>JAAWXA010000017.1:20140238-20150882 GCA_038090715.1 Florisuga fusca | reverse complement strand
TGCTGGGCACAGGGGGCAGCAGGGACGTGGGGGGGCAGCAGTGCTGTGCCTCTGCCTCCCCCTGTGCCCAGCAGCACTGCAGAACAGGATTGGTTCTGTGTGCAGAATACTGCTGGAGTGACTGGTGGGGGAAAACAGGGAATTGTTGTTAATTCTTTGGGACGCAGCAGCCCAGGGATCTCTGGGGGAGCCTGGCTGAGCTGCAGGGGCTGAGAGGGGGGGGCTGCAGCTTGGCTGCACCCAGGTTACCTCCTGAGGGCTGGATGTGGCTTTGGCTTGCCCCAGGCTTTCCTGGCATTGTCACTGAATGGTTGTGCTGGAGCTGGGATGGTTTGGGAGCAGCACCCAGCCAAGGGCTGGTTTATTTTTTCTGTTGGGGTTGTGTTGTTCCTGCTCCTTCCCCCTGCTCTGTGCTGCACATCCCCCTGGGGTCTCCTAACATCCCCCTGGGGACTCCTAACATCCCCCTGGGGACTCCTAACATCCCCCTGGGGACTCCTGACATCCCCCTGGGGACTCCTAACATCCCCCTGGGGACTCCTGGGTCCTGTTCTTCAGCCACTAGAAAGCCAGAACTGAGTAAGAAATGTGTCCCTGACAGCAGCATTTCAGGAAATCCGTAACTGAGCTGATTCTTGGGGCTCTGGGTGTCCTGGCAAGGCACAGAGCTGGTTGTGCAATCCCAGGCTGCAATTAGCACAGGGAGTCATTAGCTGCCTGGCCAAGGAGCTGCCCTGCACGACCAACCAGTTCAGCAGGAGGACTGGCTGAGGGCTCCCAGACACCAGGGCAGCAGCTCTGCCAGGGGGGGCTTCCTGCCTGGGGAGGGTCTCCTGCTGCCCAGGGGCCTGGGAGCAGCTGCAGTGCCTCAGCTCCTGCTGCTGGAGGGCCCTGGAGGGGCTTCCAGTGCAGGGAGATGCACACAAATTCCCTTTTTCCCCCTGGGAACAGCAGTGGTGGGGCTGTGTCTGTGTGGTGCTGACCTCCCCTGGGGTCTGGGGGCTTTGCTGCAGCTCTGGGGGTCTCCTGCTCCTCTGCCCCCTTCACCCACCTCCTCCCTCCCCACCCCCCTGTTAGTTCCTCCCCTCTGCTCTGCTTCCTCATTTTCTTCCCCCATCCTTGGTGTGGGGGTGGCAGAGGTGTCTCCAGCCACCCCAGATGCCCCAGGCAGGGCTGGAGCTGAGCTCTGCCCCACCAGGAGGTGCTGGGGGGGTGCAGGGCTGATGTTCTGATCCATCCTGGTCCTGGACTCCTCCAGTTTGGGTCTGTGTGTCTGAGGGCAGGAACAGTGATGTGCCCAGGGCTTCAGCTGCTCCTCTGGGCTGAGCCCAGCTCTATCTGTGCACTGGGAGGGGCTGGAGGGACAGCACCAGCCCTGGTGTCCCCCCAGTCTGAGCCCTGACTTGTTTCCAGGTGAGGGCTGGGACCCTCAGAGCTCTCCCATGACTGCTGCCCCAGCTCCCCAGCCACACCCCTGCAGTTCTACTGGGTTTGGGGTTTTTTTGTAGCAGTTTAGACAATGACAGCTGCTTTGTTTGCTGGGGTCTCCCCTGCTGGTTTGTTTCTGTTTGTTTGTGTCTTTGTTGGTGTTTCATGTGGAGGTCTTTGCAGGGTGAGCTGCTCATGGGCTGGGGCTCCCTGGGGCCCCTCATGCCCCCCCCTGAGGCTCCTCACTCCCGGGCTCCTCACTCCCGGGCTCCTCTCTGCTGCTCCCCAGCAGAACTCTTTCCCGTGTTTTTTGGTTTTTAAGGGCGAGGTGAGCAGTAGGAGTGATAATCCTGCAGGAAAGCTCTGCTGGGCCCAGCCCAGCCACCTGGGCTGTCACAGATAAACCAGAGGGTTCTTTCCTCTCCTTCCCCTTTGTTTTGTGGGGGTTTTCTGTTTCATTTTGGGGTTTTTCCCCCGGTTACAATTGCTTTATCTCACTGATCCATTTACCTCATCAGGTGTTGTGGGGAGGGCTGTGCCTGCCCCTGAGGCTGTGGGATGGGGAGGAAGAAGTGCCCTGAGCTGTCAAAGCTCAGCTGGGACTCGCTGATCTCTGGGACAATAAAACCCCAGCCCAAGAGAAGGGAGAGTCCTGTGACCCGGGCTGGGGCTCTGGGGAGCAGGCAGCCACTGGGAGGCAGCTCAGCTCACTCCATCCCTGCTCCTTCTGCTGCTGGAGCCCTGGAGCTGAGGCTCTGCCCTGAGGGGGCTGGAAAGTGCTGCAGGAGCTTTCACAGAGTCCTTCTGGTTGGGGGGGGAAAAAAAAAAAAAAAGAAAAAAAAGAGAAAAATCCCTTTAGGATGCTGCAGCCTGGGCTTGTGTCCTGCTGGGACTGGGAGAGCCTTGAGCTGCCTGCTGGGAGAGCTGGGGGCACTGGGAGGAGGAGATGGGAAGCATGGAAGGGAGAGAGGAGCCTGAGGGGGAAACTCACCCAGGAGAGCTCTCAGCTCTCAGCTCTCAGCTCTCAGCTCTCAGCTCTCAGCTCTCAGCTCTCTGCTCTCTGCTCTCTGCTCTCTGCTCTCTGCTCTCAGCTCTCAGCTCTCAGCTCTCTCCTTGCTTTTTTTTCCCCCCTTGGTGTGGATGCTTCAGCTGGAAGGGCACCACTTGCCCATGGAGGGAGCAGTGTCCTTCTCTGCCAGAAAAGTGACTCCAGTGTGTCCCCAGGGCCTGTGCAGGGGAGGAGCCCCCCGGGGGGCTGTGGGGACCCCTCCTGGGGGCTGTGGGGACCCCTCCTGGGGGCTGGGGGACGTGGGACATAGCTCCAGGTGCCTCTGAGGGACACTGCTGCAGACCCTGGGGTTTTGTGGAGAGGAACTCTGTGGGCACAGAGAGGGTTTTCATCTCCCCTGCCCCATCTGCATGCACCCCTCCTTGGAAAACCCTTGTCAGACCCCCCCAGCCTGGGAGCACAGAGTTTCTGTAGATCTCTGCCAGGGTGCAGGGGCTGTTCCTGGGAGCAGCTTCCCAGGGGGGCACAGCAGCAGCCAAAGGGAATTTTAATTCTTTTCGTTGCTGCTGGCAGGTGGGAGCCCTGAATGCTGCCTCTCTGCTGCCTCTGGGCTCCTTGGTGCCCACTGACATCTCTGTGCCCCCAGGGTGCTGCCCCCAGTGCCCCCTCCCTCCCCCAGTGCCCCTCACTGGTGTGTTCTGGCCCAGTCTGATGAGGGGACAGGGCTGAGGAGTCACATCACCCCCTGTTCTGTGGAGCAGGGCTCAGCAGGGACTCAGCACCTCCCTGCACTGCCCGGCCTGCTGTCTCTGTCTGTGTTGGCTCTTTCCTTGTGGTGCTTCCTGCAGTGTCTGGTCCCTGCTGCCTGTCCCCTCCCTGAGAGGAGCCTCAGCTGCACCCTTGGGTCCTCTGTAATTCTCCTGAAAATCCTGTGTTTGCAGGGGGGAAGTGCACACAGCCTGTCTTCTCCTTCAGATGAAAAGAGCTCAGGTTGGGAGAGCTATTTTTTTTCATCTGACACCTGAATTTTTATTATTTTTTTCCAATTTAGTCTCGTAGCTTGTGTTCAGAGCCTGTGCCCTTGTGCCTTCCCTGATGGAGAGGTGATGGGCAGCCCCTGGAGCTGGCTGGGGCTGGCAGCAGCTCAAGGGAACTTAATTAAGATGCTTTATTAAGTTTAACAGCACATTTCCAGCTTGAATTTTGCAGCTGCACGTGGGGGTGGTTAGGACTCATCCCTGGGGGGACAAGGCAGGTGGGCCTGGCACTTCTGGAGGGAGCATCACAGCTTTTTAGGCCAGGAATTTAACTATGCAGTTGGATTTCTGTAGAGAAAAAGAAGATTTGGGTCATTTGAGCTGCTCTTGTGCCTGAGAGCAGAGTGACAGGAGTTGGTGTCACCTGGTGCCCCTGGCAGGGTGATCCCAGTGCCCCTCCAGCACAGCTCCAGCCTCTCCCTCCCAGGGGAAGAGCTGTGTGCCCTCCTGCTCTTCAGGAGAAAGGCTCCAGTGGGGCAGAAGATGAGTCCTCCTGGCTGTGCCCCAGGATCTTTCCCTTTTCCCCAGGGCTGGAGGCTCTGGCCATGGAGCAGAAAGGCTTCCGGCGGGGCAGCAGCACCAGTGATGAGGACATGCTGGAGGTAGCAGGAGGATCTCTCTACTTCTCCATGGCAGATGATGACCCCCCCCTCGACAGGGAGATGGGAGGTAGGGCCCACCCCTCTCTCTCTTTTCTCTGGTCTGCATCATGGCTTTGGGTGGGAGTTCTGTGTTCAGGTTTCCTGTGTGGGTCCTGCTGGGCTCTGCCCAGGATGGGGCCTCTCCCCCACCTCTGTTTGCTGTCAGGCAGAAACTACAAAGAAATCCTTTGGGTTTGCTTCTCAGCCTGGTGATCTGCCTCCAGGCAGTGGGGGTGAAGCCAGGTTTCCTCAGATGGCACCTGTCAGTAGCCAGAACCATCCCTTCTGCTGCTGGAGATCCTGCAGGGGCTGTGGGGTTGTTTCCTGCTTGGCTTGGTCCCTCTCAGGCTCCAGCAGAGGAGAGATCTCTGGTTTTGGAGCAGCTGTTTTACCTCCTTGCTCAGTTGGGCTTCTCCCCTATCTGCAGGACTGTGTTTCCCCACTGCTGCAAAAGCATTTCAGTGGCTGGGAAGTTCCCTTTTCCCTGTAGGATTTAAGAAAGTTGTTGGGTTTTTTTTTGTTTTTTTTTTCCCCTCTTTGAGCTCTAAGGGACAGAATTGAGAACTGCAATAGCTGCTCTCTGAGGGATTCAGTCCTTCTCTGTGGTTTGCCAGCCAGGGTTTCCCTCACCTGCTGCACCTCTGGCAGGTTCAGGCTGATTGTCCCACCCACTGGAGGTGCCAGAGGTCCAACCCCTGAGCTGGGAGGTCTCTCCCCTGGCTTTGTTTCTTCTCCTCCCTTCCTCTTGACCTCCAGCCAGAAGCACGGGATCACCAGAGCATATCTGCTAGGAGCAAAGTCAACCTTTGGGGTGTAGTGTTTCAGCTTGCCAGACAGTGTTTGAATGACAAGCTATCAGTAGCAAATGGGAGGCAGAGGAACCTCATCAGCAGCCCCTCTGGGCTCTTCTGTGCTGTGCATGGGGAGATAAAACCTGCTGGGGGCTGGGGAGCTCCTGAAGTGTGCCCTGTGCAGAGAGGACAGAAGGAAAGTTCAGCTCCTGCCTGTCTGCCTCTGGGAACAACAGTGAGTAAAGAGCTTGGAGCAAGCACAATGTCAGCTGGGGAGGGGGAAGAAGGGGCTTGTTGTTGGTTTTTTACCCCGTGTGCCTGTGACAGACCCCCCAGAGCTGGGGAGCTGTTGGTCAGTGTGTTACCTGTGGGCAGTGCAGGGCTGGGCTGCCCTGGGGGCTCCTCTCTGTCCCTCCCCAGGCAGAGGGGGGGGTCTGAGGGCACAGCTTTACCCTGGCAGCTTTTCACTGCTGAGGAGAGCAGCAAACCACCCAGCCCCCCAGCTCTGCCCCTCCTGGGAGCCCTCTGTGTGTCTGCTGCCTCCCATCCCCGTGGCACAGAATCTGTAGCACAGCACAGGATCCCAGGGTCATTTGGGTTGGAAAGGACCTCTGAGATCACCAACCCCAAACCCACTCCCCCCGTGGCTCCCAGCCCATGGCACTCAGTGACACGTTCAGTCTCTGCTTAAAAACCTCCAGGGATGGAGAATCCCCCCCCTCCCTGCCTGATCCCATGCCTGAGCACCCTCTCTGCAAAGAGTTTCCTCCCAGTATCCAACCCAAACCTCCCCTGGCAGAGCTTAAGCCCATGCCTCGTGCATTTCCCAGGGCAGGTCAAATCCCCCCTGATTCTATGATTAATGGATTTATTCACCTTCTCCCCTCTCTTCTGCTTTCCCCAGGTGGCAGAAGTCCTGGGCTTGGGGTGATGTTTGCACTCAGGTGCTGGTGTTGAGTTACTTGGGTTCTGAACACTTGTTTCCAGGAGTGAACCCATCTCTGTGTGAGCTGCTGGAGATGGAGAGGGACATCCCTGCCCTGCCCAGGCCATTCCTGGGAGGCTTCAGGAACACCTCCTGAGCTCTCTGGCTTTCCCACTCAGTGTTCTGGTCACGTTTGGTTTGTTGGGTTTTTTTACTAAAAAGAGGGAAAACTAAGAAATGGTTTGTTTTGTTTTGGTTTTTTTTTTGCATTTTCCCCACCAGGATTTTCCTCTTACAATGGGATGAATGGCACAAGCACAATGATGGATTTCCTGGAGGAGCCTCTTCCTGGTGTGGGGACCTATGAAGATTTTAACACCATCGACTGGGTGCGGGAGAAGTCCCGGGACAGGGACAGGCACAGAGAGGTAACACTCCTGGCAGGGCTGTGGGCTAATGGGAGCTGAGCTGGGCTGAGAGACCCTTCTGGGGTGGTCACTGAACTCAGCTTGTCTGTTTGCTTGTAAAAATAGTCTTGAGGGTTTTTCCCCCCTGCACGTAACAAACCAGGCTGAGTGGCACCCAGAGCACACGGGGTCAGCAGGTCCCTGCTCTCTGCTGACTTCCTCTGGTACAGAACAGGCCCAAATCTGAGCAAGGACAGACTCGGGTGAGGGGCTCCAGGTCACCACAGCCCCCTGCCCCAAGCCCCTTCCCATCTCTGGGTTAAGAGCACAAACCCCAGAGACTTCTCAGACGTACCCCCCAGATGGGTGTGTGCAAAGGGGATGCTCAGCAGCCTGGCACAGGATCAACTGCTCCCCATCTGCAGAGGTGCTGGCATAAAAAGAACCATTTCTGTCTTTGTAAAAGCAGCTGAAATCAGGTCAAGGCAGAAGTTACTGCTGGCCAAAGAGGTGCAGGGTTGCTCCAGAGGAGGTGACTGCCACCCCCTGGATTCAGCAGCCATTCTGCTCCTGGGCAGTGCAGCACTTGAAAGACAAAAATCCAGGGGAGAAGCCAGAGGACAGTCACTCAGGCAGAAAGAGTTCTTCCTTTATTCCTCATTGAGTCATGCAAACAGCTTGATACTCAGTGTGCCTTTTATTTGGGAATACTAATGGTGTACTGGAGTGTGTCCCTCAGGAGGGGCAGCTGGGGTGATGGGACACACAATAGCTGTTGTGTCACCCCTTTGTCTGCCTGTCAGGAGCAGTGAGACTGACAGGCTTCAGCCAGCCCTGCCAGACAGGGCAGAGCCTCTCAGCACCCTCTGACCCCCCCTGCAAGCACAATGGGTCAGCAGAGCTCTTGTTCTCAATGTCAGGGGCTATCTTCCACCAGCACCCTGTGGCCTTTAGAGCATTTACACTGGAGCAGATCAGTGTCCTAACAGGTTGTTGTTTCTTTTTGGAAAAAAACAACCCAAATCTGTGCAGATCACCAGTCGAAGCAAAGAGTCCACGTGGGCCCTGATCCACAGTGTGAGTGATGCCTTCTCGGGGTGGCTGCTGATGCTGCTCATTGGCTTGTTGGCAGGTGAGAGCAGAACTCACTGGGAAAGGCAGACCCGGGTCTGGGTGGCTGGAGGAGGTGTCCCTGGGGCAGAGGAGGTGTCCCTGGGGCAGGGAGAAGTGTCCCTGGGGCAGGGGAGGTGTCCCTGGGACAGGAGGAGGTGTCCCTGGGGCAGGGAGAAGTGTCCCTGGGGCAGGGAGAAGTGTCCCTGGGGCAGGGGGAGGTGTCCCTGGGGCAGGAGGAGGTGTCCCTGGGGCAGGGGCTGTGCTGGTATTGATGGCTCAGTTATGGAGAATTATTTTTAAGCTTTGGGGTGTGTTTGTGTAAATACTCAGGAAGGAAGCTGGAACTGGAGACTGTCCTGGGCACTGCCAAGGAGCAATGACATGGAAAATCAGTTCCTCAGGGCCAGGCTGGTGAGGGAGCTGGCTCAGAGGGAGGTGTGATGCTGGACATCACTGAATGCTCTTCACTGACACTGGGCAGGTTAATGCCCAGGACAGCTGGCAACTTTTTCTTATTTTATTTTTTTTTCCTACCATACGTGGGTATAAAAGTGAGCAAGGGGAGTCAGACCCCTTCCAGAGGCTTCTGAGAGCTTTTAAATTACCTCAGCAGCCACCTTTGGACCCAGTGCAGCAGCAGTAATCTGCTGGATGCAGATCTTCCCAGTGGAAAGCAGCTGAGCATTCATCACCAGGAATGAAATGAAATCTTCTGTTAATGTTTACACAGGAAAGCTGCTGGGGAGCTTTTCATTAACTGCAAGATCTGCTGAATGTTTGTTGCTACCTCTGGAGCTTGTGCTGGTGTTGCTGCTGCAGATCAGAGCTCTCTGCTTCTGGCCCCTGTGCTGGTGGCTTGAGCTGACTGCAGCCTTCATCCTGGGGAACTGTAGGAGTTTTTCTTCACAGAAAAATAAGAAGTTGCCTGAAGTCTCCCCTTTTAAAAGCTGAATTACCTTCTGTAGTGCCTTTCTACTTGCTTTGTTTCACTTGGCACTGCTGTGACCTTCCCCTCTTTTTTTTTCATTGGGGTTGGCAATGTTTTCTCCAAATTCAGAGTAATTCCTCTCACTAATTCCTGCCACAGTCTGAGCACTGTTAGTGGAACTCCTGGGTTCCTTGGGCTGCACACCAGTAACACGTTTTGTCTGCATCCCCCAGAAGTCCTGCATCCCTCTCTCCCTCAGCAGCTGTCCTAACACACACTCCTTCAGCAGAATCAAGAAGAATTTGTTTCTAGTGATACAGGGTGGGCTGGAGCAGTCTTGGCAATGCTCTTGTAAGTGCAGTTAGGTGTGCTTGGCTTCCTGGCCTCTTTCAACAGATATTTAGTTAAGCAAACCTTCCCACCTCTACAGCTCTCTATAGAATAAAAATTAATTGTAGGCAGGAATACCAGAACTGCTCTGTTTGTTGGTACTGGAGCCATAAATCAGTAGGGCAGCCTTGTAACCTCCAGGTGCTTGGATCAGCAGGTGATTATTCATTTTTTATCCTTTTTCTCTTTCCCCCTCTTTGCACTAGGTTCCCTGGCAGGCCTGATAGACATTTCTGCCCACTGGATGACAGATCTGAAGGAAGGGGTGTGCTTGGCAGGCTTCTGGTTTAACCACGAGCACTGCTGCTGGAAGTCCCACACGACCTTCACTGACAGGGACCAGTGCCTGGAGTGGAGGAGCTGGTCCCAGCTGATCCTGGGCCATGGAGAGGTGAGGTCTGCCCTCAGCTCTTGGTGCTCTTTGAACGCCCCTTTCCCCAGCCTGGATCCTCCCTGCCAGTGCTCTGGATGCAGCTGGTGGTTCATTGGCTTCACACTCCTTGGTGAGGCTCCCAAGGGTCTGAGCAGCCTCCAGACAAGGTTCTTGTGTTGTCCTCAGAGGGGTGGGGGGAAGGAGGACATGGACATGTTTGGGTGATGCCTGTGTGTGGGATCTCTGCTGGTCCTCTGGGCTCACTTCAGTGTGCAGCTTTGGTGTGATATCTGCTCTAATTTTGGGTAACTTTCTCTGCATTTCAGGGGGCTTTTGCCTACATTCTCAACTACTTCATGTATGTTATCTGGGCCCTGCTGTTCTCCCTCCTTGCTGTGTTACTTGTGAAGGGCTTTGCTCCTTATGCCTGTGGCTCAGGGATCCCAGAGGTGAGAGAATGAGAGTGGGTTGGGTTTTTTGAAGGTGGGGTTGGGATCCACCATCCAAAGATGATGCATCCCTGCTGAGGAATAATAATTCCTTGCACTTCAGATGGTGGCTTAATATATAGATTACTTTTTTTTTTTCCAAATTATTCCTGAAACATGTCTTAAGCACTGAACTCTCTGTGCAGTCCTTTTAAAATATTGTGTCAGGTACTTCAGGAAGTACAAAGAAAAGTGCCCTGTTTGTGGAAGGCCACAAGAACTATCCTCCCATTTTCCCTAAGTGGGGAGAGTGGCCCAGAAGGGAGGGTTCAGATGGCTCTGCACAGGGGGGGGGATACTTGTACTGACTCTGTTATATTTGAGCTGTTGGGGGGCTCTGAAAGCTGTCAGGCAAAGCTGAGGGCAGGATTGGGAGCAGCCAGTAGAAGAGGAGCTTTGAGCAGGGCTTGTCAGCCTGTAGAGCTTTGTGTGCTTGACTTCCAGATCAAAACTATCTTAAGTGGTTTCATCATTAGAGGCTACCTGGGCAAGTGGACACTGATCATCAAAACCATCACCTTAGTGCTGGCTGTGTCCTCTGGGCTGAGCCTGGGCAAAGAGGGGCCCCTGGTGCACGTTGCCTGCTGCTGTGGGAACATCTTGTGTCACCTCTTCACCAAGTACAGGAAGAATGAAGCCAAGCGCAGAGAGGTACGGAGAGACCCCCACGGGGGCAACCAGCCTGCTGGGGCTGCAGCCTTGGCCTGCCTGTAAACCACTGGGCTCTGCTGTGCTTCAGCCCAACCCTCTCAGTGGGTGGAAGGGACCCCACACCCCCCCCAGTGGAGGTTGTCACCTCACTGGTGATGGGAGCTGTGGTTTGTGTCTGTTTGCCATCTGACACCATCAGCTGGGCAGGGGACTGCCTGAGGGACCTGGGCTTGTCCTGGGAGTAGAACGTGGTGGAAGAACCAAGCTGACATCTAATATGCAGTTCCTGAGTGTGTCCTCATGGTGCTGTAAGGCTTTTCTCTGGATGAGTCCCTGGAGAAGGGCTCACAGGAGATGTGCAGGGTCCCCTTGGCCAATCCTGCTAAACCAACCCAGCAGAATCCCTGCTTGGGGCTGGCCACTGTACAAATTTAAGTAAAGACCAAAAAAAAAAAAGAAAAGG
>JAAWXA010000017.1:20121602-20140223 GCA_038090715.1 Florisuga fusca | reverse complement strand
AAGAAAGGGGGGGGGGAAGGTGGGATGGGGGAGGCTGGGGAAGGCCTGACTGCTGTTGGTTTCTCTCAGGTGCTGTCAGCAGCTGCAGCTGCTGGGGTGTCTGTTGCGTTCGGGGCGCCGATCGGAGGAGTGCTCTTCAGCCTGGAGGAGGTGACAGCACCATGTTCTCTTAGCTCCTGGGGAGCTGTTCCATGGCAAGAGCTGACCCTGCTGGTTTGAAAAATGCAGTCTGCTCAAAACTGCTGGGGTGTGGGGAGCAGACCCTCTTGAGCACTGACTGGGGGTGTATGTACAAGGCCAAGCAACCTGAGAGCTTATGGGGCTTCAGGTAGTCCTTGGCAGTACTGGAGAGTTGGTTCTGGGTGATGCCCATCAGTAGCTCTGCAGTCAACCTGCTGGTTTCCCTGGGTCTGTCCATGCTCAGCAACACCAACTCCTCACTGCCACCCTCTTTGCCATGTGTCCAGCCTGTCCTGGCAGCTGGGGAACAAACCTACCTGGCTTTTCAACCCCCTTTTTTTTTCCCCAAGGCCCTTCAGATCCTTGTCCTCTGATCCAGCTGTGCAGTGGGTCACAGCTGCTTGCTTCAGGGTGTAGCTCAGAGGAGGAGCAGGGGGTGGTTTTGCTCAGCTGAGCCCTGGCTGTGGTTGGCATTGTTCTCTGGGTTCATCTCATTGCTGAGTGATCAGTGCTGAGTAAGCTGCCTCCACCTGAGGGATGGCAGTGTTGGAGGTGTGTGGAGCAGGAGCTGTCCTGGGCATTGCAGCCCACGTTGGGCAGGAGCTCAGCTGGGGAGGAGGGGGCATGGCCAGCTCACGTCTGTCTCTTGACACAGTTTTGTCCCTGGGCAGTGGTGGGTGCCATCACGAGAGTCAAGTTGACTGAATCTGCTTGGTTTTTCCCCCTCTTAGGTCAGCTACTACTTTCCTCTCAAGACCCTGTGGCGCTCCTTCTTTGCCGCCCTGGTGGCCGCCTTCACCCTGCGTTCCATCAACCCCTTTGGGAACAGCCGCCTGGTCCTCTTCTACGTGGAGTTCCACATGCCCTGGCACCTCCTGGAGCTCGTGCCCTTCATCCTGCTGGGGATATTTGGGGGGCTCTGGGGAGCTTTCTTCATCCGCAGCAACATCGCCTGGTGCCGGCGGCGCAAGACGACCAGGCTGGGGAGGTACCCGGTGCTGGAGGTGCTGGTGGTGACTGCCATCACTGCCCTGCTGGCCTTCCCCAACGAGTACACCAGGATGAGCACCAGCGAGCTCATTTCTGAGCTCTTCAATGACTGTGGCATTCTGGACTCCTCCAAGCTCTGCGAGTACGTCAACGACTTCAACAGCACCAAAGGGGACGACCTGCCCGACCGGGCCGCGGGCCCCGGGGTGTACACGGCCATGTGGCAGCTGGCTCTGGCCCTCATCATGAAGGTCTTCATCACCATCTTCACCTTTGGCATGAAGGTGAGGATGGCTCGTGCAGGACTCGTGCTCACCTGACAGCCGTGTTCTCCTCCCCAGGCTCTGGGGAGAAGGGGGTGAGGTGACAGAACGGGATGGTTTGTTCTGTTCCTCACAGCTCAGGGCAGTAGAAACCCTTCAGCCTAAGCACGGGTCAGATGGGCCACTGAGGCTGGCATCTCAGGGCTTCACATCCCATTTTCCAAGTGTGGAATCATCCCACCTTAAGCCTTGTTGCTCAATAGGCTCGTTGCAAAGTAGCTGATACCTTAATTTGTAAATACACTTACTGACCACGGCTGTCCCTTGGTCAGGTGGTCCTGAACCTGTTTGGTGGCAGCTCCCAAGCTGTGGTTAGAGTGCCCAGTCTGAGCTTTCCTGCAGTGAGGGTCAGGAGGGGGAGCTGAGCATCTCCTCCTGCCCCCACTCCTCCAGGGGGCTGCCCAGAAAGGTGACCCCACCACTGAGGTTGGGACATTGGTGTTGCTGTGAGGTGGTTGCTGGGACCCAAGGGCAGTCGTCGTGTCTGTGAGACAGCTGTGCAGTGTCTGGACAAGCTGTGTGCCAGATGTGGAGAGGAAGGGGGGACAGATCCCCTGAGTGCAGAGAACAGGAGCTTTTGCAGAGTGACACTTGCTGTGTCTGCTCAGTCACCCTCAGGCTGGTGCTGGAGTTTGTTTCTGCCAGGGCAGGAGGATGCTGCCCCTCTCAGGACATGCAGCCAGCAGGGTGGGAAGATCCCCTGCAAGGAGCAGACACATTGTGCTCCACACCAACCCCTTGTGTGGCTGTTCCCCCTGCTCGGGGAGGCCTGAGCTCTGACTGTTGCAGAGAGGCTGGAGCAGAGGGTTTGGAAGGGCAGAGGTGACAGAGCAGGGCAGCCTTGCCAGCTTTAACCTCAGCCTGACTTCCGACCCTGTCCTGTTTGGAGCCTCCATCTGGATTTTTTTTGCCTCTCTGGGGGCTGGTGCCTTCACCCACGTGTTTCCACAGGTGCCCTCGGGTCTCTTCATCCCCAGCATGGCAGTGGGGGCCATAGCTGGTCGGCTGCTGGGAGTGGCTGTGGAGCAGCTGGCCTTTTACCACCACGACTGGGCCATCTTCAGTGGCTGGTGCAGCCAAGGAGCTGACTGCATCACCCCAGGCCTCTATGCCATGGTGGGGGCTGCAGCCTGTCTGGGTAAGCTGGGTGTCTGCTGCAGGCTGGGGACTGACTGGGGCACTGGGTGCCATGGGCTGGGAACCACGGGGGGACTGGGTCAGGATCTGGGTGACCTCAGAGGTCCTTTCCATCCTGGATGGTTCTGTAATTCTGTGGTTGACTCTATGGTTGATTC
Source organism: Florisuga fusca (assembly GCA_038090715.1). Classification (NCBI taxonomy): domain Eukaryota; kingdom Metazoa; phylum Chordata; class Aves; order Apodiformes; family Trochilidae; genus Florisuga; species Florisuga fusca. The sequence goes on along the minus strand of JAAWXA010000017.1, from coordinate 20,137,435 downwards.
CAGCCACAGAGGTGGTTCTGTGATGCTGTGAAAAGGTTTGGGAGAAGCTTTGGGATGCGAATCCGGAAGCGTCATTAAAATGTGCCCGGACAAAAAGCTGTTCCAAAAAATGCTGTGGGTGTCTGGGAGGCCCCCGCTGTTTCCTCTTGAAGTCCCTCACCTGCTGGTGGTTGGGAGCCCAGCAGAGCCCTCGGTGGTGTGGTGCAGGGGTGTCCCCGTGCTCTGCTTGCAGGGGGGGTGACCCGGATGACAGTGTCCCTGGTGGTCATCATGTTCGAGCTGACGGGGGGGCTGGAGTACATCGTGCCCCTGATGGCAGCAGCCATGACCAGCAAGTGGGTGGCCGATGCCATCGGGAGGGAAGGGATTTATGATGCCCACATCCGCCTCAACGGGTACCCCTTCCTGGAGGCCAAGGAGGAGTTCTCCCACAAGACCTTGGCCATGGACGTCATGAGGCCGCGGAGGAGCGACCCTCCCCTCACCATCCTCACCCAGGACAGCATGACTGTGGAGGATGTGGAGACCATCATCAATGAAACCACCTACAGTGGGTACCCCGTGGTGGTGTCCCGGGAGTCCCAGAGGCTCGTGGGCTTTGTCCTCAGGAGGGACCTCATCATTTCCATTGGTAAGGAGCAAGATACACAGGAAGGTACATGGTGCTTGGCAGACACGGCCCCAGCACTGGTTTGCTTGGTGAGTGTGTACACCCTGTGGTGATGGGGGCTGTGCTTGCTGGTGCCTGCATCTCCATCCCTGAGCAGCCTGGGGTCTGCGTGCCTGGGGTGGGGAGGAGGCCCAGGTGGAAGTTCTGGGCATCTCCCATCTGCCTCCTCTTGATAAGGCAAACAAAACCTGTGTTAGGGCTGAGCACTCCACTTGGTTCCTCTCCTTGCCCACAGTCACAGGCACAGAGCCTGCACCAGCAGGTTCAGTGCTTAAAAACCTTTTAGCTGCTCTGCATGGGTGACTGGTAAAGCCCAACTGGTGACAGATGAAAGCATGAAGCATTCAATCCACCTCCTCTTAAAACTGGGAGGTCAGAATCTCCAGAACTTGCATTCAGGTGGCCGGAGGGCACTGCTGAGGTGTGTGGCAGCCCTGGCACTGGGCAGAGTGTTTCACTGGGGTGGGACTGGAGGTTAGGATGCAGCTGACCCCAGAGGTTGTGCTGAAGTTACTAGAAAGTAGAATGGAAATATGTGGCAGCCTCCTTGGGTCATCAGGTGCCCTGGGGAACGATGCAGGTGAGGGGAAGGAATGGGGCTGCTCCTCAGTGTGGAGTGGGAGAGGAGGGACAACACTTAATGGAACATTTCTTCTTCCAGAGAATGCCCGGAAGAAGCAGGATGGGATCGTCAGCACTTCAGTTATTTATTTCACTGACCACTCTCCTCCACTGCCTCCAAGCTCCCCCTCGATGCTGAAGCTGAGGAGCATCCTGGACCTCAGCCCTTTCACGGTGACAGACCAGACCCCCATGGAGATCGTGGTGGATATATTCCGCAAGCTGGGGCTGCGCCAGTGCCTGGTGACACACAACGGGTAGGGCAGAGCCCTGGGCTCCCAGCTGGGCCTCTGATGGGGCTGTGGACACACTAAAAATCCCTTTCCACCTTGCAGGAAGCTGCTGGGGATCATCACCAAGAAGGATGTGCTGAAGCACATTGCACAGCTGGCCAACCAGGACCCGGATTCCATCCTCTTCAACTAGGGGCAGGCCTGGAGCTGTTTGTGTGTTCAGCACAACAGAAACTTTGCAGACCAGACTGGATATCCTTTCCTATTTTTATGGGGACTGTTTTCAGCCTTTCTTTTCACGGAGCTGAAGAAGATAACTTTTTTTTCTACCAGATAACCAATTGCACTACATAATCTGTGGAACATAATCTTCTTTTTAGAAGAAAAAAGGAGACTGTTTGCTTTGCTTTTGTGAAGTTGCATTGGAAAGATTCCATGAAGGAGTAAAAGCAGAATGCTGTAGAGTTGTGTCTCCTCTCCTTGGTTTATCTGAACTCTTGTCACTAACGTGGGGAGGAACAGGACAAGGTCTGTACCTCCAGAGACTCTGCAGAAGGATGATTTATGATTTTGCACACAGGGTTCAGGAGGTGGCAAATAGGTTTGGTGTTAACTCAGGGGCAGTGTGTTTCCAATTGGCCAATGGGTAAAGTATAGGGGAATGGTAAAGTCAAGATAGGGGAGGGGGGAAGAAAAATAATTGGCTAGCTGAGGCTGTGTGGCTGCAAGAAGGAAAGAAGCCCCCAGAAGACCTGATCTCCTGAAAATCAGGCCCAGTTTCTGGTTGGGAAGAAGCTTGTTTTGGTTAATTTTCTGTGAATGTATTAAATTGTTCTGCCTTGCCTGGAGAAGCCCCAGGAGGAGGCAGGAGTTAGCAGTTACACTTCTCATCGTGACCCCTTGTTCAGGTGCCCACCTGAGGGTTTCTTCTCCCTCCTTTCCCTCGAGTGTGTCAGGGAAATCCCCAGCCCCTCAGCCACTGCCCTGCCTGTCCCCCACCTCCCAGGGAACTGGGGTGCTGGTGGGTGCCACACCACTGACCCCTTCCCTCACCAGTGTCTGAGGTGGTGGAGGGTGTCCTGAGGGTGTCTGTGGGGTACCTGTGCCCTTCCCTGCTCCTCTCCTCAGCCTGGGGTTGGTGACACTGCCACTTCCCAGCCACCAGGCTGTCCCTGCTCTCACCACTGTCTATGCAATAAAGCCCTTCCTGCCCACTGCCAGCCCACTGACTCCTCAACTCCCTGCCCCAGACCTGACCAAATTACTTCCCTGTTAATAAAATCGTGACGTTTACTGGAGTGTTGGAGGTCTCTGAGTGCTTGGGGATGCTCCTGATGGCTGCACTGGGATGCAGATGGCATTTTGCAGCTCCCCTCATCCCTGCAGCCCCGGGTGGAGGCAGTGGGGGCTCTGCCTGGAGCTGGCTGGAGGTTTGGCCATGCTGAGGCTCTCCCGGGTGTACACAGGTTGCTCACCTCAGCTGCTTGACTTTCCCCCCAGCGGGGAGGACCTGCTCCCACCTGGCAGCCAGTGCTGAGCTCTGTGGCTTCAACCTGAGCTGAACCGAGGTGAGGCCAAGGGATCACCTCCTGCTTAGGAGATCAACAGCTTCCCTTTGGGGTGGTTTTGGGCAGCAGGAGATCCTCACCAAGATAAAACAGAGACTGCAGCGTGTCCGTAAGTCACTCACAGCTCAAAATGTTTCGTGTTTTGCCTTTAAATGTTTTTGGTTTTTGTGCTCCTAGTGAGGGCTCTGCCCCTCGCCTGATGGATGCTCTGAGCCAGGGGCTGAGTCCAGGGAAGAAGCTGCCACCTTCCATGTGCCAGGGGGATACCAGGTGGGGGGATGCAGGCTCCTCTTCCCTGCTGCATGCTTGGCACCCCAGAAAGACAAAGCTTTATTCTTCTTTGTTGGCTTTTTTGTTTGATTTGGGGTTTTTTTGGGAGTTGTTTTGGGTTTTTTAATTGACTTTTCTGTTGATCTCACAATATACAGGAGGACTCTAGCTTGAAAAATCCTGACTGGCTTCACGGGGCTCTGCAGCAGGTGGGAGCCTGTTGCTCTTGCTCTCCAGGGCAGGTGGCCAAGGTAAGGGTGAGAGGGCAAGCCCTGAGCTGGCTGCTGGCTGCTCCCGGGGAAGCAGCAGGGCAGGGATGAGGGGGAGCAGGGATGAGGGGAAGCAGGGATGAGGGGAAGCAGGGATGCTCAGGGCAGGAAGCACCTGCCCAGCTCCCGTGTCCTGGTGTTGTCTGGGAGAGGTGTCCTCGGGAGGCTCCTGCAGGGGAAGGTCTGGCTGTGTGGGAACACCCAGCTCTGCTCCAGGGTGCCAAGCCAAGCAGTGGGCAAGTTCAAGAGATGTTGTGGTGGCCCAGGACCTTTCTTTGCCTCTTGCTTGAGCAGATCTCTCCACTTTCCCTGCTTCTTAATGTGGAAACTGGGAATTTTCCTGCTGTGATGGCTGAGGTACGTGGGTGAGGTGGGAGTCTGAGCTTTCTGTCTGTCTCTGTCTCTGTCCCCATTAACCAGCATCACTGAGGTCAAGGGGAAGGAAAATTCTTGTTTTGGCTCCAGAGCTGTAGTTAACCGTGGGTTTCTGTGTAGGGAAAGTTGCTTCAGAATTACCCCCTGGTCAGTGTCACTCGGGACTGGCAGTGTCTGTGCTGGGGCTGGTGCCTTCCCCAACCTGGGGACATGTGGCTCAGAGAAACTCCTGGCTGCTCGCTCTCTGCTTGTCCTGAATTCCCCTAATTCCAACAAAAATAAGTTAATCTCTTCCCTGAAAACTTCTGTGCAGGGAAGAGACCGTGCTCAGGTTTTTTAACCACCAGCGTTTTCTCCTTTGCCTCTAATCAGCATCCAAGCTGCTGCGGAGGGTTTTGTCCCCTTCCCAGGTCCTTCTCCATTGCTTTACCTTCGGAGCGGCTCCAGGAGGAGCCCTGGGTTTTCCTCCAGCCGCCAGCTGGTTACACAAGTCAGAGCTGGAGATGGTCCAGACCCAGAAATCCGACCCGAGGTCGCCTCAGCTGAGCGAGCAGCGTCGCTGGGTCAACACCCGGGGCTGATGCTCCTCTCGGTGCCTCCCCCGCCTGTCGCTGGACCCTCCGGGGTGCGGATCTCTGCGAGGAGGTGGCTGTGGGGCACCCCCTTCTCCAGCCGCACCCCCAGAAGAGGAGGGGACCTGCCAGGGTGGGGGGTCACAGTGCTGTGAAGTGCGTTCCTGGGGAGGCTGCGGGTGCCTGCGGGAGCTGTCGGGCTCCTGAGGGGTGGGATGTGGGCTGGGGGGGGGACTCTGGGGCTTCCTGGGGCACAAAATTCAGGTGATGATTTATTCTGGGGGCAGGGGGACACCCCGCACCTACACCCTGCAGCGAGTCTGGGGGTGTCTGTGAGGGGGGGGCTCCCCAAAAAGCTGCAGCCTTGTCTGGATGCCTGGGGATGGGTCAAGGGGCGAGTGGGGACCGGGCTTCTGCCACCCCCCCACGCTGCAGGCAGGAGGTGGGGGGAATTCTTGTTTTTCCCGGTACCTCCAGCTCCTCTGGCTCGGGGAAACAAAGGGGAAACCGCGTGTCTTTGGTGCACGGGATCCGAGGGCCTGGCTGGAGCTGGCTCAGCTCTTTTCTTGTGTACAGCTCACTCCTCCCAAGGGCAGAGCTGGGGAGTTGTCGGGGCTGTCCGGGGACCGTGCCAGGGAGCAGCCGGGATGTCCCTGCCAGGGAAGGGGAGGAACGGCTGTGGAACCCGGGGCTGAGCAGGGATGGGAGGGGAATCACCTTCAGAGCAGCCTCTTTCCTCCCAGTTCCCTTCCAGCCCAAGCTTTTCTTTGACTCTGGGGTCTTGGAGAGACCTCAACACCAGTCCCCAGCTTTTGGAGAGCAGGGATGGGTGGCCAGGGGCTCCTGCTGGCAGCAGCAGTCCCTCTGCTCGCTCTCCTCGCAGCAGTTTTAATATTTCCCGTCTGTACCATGAGCATCCTGCCTCCTGCAGCTCTCTGAATCCTCACTGAAGGGAAGAGATTTGCTGTTGGCTTCCCCCCCTCTCTTTCAGGCTTCATTAATGCTTGGTGGGGGTGGGGTGTCCCGGGGTGCCCCAGGGCAGAGCAGTGGGTGCCAGGGAGCTCTGTGCAGGCGTCTGGCAGTGGGGTCACAGCGCCGGGCTTGCTGGCTTTTGTAGGGCTTTATTTACAATGTCCCAAGAAATGGTTTCCTGGGGTATTGACGTGTTTTTCAGCGTGGATTTCCTCCTTCCCACTGCGAACTTTGGGCTCGGGACTCAAAAGTTAAAACAAGGTCTTGTTTGGAAGGGAACCAGAGACTCGGATGGAGCGATGTGCTGGTTAAGGGCAGCAGCAGGGAAAAAAAAACCCAAACCAACAGCCCAAAACCGATTTCAGCCCCAGAATTTGTTTTGAGACAAAGGGCAGCTCAGTCGGGGCTGTGAACGCCCTTGGCTGGCGCGTTTGTGCTGAATTGAAAGCAGAGCTGAGCGGCGGCCAAGATAAGGAGGGTGCCTTGGCAGGCAGGAGGAGGAAGCAGCACGGGCCAGGATCACATCAACGCCGTGAAACCATGAGAAATAAGGTCAATCTGAAATTATTATGAGAGCTGCAGGCACTGCCCCACCCCCCTCGGTCTCTCTTAGAGCAGAAGTTTCGGTGCTGCCACCGGGCTGGGGAGCAGGAGCAGCTCTGGGGATTTCATTATTTTCATTATTTTATGTTTCTGATCCTGATGAGGCGGTGCTGGTGGCATCCTGTTGATGTGTGCAGGCCTCAGCCCGGCAGAGAGAAGCTGCTCCTTCCCTGCTGGAGGAGTGCTGAGACTGGGCTGCTGCCAGCCAGTGGCAGGGGGGGACGGGGCAGCCACCAGCAATCCCACCCCTGCTCGATGGCAACGTGGGGTAGAAGCTCCTTGCAGGCTTCTCGTAAGGGCCCAGAGTTTTGGGGTTTCTTTCGCAAAGACTGAGCTCCACGGGCATCTTGTACAAGTGGGGAAACTGAGGCGCGTGAGCAGAACTTCTGGAGATGAAGCTGTGTGGTGCCAGCCTGTGCTCCCAGCTCCACCTGCATCCTTGGCTGTGATGGGAACTGAGCAGGGGATGCTGTGAGCCCCTCGCTGCTGCTGGGCAAGCTGCAGAGCTGAGGACCTTGGGGACACCGTCCCAGCCTGCACCCCCCACCACATCCACCCCATCACTCCTCCCTGGCCAGACCCAGCCCAGGCCACTTGGCCTGATGCTGCAGGAGTTCATCTCCTCCAGAAAACATCCGCCCACCGAGTCCTCCCTCTCCCTTCCCGGAAGGCAGAGCAGGACCCAGCCCCCGGCTGGCACCCGGCCCGGCACGCACGGAGCTGCTCTACCTGCTGCGGGGCCAGCGGGGCCCGGGGGGCTTTGAACTCCGTCTGAAAGGCGATCGCGGGAGGCTCCCTGCAAGCCCCGGGTTGGCGAGTCAAGCCTGAGCTCCAGCCCAAAGAGGCTGCTGGAGCCAGGGTGAGGTGTGGGGTCAGCAGAGGATTTTAGGAGCCTGGCTCCTGGTGCTTGGGCACAAAGGTGGCTGAGAAAGCAGGAGGAGGAGTCAGAGGTGGAAGAAAACGGGACCGTTTCAAAGCTGGCTTTGGAAGGGAAGGGGGTTGCAGGGCCTGGGGTGTTTGGGGGTCTCTGGAGGGGCCCAGCCCCACTTTGTGCTTTTGTGTTGGGCTTCTGGCACTGGTTGTGCTGGGCCCCTCCAGAGACCNCCTGGCAGTAGCTCCCAGCCAGGGATGCCGGGGTCTCCAGCCAGGAAAGCTGTGGGATGGAGAATGGGAGCAAGGAGCAGCCAGAGCAGGGTGGGGAAGAAGCCCATCTTAGGGTGGTCTGGCCAGGCTTGGGGACCCCAAAGCAGAGCAGAAGATGCTGAGAGGGGCTCTGCCAGCTCCTGCCTGCAGCCTTCCTGGGCAGGGGGGCAGCTGCCTGGGGAGCCCCCAGCCCGGGGTGCTGGATGCACAGGGGTGCCCAAGCAGCACTGGGGTAGGGGCTTTATTTAGAGCAGCAGTGACTCCCCCAGCAGCCCCCTCTGAGGGGACACTGCACCCCCGGGTGCTGCCCCTGCCCACCCCCAGTCCTGGCAGGGTGCAGAGGGATCCAGGTGATGGCCAGGGGCCACATCCAGTCTGTGGGTCAAGCCAGCCTGACCGTGCTCTGCATCCCTCTTCTCGTGTCCAACATGGCCAAAAATCCCCAGGGAAGAGCTCGGGGGGAGGCAGGGGGGGCACAGTCCTGTCCTGTGCAGCTCAGCTGGGGCACAATGTGCTGGGCTGCCACGTGTTCGGGGTGCTGGGCCTTGGGGCTGCTGATTCCTCCAGAGCCTTCATGGTCCTGATCCTTGACCTCCCCCAGAGCCCTCGATCCCTGGGGTGGCTCCAGGTTCCTAATGAGCTGATTCCTGGCGTCGCTCCAGGTTTCTCGTGACTCCAAACTGAAACTCCTCCGTTCCTCTCCCTCCCCAAGCAGAGCCTGGCCCTGCCTTGTCCCCCCTGCCCCCCATGCTCTGTCCCAGCACTTTGGGGTCCCCGAGTGCCCACAGCTTCTCTCTGCCCCACGGGGGTGGGGGTCACACATGCAGGGGACAACAAGGTGGGGGTCACACATGCAGGGGGGAGGGGGGGTCACCCCACCATGGGGACACTTTGTTGTCTGGTGGCAGAGGTGACCTGAGCCCCTCTCCTGCAGCACGGGGACTCTGTTGGCTCAGACGGGAGTCCCACCAGGCAGGTGATGTCCCACCAGGTAGGTGATGATGTCCCCTCCATGCACGTGTCCCATGAGTCCTTGGAGACCTTTCCTGGCTTTTGGGCTTCCCCTTGGCTGGATGGTGTGGCCCCACATGGCAGCCACCCCCCGTGCCCTCCTCTGGCTCGTCCCTCTCCGCAAGGGACGCCACAAGCAGGGAAGGACCTCGTGCCAGGTCCCCCCCTGGGCATTCGGCCGCTGTCCGGTCGGAATAGCTGCTGCTCCAGGACCAGGAGACGGTCTGGGCGGGAGCAGAGCAGGTGGGTCGGGAGGTGGCAGTCACAGGTCCAGCCGGAAGGCCCCGAAGTAGCTGGCGGCCGCGTCGTTGTAGTCGATGGCCAAGGAGGAGACGGAGACAAAGAGCTCGTCCCCCACCTTCAGCTCAAACAGCCCCCCCTGGTAGAGAGCGTGCAGCCCGTAGTCCGCCTCGGGGGCCCAGCACTTGGTGCCCACCCCTTTGAGGAGCAGGATGGGCTGGCTGTAGGACGTCTTCCAGTTGATGCACTGGACGAGCTGGGGGACGGAGGGGCGGGCGGCGGCGCTGGGGTAGCGGAAGTAGATCTGGGAATAGACGTAGTACTTCCCCGCGTGGTTGACCCGCAGCCGCCCCTCCTGGTAGGTGATGTTCTGCAGGTGGGAGTGGATGGTGCTGGCTTCCCAGCGGGTCAGGGCATGGCGACAGGACTGAGAGAGGTTCCCAAAGCGCCTGGAGCTTCCTGGGGAGAAGGAAAGGTCACTGGGGGGGGTCACGGGCACTGACCGCAGGGTCAGGGAAAGGAGGGGGGAGCTCTGGCTTTCCCTCCAGCTTGGAGGGGTGGAGAGTGACTGAAGTGTTTAGGTTGGGAAGGACCTTTAAGATGACTGAGGCAAACCATGAACCCAGCACTGCCCAGGCCACCCCCATCCCCTGTCCCCCAGCACCACATCTCCAGGGGCTGAAACCCCTCCAGGGATGATGGGGACTCCAGCCCTGCCCTGGGCAGCCTGGGCCAGGCCCTGACAACCCTTTCCAGGCATTGAGAAATTGTTCCCCAGCTCCAACCTCAACCTCCCCTGGCACAACTTGAGGCCCTTCCTCTCGTCCCATCCCTTGTTCCTGGGGAGCAGAGCCCGACCCCCCCTGGCTCCAACCTCCTCTGGGGGGGTTGCAGAGAGCCAGAAGGTCTCCCCTCAGCCTCCTCTGCTCTAAGTGAAGCAGAAACATCTCCCCAGCTGCTCCCCTCCCTTGGGCTGAGATCTTTGCCCCGTTCCCACCTCAGCAGCCCCACTCACCATCCTGGGCCAGGCTCTGGGGGCGCAGGGTGAGGTGTGCCGAGGGCTTCCCGGCTGCTTTGGGCCGTGCCTGCCCCTCCGAGGCGTTGAGGGACCCGCGCCGGGCTTCTGCCGGGAAAGGGACAGGGCTGCAGGGGACAGAGGGCAGGGACACCCAGCCCGGAGCTGGGAACTGCCCCGCTGACCCGCCCAGGAGCAGGGGGAGGTTCCGAGGGGATGGAATGGAAAGGTCTCGTCAATCATTGTCTAAGAGCCCCGGGCCGTGCCCTGCGGCCCCGCTGCCCGCAGGACGCACGTGGCTGTCCCCGAGCCCTCCCCTGGGGACACAAACCCGGCGGGACCGTCCTGGAGTTTGCCCCGGGGAGGGTCCGATCCCCCCCATCCCGCTGGAACCCCCACCCGCACGCCGAGCCCCGGGCACGTGGGTGTCTGTCTGTCCCCAGCAGGGAGGGGACCGGCGCTCCCCCGCGCCCCCCGGGACTCACCCTGCACCACGCTCCTGCCGATCACCTTCTCCGTCACCTGGGCACCAGAGGACAGGAAAATCCCCTCAGTTCGGGGCCAAACGGGTGCTCCCCCCCACCCCAGTTCCTCTTGGCTCGCCCGAGCCCCTGAGACCTGGTCCCTCCTGTTGCCTCGAGGTTGCCCTCTGCCGCCCCTCCCGTGGGGAAACTGAGGCAGGGAGGCGAGCGGGACCTCTCCTGTTGGCTGTCCCATTGTCCCCCTGTCCCCACATGCTCACCGTGGCCACGTAGGCTTTGATGGTGTTGGCCAGCTTGAGGCAGGACTGGTTGGTGATGAGCTCCTCCAGGCTGGAGCCCTCCTGCTGCTGGTTGATCACCTGCAGACACCGCAGCTCCTCTGGGCTCGCTGGTGCCTGGGCTTTGAGCTGGAACAGAGACCCCAGAGACCCCCGGGTCAGCAGGAGAACCCCCCCCCGAGCTGCCCTGACCCCCTGGGGGTGGTGTGACCGCTGGGATGCAGACACCCACGGGGATGGAGCTGGGTTAGGGTGGCTGGGAGGAGGCTGGGGGGAGCCCAAGCTCTGTGCAAAAAGAAAAAAAAATCGATTTTTTTGTGGACTGGACAGGTTCAGTCTCACGGTGTCCTCCTCTCAACCCTGGCAGAAGTGGTTTTGCTCATCCTGGCTCTGCGGGGAGCACAGCAGCCCCTTCCCCCACCTCCAGCAGCAAGTGAGGAGGAGATGAGACACGAGCACCCTCCAAGCTGCAGAGCACCAGGTAATGAAAGAGAACCCAACCTTCCCCTCTTCCTGCCCTGCCTGGGGGCACCAGGCTGCTCCAGCAGCACATCCCAGCCCTGGCTCTGCTCAGAGCTGCAGCTGGGACGTGCCTGGGCAGCCGGGGCCAGGCTCCCCCCTGCTCCCTGCTGGGGAACCTCAGAGGGTTCCTCACCCGTGCTGCCATCTGGGGTGGGCTGGGGACCTGCCCTGCGGGTGGGGTGGGCTCTGCCCGGTGAGCAGTCCCTTCCCCGGGGGTCCCAGGGCTGTGGCGTGGCAGTGGGGGACAGGCATGGCTTGGCCAGAGGGTCTCAGCAGGCTGCTGGCTAGGGCGTGGGGAAACTGAGGCACGGATGGGGTGTTTGCCCTGGAATTGGTGTGTTGAGAGCTGGGAATAAACAGCAGCACTTTGACCTTCTGCCTCTCAGCACCTGGGTTGTTCCCAGATCCCAGGTCAGAACCCGGGAGTCCTTGGGCTTGGCCACATGGTGTGAGGGCAGAGAAAAAAGGGTTCGTGGGGCTTTTTTTGGCCAGTTTTGGGCCAACCCCCTGTCCTGAACTTGCCGGGGTCAGGGCACCCATGTGCCGTGTCCCTCTGGGTCCCAACAGCCACCCTGGTCATGCTAATTGCCCTAATTAAAGCTTGCTGGGATGGGTGTGGGGTAACCCCTCTGCCTGCCCCCGGCACCTCCTGCTGGGCAGGGTTTGAAATTAAGGAAAAAAAGTGAAAGTTTTGCAGAAGTGGGGGCAGGGGCAGCACCGCCCGGGGNGTTTAGGGGAAAGGTTGGCTGAAGATCTTCTAATAAGAACTAAAAAAAACCCCAACAAACAGAAGCAAACCAAACAACCAAAATCTATAGCTTTCATGGGACACCAGGGACCCCTCCCCAGCCCAGGGGGCTCCAGCCCCATCCAACCTCACCTCCAACATTCCCACCATCCACAGCTTCTCCAGGAAACCTCTCCCAGGCTCTCCCCACCCTCACTTCTCCCTCCCATCTCCTCTCCAGCTCCCCTCTTCCACTTGGAAACCATCTCTCCTTGTCACCTCCCTCCAGGCCCTTGTCCCAAGTCCCTCCCCAGCTTTCCTGGAGCCCCTTCAGGACCTGGAACCTGCTCCAAGGTCTCTCTTTGAACTCCAGCCTTGTCCTGGCTGCTGGAGGGGATAAATGGGAGGAAAAGTGGAGGAAACCCCGGAGGTTGTTTGGGGTTTGAAGAGCCAAAGGGTGAGAGTCTCCATCAGTGCCTTTTGCTTCACCAGGAGCTGGGGGCTCCTCCAGGTGGAAGATTTGAACCTTTCCTGAGGCAGAGGTGGAATTCAGGAGATAAATCAGCCAGGGGACAGTTTTGATAGAGCTTTATTTTTATTTTTGTAAAGATCTCCACTCACCTCCCTCCCGGGAAGCCACGGGGGTGCTGGGACCTGCTGGGACTCAGGGATGACATAGATCAGGGAATGCAAAATGTATGAAACCACTTGGAAAAAAATGAGGGCTGGAATGGCAATCCATAATGCATGGACGTCGACTTTATTTAAGACAAACTATCTCCTCTGATAAAGTTAATTGTTTTTGTCTCTAACGTTTTATAGGGGATTTTTGTTGGTTTTTTTTTTTTTTATTTTGGAGGGGGGTGGCGAAGTAAGGAAGAGGCACTCAGGAAGAAGTTGCATTAATTCTTTGCTTGACATGTTTTATTAAAAAGAATAAATTCAGTTGAATTGTTAAAAACAGAAGGGGAGAGCAACTGCCTTGATGGGGTTGGCTCTTCCTTCCCTTTTTTTTTATTTTTTATTTTTTTATCCCTTTTAACCCATTTCCATATCTCCCCTCTTGATATTTTTCATTAAAAAAAAAAAAAAACCAACAAATCCAACCCCGAACCAAACAAACCACCAAACACCAACAAGCCCAACATCTGAATCGAGAGGGTTTTACGTGCTGCAAAATATATTACAGACATTTATATGGATGGCAGGAAGGGAGATGGAGGGGCTGAAAATTTCCAGGCCCCCGGTGATGGATGGCAGCCCCGGCTCCCCCTGACGCTTTATTGAGTTTCCGATGATTATCTCTCTCCCAGACATTTTTTACGGATGACGGGCGAGCTGTCAGCATGGACCACGGGGGGAACAAAACCCAACAATAATAACACTTTAATCTCTTTACTGCACTGCTCCCTAGTATCTCAGATTCATCTTCCCTGACGCACGCAGTTCATTATCCCCGCTCCTCCCTGGGTAGGAAATGACGACAAATAAATAAATATACATTTCCAACCCCCCTCCTTCCACTGCCCTGAAGCCTGGAGAAAAAGACCCAGGAAAGGAGCCAGGGCATTAATTGATCTTCCTGGAGGTACTTGGGGTTCATTAGCAGAGCTGTTGGGCTCGGAGGGCAGGAGGCAGAGGTGGCAGAGAGGTTTTAACTCTTCTGAACTTCCCAAATCTTCTGGAAAGCTGTTGGGAGCCTTGAGGAAGGGACGTGGAGGTGACCCCACGAGGGGATCCACCCTCCGGGTCTCTTCGCTGGGCTTGGAGAAGGTTTGAGGTGCTCAGAGTGCTTGGAGGTGGGGACTTCCCTGAGGTTTGGTTCCCAGCCCTTCACCTGGGAGCTGAACTTCCCGGGAAGGTCCTCAGGGAGCCTTGAGGAGGGAACATGGAGATGATCCCACGAGGGTTCCACCCTCCAGGTCTCTTTGCTTAGCTTGGAGAAGGTTTGAGGTGCTCAGAGCCCTTTCCAAAGTGCCTGAACGTGGTGACTTCCCTGAGGTTTGGTCCTGCAGCCCTTCACCTCGGAGCTGAACTTCCCAAATCTCCTGGAAAGCTGTTGGAAGCTTTGAGAAAGGCACATGGAGATCTCCCACGAGGAGATCCACCTTCCAGGCTGCCTGACCACCTTGGCATGGTGGTGTTGGCTTGGTGGTTGGACTTGATGCTCTTGGAGGTCTTTGCCAACCCTTGGGATTCTCTTTTCCACTCTTTGGTTTTGGTGAGGATCAGAGGGAAGGGCTGAAGACCCCACGAGGGGTTTTTTTTGAGCCTCAAATCAGTTCCAGAAGAGTTTTGGTGCTGTGGACCCTTCCTGCTGTCCCATGCAGCCCTGCCCAGCCCCAGGGGCTGATCTGCTGAGACTCCCAGGATTGGGAATTTTCTTGAAGGCCAAGCCATGGTGGGACAGTGTCCTCTCCACCTCTCCACCCACAGCTTCACTTCCCTCTGCTGAATCCACCCCTGGTCTGTGCTCCTCACCTGGAGGTACCACAGGGGCTTTGGAGCTGGAGTTGTGCTGCCTGCCCTGCAGACAGGTGGCTTCATCTTCCACCAAAGCTCCAACCTTGGATTTTCACCCAATCCTTGACTCCTTTGGGTTGGAAGGGACCTTCAGGATCACCCAGTTCCAACCCTCAGCTGAGGAGGGGATGGAGGTTGAGAGGAGCTGAGCTGCCTCCTTCCAGCCATTTCCTGACTTGGGCTGAACTCCTCCCTGATCCCTCACCCACTGCCATTCCCCTTCCACCTCCACTTCCAATGACCAGGAACCTGCTGCAGGACTTCCCTGAGGTCCCTCCCATGGAGAGGCTTTCAGGAAGAAGAACCAGGAATCCTTTGGGCAAAAAACATTCCCCCAGCTCTTCCCCAGAAGGTCCAGGGAAGGTTTGTGGAGCCCAAACTCAAACGAAGTGAAAAAGAATTGAAATTCTCTTCTTGGGAATCACCTCCACTGGGGACCAGGAGTCACTGAATCCCAAAGAGCTTTGGGTTGGAGAGACCCTCAGGACCCCCCAGTGCCACCAGGGACCCCTCCCCAGCCCCGGGGGCTCCAACCCCATCCAACCTCAACTCCAACATTCCCACCATCCACAGCTTCTCCAGGAAACCTCTCCCAGGCTCTCCCCACCCTCACTTCTCCCTCCCATCTCCTCTCCAGCTCCCCTCTTCCACTTGGAAACCATCTCTCCTTGTCACCTCCCTCCAGGCCCTTGTCCCAAGTCCCTCCCCAGCTTTCCTGGAGCCCCTTCAGGACCTGGAACCTGCTCCAAGGGCTCCCCACAACCTTCTTTTTGTCTTTCTCTTTTTCCCTTCCTTTCTCCTTTTCCCCTTTATTTCTCTCTTTCTCCTTTTCCCCTTTCTTTCCCCTTTTTTCTCCTTTTCCCCTTCTCTCTCTTTCTCCCTTTCCCCTTTCTTTCTCCTTTTTCCTCTTCTTTCTCCCTTTCCTTTTTTTTCTCCTTTTCCCCTTTCTTTCCCCTTTTTTCTCCTTTTCCACTTCTCTCTCTTTCTCCCTTTCCCCTTCCTTTCCCCTTTTTCCCTTTCTTTCTCCTTTTCCCCTTTTCTTTCTCCTTTTCCCCTTTTCTTTCTCCTTTTCCCCTTTTCTTTCTCCTTTTCCCCTTTTCTTTCTCTTTTTCTCCCTTCTCCAGCCCTCCCAGCATCTCCATTCCCTCCTCTGGACTGGCTCCAACAGCTCCGTGTCCTCCTGCTGCTGGGGACCCCCGAGCTGGACACAGCTTTACCCCAGGGGGGGACAATCCCCTCCCTGGCCCTGCTGCTCACACTGCTGGGGATGCAGCCCAGGACACGGGGGGTTTGGTGCCTCCCCTTCAGCTTCTCCTCACCCAACATTCAGGTGCACTTTTGTTCTCATTTGTCTCTCCCAACTCTTTCCTTTCCTCAGAACACAGCAGAGTGTGAGAAATACGCCTGCTGCCCTCTGCCTCCCTACCTGGAGGATGCAGGGTGTGTGGCTGAGGAGGAGGAGAACGGGGGGAGACCTCTGAGGGACATCTGCTTCCACCTCCTGAAGCTCTACAGTGACAGGTAGGGGGAAATGGGGCCAGAAATGGAACCTTGGGCAGTGTCTGCTGGAGTGCCCAAACCAGGGGCACCAAATCAGCTTCAGAGTTTACAGAACCACTGCCCTTCCCCCTGCCCCCCTCCTTTTCCTCTCCAACCCCTTTATTTTACCTTCCCCCCCTCCCCTTTTGTCTTTCTTTCCCCTCCTTTTGTCTTCCTTTCCCCCCCCTTTTGTCTTCCTT
>JAAWXA010000017.1:20103421-20120766 GCA_038090715.1 Florisuga fusca | reverse complement strand
CTGTATGGACAGCAGACTCTTGAGTGGGTACCAAGGTGGGGGTGACAAACTGGACACGTTCCCCAGCAGTAGCCTGGGGAGGTGAGCTGCAGGTGAGCTGCTTTTCTATGGCTTAGAAGCAGAATAAAGTGCATTTCTGCTGGACCTACCATGGAGCCATCTCTGATCTGCAGGTGGTTACACCAAGCTTCAGCTGCGTGCAGGTTGGAAATATCCCAAAGAAAAACCTCATTTGTTTTCTACAGAAGGGAGTCAGGAATTTCTTCCCCATCTCTGTCCCCCAGAGCATCAGAGGATCCAGGCAGGAGGTTTCTCTGGGGTGTCACTGAGGAGCAGGTCACAGCAGAGCTCCAGCCTCTGGCTGCTTTGAACATGGTGTGTGGGGAATGACCTTGGGATCTGCTGCTGAGGGCAGAGCCATGCAGACAGGGAGATGTTCCTGGGAAGGTCAACTAATGCTGTAAAGCCCCACAGGAAGGAACTCAACACCACATGTACTAAACATAGCTTGAGTCTTAACCCAGAGCAGCTTGTGATGTTTCTGCTGGGTTGTCCAGCTTGTCCTCTGCAGAGGACACTGAGCTGGAGCTTAAGAGGTGGGAGGTAAATTCCTGGTGCTGGTGGGGCCTCTTGGCAGGGGATTGATCTCATTTTCCTCTGGAAGAGGGAAAACTCTTTGGCTTCTTCATCCTTGAGTCCCATCAAGTGGTCTTTATGCACTCCAGAAATGGAAACACCCCCCACAACAGCCTGTTCCAGGGACTTCTGATGAGGTTCTCCTCAGAGCCTTCATTTTTTGGGCCTCCTCTCCTTGCTCATGGTGACTCAACACTGAGCAGAAGGCACATTGCTGCCCCTCCTGTCCTGTCATCTGCTGCTGCTGTTCTGGGCTGAGCAGTTCTGAGAGGCTCTTCAGGAGCTGGGGAGACTGAGAGGAAGAACCATTTCTTGTTCATTTTCAAGATACCTTTGGAGGACGTTCTTCAGCAGTGACATTTTTCCAGACAATTGACTCACCAAGATGAAGAAGTTCAGGGAATCCTTTATCTTGGGAAAAGACCTGTAAGATCACCAAGTGCCACCATGAACCCAGCACCAAGCCCACTGCTGACCCGTGTCCCTCAGCACCACATCCATGTCAGGTCTCAGCCCATCCTCCTGGTGGTGGGAGATGTGGATCAAGGATCTCCTGATGGTGTGGAGGATCTCCTCCTGAATGGCGAAGCCCCCAGGTGGATCTTGGTTTCCTGCAAGCTCTGGAGGCATCTCATGGAGCTTTAGTGCAGGTGAAACCAGTGTGGCTGGGTCTGCTGTGCAGACAAAATGAGGTTTTGCCCATAATTGAGATTAAAAGAAAAAAAAAAAGTGGGCTCTGCTGTCAGGGAAGAAAAAAATCACAGTGAGGGCAAATCCGATGTTTGGGCCTTTGAGAATCATCTTAAGGATCAAATTCCTTCTCCTCCTGCGTCACAGGGCAGGGGAATTTCTCCTTTAAACAAGAGATATTTTGGTGGTTGAGGATTAGGGCCACCCTAGTATGGAAGAGCAGCAGCTCTGATGGACGGGGCAGAGGGCGTGGGTTTATCTGGAGATTTGGAATGTCTTGGCAAGAGGCTCCTGGAAATTGGGAAGAAAAACACTTGAGATTCTCAACAGAGCTGTGAATTGGAAGGGAGCCTTCTCCTAGGAGAGAGACAACGTCCTGGCTGAGGGGAGGCCAAACCTTCCCTCCTGGTCTGTGTCACTGAGGAGGAGCCCAAAGAGGAGGAACCCTGAGCTGGGGCAGCCAGGAGCTTCACTCCTGACTGGAAGGGTCAGAGAACCACAGAATGTTCAGGGCTGGAAGGGAGCTCTGGAGATCCCCCAGCCCAACCCCCTGTCCCAGCAGGATCCCCCAGGGCAGGACACACAGAACACATCCAGGGGGGTTGGAAAGGCTCCAGAGAAGGAGACTCCAGCACCTCTCTGGGCAGCCTGGGCCAGGGCTCCCTCAGCCTCACAGCCAAGAAGTTTCTCCTCCTCTGGAGCTGGAACTTCCCATGTTCTTGCTTAAATCCCCGTGGCCACTCCACATGTGGGGTCTTCTCCATCCTCATCCCCAGGAGCCCAGCCACCTGCTGTCCTCTGATGGAAGGCTGGGAGATGGACACATGGAGCAGTGCTGGGAGTGACTGAGGAGCAGTTTGTCCCTTTCTCTTGGTCCTCAGCTGGTCTGGGATGAGGGGAGGTGGTCGGGGAATTTTATGACTTCTGGAAACTTCTTCCTGAGTGGTTCCATTTGGGATATTGTTGCAACAATATGAAGGTGTTTTTTCTGTCTTTCCATCGAATCTCAGACTGGTTTGAGTTGGAGGAGGGATCTTAAAGAACATCCAGGTCCCACCAGGGACACCTCCCACAGCCCCATCCAACCTGGGCTGAGACTCTGCCAGGGATGGGGCAGCCACAGCTTCTCCAGGAAACCTCTCCCAGGCTCTCCCCACCCTCACTTCTCCCTCCCATCTCCTCTCCAGCTCCCCTCTTCCACTTGGAAACCATCTCTCCTTGTCACCTCCCTCCAGGCCCTTGTCCCAAGTCCCTCCCCAGCTTTCCTGGAGCCCCTTCAGGACCTGGAACCTGCTCCAAGGGCTCCCCACAACCTTCTTTTTGTCTTTCCCTCTCCTCCCTTTCTTTCCCTCTCCTCCCTTTCTTTCCCTCTCCTCCCTTTCTTTCCCTCTCCTCCCTTCCTCTCTCTCTCCTCCCTTCCTCTCTCTCTCCTCCCTTCCTTCTCCAGCATTCCCAGCATCTCCAGGGCCTCCTCTGGACTGGCTTCAACAGCCCCATGACCCCAGGGGGGTCTCCAGAGGGGAACAGTCCCCTCCCTGTCCCAGCTGGGCTCAGGACAGGACAGGTGCCCCCAGGCCGTGGTTCCCCCAACCCCATCCCGAGGTCTCTGCCCCAAATCTGGAGGTTCCTCCCGAGGCGTGGGGCACCCCCAGAGCTCCCTCCTCCCTCTCTTTGCAGACATGGCCAAACGTTTGGCCAACCTCCTGCGGGTGGTGCTGAGCTTGCAGCAGAGCCCAGAGCCCACCTCTGACTCCACTCCCGAGCTCCAGCGCCTCCCCCTGCGCCTCCTGGCCCCCCACATCGGGCGCCTCCCCATGCCCGAGGACTACGCCCTGGAGGAGCTCCGCAGCCTCACCCAGTCCTACCTGAGGGAGCTGACAGTGGGCACCCACTGAGCCAGGGGGCACCCACTGAGCCAGGGGCACCCACTGAGCCAGGGGCACCCGCCCTCCAGCACCACCTCTGGGCCCATCTTTACCATTCCTGAGCCCTCACCCTCGGGCCTGAGGGTGAAGAAACCTCTTCAGCCACCCACGTGTGTCTCCATGGAGATGTCAGCCACTCGTGTTTCCATGGAGATGTCAGCCACCCACGTGTGTCTCCATGGAGATGTCAGACATTCATGTCTCCATGGGGATGTCAGCCCCCCAGATTTCTCCAAGAGAGCTCTCAGCCACCCAGGTTTCTCCGTGGAGATCTCTGTAGGACCTTGAGCCAACACAGGAATTTCAGAGACCTGAGGGGAAAGGTTGAGGCTGGTTGGGCCTTGGTGGCACCTTCAGCCACACAACGTGTTCCTCCACTCAACAAAAAGCTTCTTACCCCACCAGGAGGAGGTTGTACCCATGGAGGGGGCACGTGGGGAGGGGGTTTCCTCTCCTGGCAGATCCTTTGGTGGGATGAGAGGAATGGTGAAGTTCTGGGATGGGGTTTTGTTGGTTTTTTTTTTTCTTCATGGGCTTTGGTGGGACTTCACTTGGTGAACTGATGGACCTTCAACTGCCTGGGTGGGCTCTGCCCAGGGTTCTCTGTCACAACTTTTCTCTTGTTGGGTGGGAGGAGAGAAGAAACAAAGTTCTGAAGTGTCTTTTCCTACGTTCCCCTCTTCACCTGGAGACCAGTGAATGTCTTTGGTTCTCTCCCAAACCAAACCCAAGTGACTTCCCAGCCTCAGCAGCAGAGCAGGTGCCGCCTCTGCGTGTGCCTTAGGGCCAGCTCCACTGGATGGACATCTCCTGGATCCCACCAGGACCTTCTCCTGAGAAGTTACCACCTTCCAGGACCACACATTTCCACCAGGGAGGGAGTGAACTGCACCCAGAACAGAACTCCCCAAGGACTTGGGGTCACCTCCCTGAGGAGCTCTGAGGAGCACCCAGACCCCCCCCTCCATCTTCCCCAGGGTGTCCATGAGCTGAAACCTCCAACCTCCACCTCGTTGGCCCCAGGTCCCTGTGGTGCTGATGGGAGGGGGTGGGTCTGGAAGCCACTTTGGGAAGGAATTCAAGAAAAAAGCTGCTTCTGGGCCCATTCTGAGGGGGGGAGGTGGGGGGGGGGCTCCCACCCCAAGGTCTTTCTGCATGAGGCTCTGTAAAGATTTTTATTTAAAGAAACAAACCCCAAACTATAAATAAATGATGGAGATTATTTTCCTGTCTTTTTGAAAACGGAGAAATAAAATGTTTATAGCATTCCCCCCTCCTGTTCTTTGGCTTTTGTCACTTTTTGCAAGGTCCAAGAGGTCCCCAGGCTCAGCAGGACCTGGGCAGGGACCTTCAGCCCCTCGGGAGGCTCGGGGTGAGCAGGGAGGGAGAAGCCTGGAGCTGATGGAGACAGAAAAAAGTCCTGACTTGGAGGAGGAGAGGCTGGGGGGAGCTCCTGGGTGGTGGGGATCACCTGGGGGGTGGTGGAGCTTTTCCTCCTGGGAATGATGGAGCAAGTCCAGGGGAGGCCCTGGAACCTTTTCTCTTTCTTTTCTCTTTTTCTTCTTTTTCTCTTTTCTCTCCCTCTCTTTTCTCTCCCTCTCTTTTCTCTCCCTCTTTTCTCTCCTCCCTCTTTTCTCTCCCTCTTTTCTCTCCCTCTTTTCTCTCCCTCTTTTCTCTTTTCTCTCCTTTTCTCTCACTCCTTTTCTCTTCTTTCTCCCTTCTCTCTTTTTCCCTTCTCTCTTTTTCCCTTCTCTCTCCTCTTTCCTCTCCCCAGGTTGCTCCAAGCCCCCTCCAACCCTCAGCACCTCCAGGGCTGGTGCAGCCCCAGCTCCCCCAGGCCCAGCCCATGGCTTCCTCCTTGGCCGGGGCTCTGCTGGGTGGGTTCCAGGCTGCTCTGAGCNGGGAGGGGAGGTGGGGCCTCCCCGAAGCCACAGCCCACCGCGGGGGGCTGGCACTGCGGGACCGAAGGTGGCCCCTGGGGCTGAGGGAGGGGTTCGGGGAGGACCCAAGTGCTGGGGGGGTCAGCAGGTTCTCACGTTCATTTCAGAGGGAAAAGCAGGTGTCACGGTTTTGACCCCACAACATTTCCAGCCCCCCCCTAGCCTGGTGCTGGGACAGTTTTGGATCGATGGTGACCCAGGGACTTGGCTGTGGGCTGGAGGACTTGGACCCAGGGGAGACCCGTGAGGGAGGTGCTTGCCCTGTGGCCACCCTGTCCCCAGGACTTCAGGCCCTGCAGCTGTCCCCAGGCTGGGACACAGGGCAGTGCCACAGCCACAGCTGTTTGTAGGGACGTGCCACAGAGATGAGGCCACGGAGCTGCTCTCGGTTGACTTCCCCACATGCCATGGGGGTCCCCACTTGTGCCGTGGGGGAGCTGCCAGCTTTGAGGGGCTTTCTCATGTATTTTGGTGCAGGGTTTGGCCCTCAAGGCTGGGTCTCAGTGTGTGTCCCAATGGGGACAGGGGGAACACACACCCCAAGCTGTTGCCTTCTCCAGCCTCTCACACTTTTGTTTTTTTCCCCTTTGCTCAAGGACCTTGTTCCTCATCACATCCCACCTCCAGGTACAGCACTGGCTTCCCCAGAACCTTCTGGCCATCCCCTGGGCTCCATCCAGCCCCGTGTCCTGCTGACACAGAGGTGCAGCTACTCACAGGTAACTCCTGATCGCAAGGGGAAGAGCAGCTCCATTTTCACCTGGGTGTCCCCAAGCCTGGTTCTGCCCTGGGGTGTGCCCAGGCCCCTGGGGCACCCAAAGCTGCTGAGGGGTGAGCAGCCACCTGATCTGCTTTTGAGAGCCCTGAATAATGCAGACTCTGTCCAAGTGGCTTTAATCCCTGAGCTAATCACTCCCTGCACCCGTGTCCCCAGGGGCCTGAGGTGTCTGAGGGGAGAAGGTGGGGGGCAGCGTGTGTGTGGAGGAGGCTGGGGGCTTCCTTGGCATCTTCTGGGTAGCAAAAAAGTTTTTTCCTCACCCTCTGCTCTCAGGAAAGCAGCTCTGGTGCTGCCTGGGGGTGGTGGTTCCCCATCTCCTGGTGAGGGCAGGAGGAGCAGGGGGAAGGAGGTGGGACAAGGGCTGTGGGGAGGGATGCTGAAGGGCTCAGGAGGGGTTTATGAGCAGCCAAAGCCCCTCAGCTGGGGTTGCTCATTGTCTTGGTGGCCTCTCTCATCTCCACCACCCTCGGATGTCCTCTGCTCTCTGTGGGAAGGGGCTGCTGGTGACCTGTCCTGCAGGGCCCTGCTGGGGATGGTGCTGCCCCTTCCACCTCCCTGCTGGCTCCCCAGACAGGGGGATCCTCCAGCCTGAGGCATCTTCCAGCCCAGGAGTGTTTTTGCCCTCTCTCTGCCAGCACCCAGCTCAGCACCCTCCCTGCCCAGACAGGTAGCTGTGGCTCCAGGTGAGATGCCTCCCTTGGCACTGGGCAGGGAGAGACGTGACTGCTCATTTCCAGAAAATCCAAATGAAAATGAAACCTCCTGGTTGTTCTTCTCGTCAGAAAGCTCAGGGATCTCCTGAGGTGGGTGGAGGGGGAAGAGTGAGAACAGGCACATCTGGGGCAGAGAGTACTTGCAAAGCTTTGGTACCAGGAAGAAATTCTGCTTTTTAAATATTTTTTTTTTGGTGCTGGGGGTGTGTGTGGTAGGGACCCCCTCCCCATGCAAGGGGCAACATTTTCCTGTCCAGGCCAGGAGAGGGGCCAGAGGTGGCCAAGTTTCTGGCGGAGCCAAATGCAATTTGGGGCTTGGCTGCAGGAGCAGGATGGGTGCTGCCAGCCCTGTGGATGGGGTGAGGACACACAGCAGGAGCAGGGAGCAGCCTGGAGCTACAAGAATTGGTGTCTTGGGGCTGCTCGGGTGCCTTGGGGACAGGTTTGCAGAGCAGCCAAGCCCGGGAGCCAGGGCAGGAGCAGCGCTGGGGCCGTGCAGAGAAAACTGGGTGGGAGCCAGGTGAAAAAAAAGCTGTCTGGCTGAGGAGTTGTTTTTCACTGCTAATGCTTCCTGGTCTGTGCTCTAGGGTCAGCTGAGCCTGGGAATTGATTTCCTCAGCACTCGTAGGAGCAGAAGGTGCTCCTGGGGATCTGCTGGGGCTGTGCTGGCAGCAAGGTGCTGGGCAGGGGGAAGCACCACCTGGGGCACAGCATGTCCACTGCCCCCCCTCAGGGGCTGCATTCTGGCTTCAGGCAGGGGGGTGGGATCTGCACGGGGATCCTCTGGTTTTCCTCAGTTTTATGGGATCGGTGGGAGCAGCCTAGGCTTGTTCCTCCAGGACTGCTGTCTCCTGGAGCAGAGCTCCAGCACTAGGGATCAGCATCCCGGGGCTCATCATCCTCAGCATCCCGGGGCTCAGCATCCCAGGGCTCAGCATCCCAGGGATGCTCCTTCAGTGCAGGCTGATGGTTTCTGACGTGTTGGCTGCGTGGTGGTGAGTCAGGAAGCAGCAGGGTCCTGTCACCCCCCACCCCAGAGGTGAAATTGCTGCATACCACTCAGGAGGGCTTTTGTTCACCTTCCTGGAATGCTCTGACAAACATTTGTCTTTAGGTTTGAGCTGGACAATTCCTCTGCTGGGATTTAATTTTATTTTTTTGGGTGGGGGGAACCTTTTCCCCCTGCCAGGGCGCTCCCCAGGCTGGGTGGGGAGGGCAGCACTTCCAGCCCAGGCACAGGAGCAGCTCACCCCCCGTGGCCCTGGCTTGTGGCAGGGATGTGCCAGCAGGACAAGGACAGGGTGACCCCAGCAGACATGACTCAGCACCCAGACAGTGTGACTCAGCACCCAAAAACCCCTCTGACAGCTGTAAAGTACTGATGCCACAGTGGCTGATGCTGCAGTAACTGGTCCCAGTTTCTCCCTGGGATGGACAGTCCCAACCTGCCTGACCTCACCACCACTGAACCAGCAGAAAATGCCCCAGAACTCTGCACAGTCCCAACAACCCATTTACATGGAGACTTGGCTTCTCAGCCTCCTCTTTTCCCCTGCACTCCCCTGGATCAGCCCCAGACTGCCCAGTTTGGGCCAGTCCCTCAGCTAGAGACCTTCAGCTCCATCTCCAGGAGCTCCCAGGCCCCTGCTCAGGCAGCCACAGACACACTGGCAGGGACAGATGAGGGGCAGGGTCCCTCTGCTGTGATCCTGGGAGCCTGGAGGGCCCTGCAGATGCTGTTGGGGAGGGATGGGCTTCAGAGAAGCCGTGGCTGGGGCTGACTCAGAGTTTCCCACCACAGCTTTCCCGCTGGCTCAGGGCTTTTCCAGCTCCTTGTGAGGATGCTGAGACACAGGGAGAGGCCCCTTCCCCTCCTGGGAGCAGCTCTCGGGGTGAGCCTGTGCTGGCTGCCTGGCTCTGGCTGGGTACAAACACTCTTTTGGGGTGAACCTGGCCTGGGTGGGCACTGGGGGGGGTCCTGGCTGAGCAGCGAGGTGTCTCCTGTGGGCTGGCAGGATGGGGGCTGCCTGGGCTCGGGTTCTCCTCTCCCACAGCTCGGTTGGGCCCCAGGATCCATCCCAGAGCTGCTCCTGCCACCCCCGGGCTGGGACACGGCTGCTCCTGGGGGGTAAAAGGGAGCCGAGGGTTGCTCTGACTCAGCTCCTGCGTGTTGCAACCTCCTGGCAAAGCAGAGCACCAGAAACAAAACAAGAAAAAAAAAAAAAAAAGAGGAAGGAGGAGAGAGGAGAGTCAGAGCCCCTCCAGCCCCTGCCCAGCCCCGCGGGGGGCTCAGTCCTGCTTCCTGCCCCCTGTCCCCACAGGCACTGAGCCTGGGGACAGCCCCTCCGAGCTGGCTGTCCCCATGTCACCCGGGGGGACACGAAGGGCCAAGTTCTTCCCGCGGCTCCTCCTCTGCCGTGGGTTCTCCCCGCTCGGCTCCTCCGCTCAGCTCCCCGCTCCGCCGAGCGTTCGCTCCCTCTAGTGGGACCCGCGGCCTCCCGCACGCACTCCTGCCCGAGCTTCGTGTCTTCTCGGGCAATCCCTGCCCTGGCCACCCCTCTTCTCCCCCAGGCTGCCGCTGGTCCCAGCCTGGTCCCCACGGAGGGAGCAGAGCATCCCCCAGGAGACAACCCGGCAGCCGCGGTCCCACCAGGGGTTGGGTTGGGGTGTGGGGGCTCTGCCGCCGGGGCAGGGACACTGCTCAGCCCCTGGTGGGACAAACAGCTCAGGGAGTGACCCTGAGCACCCACCAACCTGTCACAGGAGGCTTTCTCCTCCAGGACAGCAGTGTCCTGCAGCCCGGGATGGTGTCCCCAGCCTGGGATGGTGTCCCCAGCCTGGGATGGTGTCCCCAGCCCTGCTGGGGTTGAGGTGATGGTGTTGCTGAAGCTGGCACGGTGGTGACTGGAGCTGCCCTCAGCAGAAAGCTTTTCCTTCGCTGGGGACCCTCAAACCACTTTGGTGAGGAAAAAGGAGAGGAAGAAGTAAGAGAGGAGAGGAGAGGAGAGGAGGAGGAAGAGGAGAGGAGGAGAAAGAGATAAGGAGAAAGAAAGGAGAGTAAGATGAGAGGAGGAGGAATAGATGAGAAGAAGAGGAGAAGGAGAGAAAAAGAAAAAAAGGAGCGGAAAAGAGGAAAAGGAGAGAAGGAGTAGAGAAGGAGCATGAGCGAAGCCAGAGGAGAGGAGACCAGAGGAGGAGGAGAAGAGGAGCGGGGCCAGGCTGGGTCGGGGGCCCAGAACCCGACGCCTTCCCCCTCGCTGGGACCAGCCCTGTGTCCCCCCCCGGGGCTGCAGCCGTCTGGGGTGTGGGCAGCCCGGGGGGGCCCCGTGCCCCTCTGCCAAGGTCACTCTGAGCGACAGCGGCAGCAGCCGGGATGNCCCGGCGGAGCTGCCTCCGCTCCGGCCCCGCAGATGCTGCGCGTCCTCTTCCTCCTCCTCCTCGCCTTCCCCCGCAGCTCGGCAGCCGGCCCCGCCATCACAGGCAAGTGTCTGTCCCGGGGGAGGGGGTTAGGGGGTACAACCCCCCCCGGAGCTGGGGAACCACCCCCCGGGCTCTGTTCTCCCGCGTCCGCCCCCTCGGGGGTGGTGGGTCCGGTTGCGGGGGTGTCCCTGGGTGTCCCCCCTTGGGGCGTTTCGGGATTATTTTTTTTGTCTCTCGTTTGTGAAGTTGCAGCGGGGTGGGGGCTGCACCCATCCCGAGTTTCGGGGGGGCAGAAGAGTTTTCCTGGGTCCCTTTGTTTTATTTATTTATTTATTGAAGTGTGAAAAGCCAAGCCCGGACTTGCGGGCTCCTGAGCCGCTTCTCTTCCCGGCCAAGAAGGTTTCCAGAGACGGTCGGGAAGGGGCTGGCAGGGCTGTCCCGTCCCTTGGCACATTTTCTTGGCAGAGCTCCGGCGGGAAAGGGCTGTGATGGCTCCTTGAGCTCCCTCACCCCGGGATTTGGGCTCCTGGGTGGGAGGAAGAGGGAGCTTTTTTTAATTATTATTATTATTTTTTTGGAGCAGCTCTGCCCCTGCCCAGCTCCGAGCTGCGGGTGCCCGAGTCACCAAGAAGGAGTTTTTTCAGGTGACATCTACAAAGGGGACCTCATGCGTGACCATCCTTCCACCTTCCCACGTCCTGATGACAGGACTAATTACTGAATTACAGCCAGGGATAATTACTGAGTCCCCAGCTCTGTTCTTTGCGGAGGGGCTGAGGCCGGGGCGGTCCCTCCGGCCCAGGGATGGTCCCCGCAGCCCCCGCCCCGGGTGGGTGAGGTTTCATCTCAGCATCTCTGCCACCTCATTTCTCCTTCCCAGCCCGCACCCTGTCCCCCTGCTACTCCGCAGACCTCCGCCCGGCACAGGGGGGGTTGGTCTCGGCCCCGGGCTGCACCGTCCTGCTGGTGCCCCCCCCGCTGGCCACCGACCAGGTGGTCCTCTGGGAATACCGGAGCGGCCTGGAGGAAGGAACCATCCTCACTCACGCTGTCGATGGCCCCACCAACACCTCCCGCCCCTACCAGAACCGCACCCTCTTCAACCAGACGGATTTCTCGCTGCGGCTGCTGCTGGGGCGGGGGGACGGGCGGCTCTACCGCTTCAGGACCGGGGCTGAGGCCACGGGCTGGTTCCAGCTGCGTGTCGTGGGTGAGCGCTGGGGTGACAAACCCTCTGCCACAGCCTGGGGGTCCCCCCACCCCGTCCCGAAGGAGGGGCTGGCGTGCAGGTTGGAGCACTCCGTCCCTCCCGTCTCTCCAGAGCCCCTCTCCCAGCCAGAGATCCTGGGCAACTCCTCGGTGAAGGCAGGAGGCAGCACCAAGCTGGTCTGCAACGCGGTGGAAGGGCAGGCGGACTCGTACTGGTGGAAGAAGAACGGGGAGGTGCTGCTGGGCAGCGAGCACATCCAGTTTGTGGGCAACAGCACCCTGAGCATCGCCGGTGCCTCCATCAGCGACAGCGGGCACTACGCCTGCGTGGTGAGCAACCAGGTCAGCCAGAACGAGACCTCCTTCCTGCTCCACGTCCAGAGTAAGTGGGATCCCTCCCTAGGGAATCGCAGAACATGGCTGAGGTGGAAGGGAAGGGACACCTGGAGTCCAACCCCTGTCCCTGGGTAGGTCCCCCCCAGGGTCACACCACCCCAGCGCTGCGTGAACACCAAACACAGGTTTGGTGCTGTGACTGCTCCCCTGGGGAGCTTCTTCCACTGCCCTCTGGGTAAAAAAACCTCTTCCTGATACCTCACCTGAACCTCCCCGAGCCCTGGTTTTGGTCACAGGAGTGAAGAAATCAGCACCTGCCCCAGCTCCTCCCCTCCCGAGGAGGCTGCAGTGAGGTCGCCCACCCCTCAGCCTCCCCCAGGCTGAACAGCCCAAGTGGCCTCAGCTGCTCCTCATCAGTCTTCCAGACCCTTCACCCTCTTTCTTGATGCCTGGGGGAAGAAACAGGGCAGATACTCCCCCCACCCCGTCCCGAAGGAGGGGCTGGCGTGCAGGTTGGAGCACTCCGTCCCTCCCGTCTCTCCAGAGCCCCTCTCCCAGCCAGAGATCCTGGGCAACTCCTCGGTGAAGGCAGGAGGCAGCACCAAGCTGGTCTGCAACGCGGTGGAAGGGCAGGCGGACTCGTACTGGTGGAAGAAGAACGGGGAGGTGCTGCTGGGCAGCGAGCACATCCAGTTTGTGGGCAACAGCACCCTGAGCATCGCCGGTGCCTCCATCAGCGACAGCGGGCACTACGCCTGCGTGGTGAGCAACCAGGTCAGCCAGAACGAGACCTCCTTCCTGCTCCACGTCCAGAGTAAGTGGGATCCCTCCCTAGGGAATCGCAGAA
The DNA here is from genome assembly GCA_038090715.1 of Florisuga fusca. Classification (NCBI taxonomy): domain Eukaryota; kingdom Metazoa; phylum Chordata; class Aves; order Apodiformes; family Trochilidae; genus Florisuga; species Florisuga fusca. The sequence goes on along the minus strand of JAAWXA010000017.1, from coordinate 20,108,272 downwards.
CATGGCTGAGGTGGAAGGGAAGGGACCCCTGGAGTCCAACCCCTGTCCCTGGGTAGGTCCCCCCCAGGGTCACACCACCCCAGCGCTGCGTGAACACCAAACACAGGTTTGGTGCTGTGACTGCTCCCCTGGGGAGCTTCTTCCACTGCCCTCTGGGTAAAAAAACCTCTTCCTGATACCTCACCTGAACCTCCCCGAGCCCTGGTTTTGGTCACAGGAGTGAAGAAATCAGCACCTGCCCCAGCTCCTCCCCTCCCGAGGAGGCTGCAGTGAGGTCGCCCACCCCTCAGCCTCCCCCAGGCTGAACAGCCCAAGTGGCCTCAGCTGCTCCTCATCAGTCTTCCAGACCCTTCACCCTCTTTCTTGATGCCTGGGGGAAGAAACAGGGCAGATACTCCCCCCACCCCGTCCCGAAGGAGGGGCTGGCGTGCAGGTTGGAGCACTCCGTCCCTCCCGTCTCTCCAGAGCCCCTCTCCCAGCCAGAGATCCTGGGCAACTCCTCGGTGAAGGCAGGAGGCAGCACCAAGCTGGTCTGCAACGCGGTGGAAGGGCAGGCGGACTCGTACTGGTGGAAGAAGAACGGGGAGGTGCTGCTGGGCAGCGAGCACATCCAGTTTGTGGGCAACAGCACCCTGAGCATCGCCGGTGCCTCCATCAGCGACAGCGGGCACTACGCCTGCGTGGTGAGCAACCAGGTCAGCCAGAACGAGACCTCCTTCCTGCTCCACGTCCAGAGTAAGTGGGATCCCTCCCTAGGGAATCGCAGAACATGGCTGAGGTGGAAGGGAAGGGACCCCTGGAGTCCAACCCCTGTCCCTGGGTAGGTCCCCCCCAGGGTCACACCACCCCAGCGCTGCATGAACACCAAACACAGGTTTGGTGCTGTGACTGCTCCCTGGGGAGCTTCTTCCACTGCCCTCTGGGTAAAAAAACCTCTTCCTGATACCTCACCTGAACCTCCCCGAGCCCTGCTTTTGGTCACAGGAGTGAAGAAATCAGCACCTGCCCCAGCTCCTCCCCTCCCGAGGAGGCTGCAGTGAGGTCGCCCACCCCTCAGCCTCCCCCAGGCTGAACAGCCCAAGTGGCCTCAGCTGCTCCTCATCAGTCTTCCAGACCCTTCACCCTCTTTCTTGATGCCCGGGGGAAGAAACAGGGCAGATACTGCCCCCACCCCCCAGTATCCCCTTGCCTCAGTGTGCCAAGTGGGGGTGCCCAGGGCTTTGCTGGGGGGGGTGAACTCTGTGGGGACTCTGGGTCGGTTCTGTTGCAGATGCTGCCAACGTGGTGCTGCCCGTGATCCTGGCCTGCGTGGCCCTGGGCTCGCTGGCTGGTGAGTGCTGGTGGCCCTTGGGCTTTTTTGTCTGGTGAGGAGGGGCTGGGTGTGAGGTGGGGGCAGGGGCCAGCTGGGGTGTCCCACCCGGGCAGGTGGCCACTGCCATCAAGTCCCCAGTCTGAGGAGGTGATGTTGTCCTCTGTTGCCCCCCTGGTGCCAGGCACGGGAGGGAAGCTTGGCATCAAAATACCTCCAGCTTATTATGCTTAAACTTGTCTGGGTCCCTCCCCTCTCAGAGGGCCCTGGGGGATGCCACACATCCCTCCTGGGGTGGGAGCACCGAGCCCCCTCCACTCTCTGCTTCCATTTTCTGCCCATGGAAGGGCAATGTGTATCCTTACTCAGTGCTTTGGCTTTTCCTCCTTTTTTTGGGGGGGAGCTGCAGAGCGTTTTTTTCCCCAGCCCATCCCCAGTCTCTGGCAAAGCAGAAACTTTAATTCTCATCTTGCCAACTGCAACCTTGGAGGGGGGGGAACAAAAAAACCCAAAGAGAAATGCTCAAGTCTGGACCTGAGGAGAGGACCTGGCAGTTTAAAATAGAAGTGGGAGGTTCTCCCTGGGGGAGTTGTGTGTGTTTTGCTATTGCACAAAATTTTCAGGTTTTTCCTGTGAAAAGCCTCGGGGCACTGGGTGGGTGTGGGCAGAGCTCACCCACCCCTCTGCTCCTGCCCTGATATCCCCTGGGATCTGCTCACCTCCAGCTGGGGACCCCTGGGGTGGTCTGGGGAGGGGCAGGGGGGGCTTCCTCCAGAGCCCACCCACCAGCAGGGCCCAGGGTCCCTGGCTGAGCGGGGGCACCCTTGGTCTGGGCACCATCTCCAGGGTCTTCAATGCTCTGTGTCCCCTCCCCAGGTGTTTACTGGTCTGTGGTGTCCCCTCCCCAGGTCTTCAATGCTCTCTGTCCCCTCCCCAGGTGTCTTTGTCTGGTGCAGGAGAAGGGACCGTCCGTGTCACAACCCCTGCAGGTGAGGTGCCAGGCAGAACCTTGCTGTTCCTGCTGGTCCATCATCCAGGTTCTCCCTTTTAATTCCCATGACACATCTTCTGAAGCCACCTGTGGTGGGTGGTGTCCCTGTCCCCCTTCCTCTCCTTGCACAGCCCACGCTGGGCTTCTTTTTGGGAGAGCAGAACTGGAGGGGAGACTCTCAGCTTCTCCAAAGCTCATCCGTGGCCCAGGTGGGGTTCCAGGAATGCTTCCCAAGAAGGGCATGAACCAGGCTCTGAAACATCCTCCTTAGTGGGTGGCTTGGTTTTTGTTTGGTTTTTAACCCTCCAAAGGGCTCTGGAGGCTTCTGGGGAGTGAAATCTTCCCAGAGCTTGTTTGCTCCACGTGACCACAAAAAACGAGGGCTTGTTAAATGGAGGGTGAAGACAAGGATGATGCCAACCCCCGGGGATGGAAACCCCCATCCCACGTCTGGGTTGCCTTGTGCAGCCAGATAACCCCTCCCAGGGAGAGCCTGGCTGCAGGTAGCTCCTGAAATCTGGAGTAGAGCCCAAGTCCAGCCCTGTCCCCCCAGCACGGGACACCCTGGAGCTGCACAGGGAGGATCCACACCCTGTGGCTCCGGTGGGGACCTCTCCTCTCCTTGCAGGTAGAGATCCTGGGATCCTCACTGCCGTCCCCTGTGCTGCTGCTGGTGCTGGGTGCTGCCCCAGCCTCCTCTGGGCTCACCTTGGAACTGCTCCAGCTGCTGAACTCCAGGGATGTTTGTTTGTCCAGCACCAGCTCGGGGGTGCTGCCCTGCCCTCTGCCTACCTGGCTGCTGCTGAGCCCCTGGCTGAGTGCTTCTGGGGGGCTGGGTGAGCCCCATCCCTGCTGGGTGAGCCCACAGTCCTTTTCTCCTGCTCCTGGGGGGATTCGTGTCCTTATTCCTTCCTGTGGGTGGGGGTTCTGGGCCTGGAGGCACCAATGGACAGAACTGGATGCTGGACCTGTGCCTCCTGCCCCTCAGGTTGGGCTCTTTGCCCCCCTCCTGCCCCTCCTTCCTTCCCATGGGCACGAGCCCCGGTCCAGCACCCCCTCTGAGCCACCCCCAGCACCCTGCAGGGACTCTGGCTACAAGATGGGGACTTCTGGTGGCCCAGGGACCTCCTTGCTCTGAGCCATGGGGTAGAGCTGTAGAGGGTGGGGGGTTTCTGGCTGGGGTCTTGCCTCTAGGTCTGCTCTCCCTTCTCCTTGGAGAATGGAACGGGAGAAGCTCCAGCCTCATCCCGTGGTGCCACCTGAGCTGGGCTTCAGCCTCCAGAACGGTGGGAGAGCAGCCTGGGGGCTTGTCCATGGGGGATGCTCCATCCCGAGGGGCTGGCAGGGAAGGGGCAGCACCCACCTGGGGACCTCCTGTTGCAATTAAATTAAAATCAGAGCAGTTTGGGGGGAGCCAGCTAGATTTCATCTGCGGGGTCAAGCTGGTTGCCAGGTCCCTGAGGCACTTCCAGGTGTAAAAACCAAAAAACCCAAACCAACCAAACAAAAAAAAAATCCCCAACACACTTTGGAGATACTTTTTGGGTTCCTTTTTTTTTTTTTTTTTTTTTTTTTCTCTGTCACTGTCTGATGCTGCTAATAAAAGCGAGTTTGTATCTCAGGGTTGCCGTGGTGGCCTTCAGGGGGGCAGTGACCCGGAGGGACATTGATGCTCAGCGGGAACCATCCCGACCCCCAGGGGGTGGAGACCAAACCTGGCTGCATTTTGGGCGGAAAAAGGGGGATTTTTACCGCAGAGCGCCAGGAGGAGGCGGCAGAGCCCCGCTGGGGGGAGCAGATGGGACCCGACCTCTCGACTTCTGTTTTGCTCCAAATTTTCGTTTTTTTTTTTTTATCTTCTCGTGTTTCTCTGTCCCCCAGCCCCCCCCAGCCTCCTGTCCCGGGCTGCTCTGCACCTTCGTGGACCGATTTTCCCTTTATGGAGGTGACAAGTGGCAGGTTGGGGTTTGTGGTGATCACAGGGAGCTCTGGGGCTCTCCCAGGTCCTGGGGTACCCGACGGGGAGGGAAAGGGGATGGGAAGGGGCTTGAGGAGGAGGAAACACCAAGCGTGGGGGTGACACCCAGACCCTCCTGGGCTGAGGGGTTCATCAGCTCCCCAGCACCCACCAGCGGGAGGAGAACCTTGTGCTGGAGACACCATCAAACCCCCCAGACACCCCCAGCAGCAGCTTTGCCCCCCCACGGCCACAGCCCTGGCTTTTTGGGTTGACATTCTGAAAAACCAAGCAGGGCAGTGGTGTGGGGGGGTGACTGGTGGGACAGGAGCTCTGGGACAACCCTGTCCTCTCCTTCCTGCTCCTGCCCTTGGGTTTCTTCCAGCACCTGCAGAAACCACAGGGACCGGGGGCTCCTCAGCATCCCCGAGCCAAGTCACACTGTGGGGAGGGGACACAGACGCTGTCCCAGCCCCAGGACCAGTGTCCCCAGCACATGGGGCTGCTCTGCCCCTCCCCAGCATCCCGGGGCCTCACAGCACCCCCAGGGATCAGCCCTCCCCCACCCCCATGGGACCCGGGAGGTCCCCAACC
>JAAWXA010000017.1:20090639-20103406 GCA_038090715.1 Florisuga fusca | reverse complement strand
AGAAGGTTGTGTGGAGCCCTAGGAGCAGGTTCCAGGTCCTGAAGGGGCTCCAGCCCCATCCAACCTCAACTCCAACATTCCCACCATCCACAGCTTCTCCAGGAAACCTCTCCCAGGCTCTCCCCACCCTCACTTCTCCCTCCCATCTCCTCTCCAGCTCCCCTCTTCCACTTGGAAACCATCTCTCCTTGTCACCTCCCTCCAGGCCCTTGTCCCAAGTCCCTCCCCAGCTTTCCTGGAGCCCCTTCAGGACCTGGAAGAATCTCTGCACCCCCCATGTCCCTCACTCCTAACCTTAAAGACAAGTCCATGCCCACCCCCAGCACTGGATGGGACCCCCCAGAGCTCTGTCCCACCCCTGGCAGGACACTCCTGTGGCATCTGCTGATGGAAAATGTCCCTGTGAGGAAGGAAACCTCCAAGGGGTCTGGGAAGGGGCATTGCTGAGCTCAGGCAGGGACTGTCCTGCTCCTGCCCATGGCCCAGGGGGTCAGGAACACGGGGGCTCCAGGGGCTGTGTTCTCCTGGTGCCTTTCCAGCAGCAAAAGGTGGTGATGGACAGAACCAGAACTGTGTCTGAGTGGGACTGTGTGGAACCAGAAATGTGGCTGGGAGCCCAAAACTCCCTGTGCTGGGCTGTGTCACCAGCAGTGTCACCATCAGTGTCACCATCAGTGTCACCAACAGGGCCAGGGAGGGGATTGTCCTGAACCCCCCTGGGGTAAAGCTGTGTCCAGCTCGGGGGTCCCCAGCAGCAGGAGGACACGGAGCTGTTGGAGCCAGTCCAGAGGAGGGAATGGAGATGCTGGGAGGGCTGGAGAAGGGAGAAAAAGAGAAAGGAAGGGAAAAGGAGAAAGGAAGGGGAAATGGGGAAAGAAAGGGAAAAAGGAGAAAAGAAGAGAAAAGGAGAAAGACAAAAAGAAGGTTGTGTGGAGCCCTTGGAGCAGGTTCCAGGTCCTGAAGGGGCTCCAGCAAAGCTGGGGAGGGACTTGGGACAAGGGCCTGGAGGGAGGTGACAAGGAGAGATGGTTTCCAAGTGGAAGAGGGGAGCTGGAGAGGAGATGGGAGGGAGAAGTGAGGGTGGGGAGAGCCTGGGAGAGGTTTCCTGGAGAAGCTGTGGATGGTGGGAATGTTGGAGTTGAGGTTGGATGGGGTTGGAGCCCCCTGGGCTGGGGAGGGGTCCCTGCCTGTGCTGGGGGGTTGAAGGTCTTTAATGTCCCTGGCAACCCAAACCCTTCTATGATTCTGGTAAATCCAAGGGCAGAAAACAGGTCGTGCTATCTGGAGGAGGTCCGGGTGCTGCCTTTTATCTGAGGCTGCAGCCAGGGTGGTGGGGAGATATCTGCAGAGGGGCTGACAGGGTGNGGGGAAAAAAAAAAAAAAAAAAGATAAAATAAACATGAAAGAGCCTCTTGCAGCTGCTCCTACCGGTGATGCTCTGTGTTAGGGACTGGGTTTGAAGTGAGGAAAAACCTTCCTTTGGCCTCCCCTGGCTCTGGGTTTAAAAACCCCAAAGAAACCCCAAGGCAGAGGCCGCTCCTGGCACTGGTGGTTATTGCAGAGGCCCCAAACCCACCCGGGCTGGGGGGAGCTGGAGGTGGCTCAGCCAGACCAGGACCATCCCGACTGCTACTGGGAGCCAACTGCATCCCTGCTGCTGGGCTGGGACATCTCCAGGGCCCTGGAAAGAAGAGGAGGTTGGGACCCTTCTCCATGCCCCCCCCTCCCCAATGAGCCCCCCGTGAGCGGGTTCTTCTCCAGCTCGGGAGGGGCTGGGATGGGGCACAGAGAAAGTGATGGAGCCCCTGAGGTTGTGGGGGGAAATCAGAGACCTGTGGAACGGGTTGGGATGGGAGGGACCTTAAAGCTCCCCCAGTCCCATTCCCTTGCCAGGGGCAGGGACCCCCCCCAGAGCTCAGGATGCTCCAAACCCCACCCAGCCTGGAGCCCCCAGCACTGCCAGGGATGGGGACAGCCTCTGGGGACAAGGGCTGGGAGGAAGGCAGGAGGGCAGAGGGCTGCCAGGCTCCCTGGGAGGGCAGGGGTGTCTGTGGGGAGGTTGGAGCAGGCTGGAGGGGGACCCCCACCCCCACCCCACCCGCTGAGCCCTGGGTGACACCCCGGGGCTGGGTGACATCTTTCCCTGGGGCTTGGAGGAAAAGCACAGGGGGGTTCCCAGGGGCCACTCTTCCCCCTTCGGGACAGGATGAAGGACGTGGAGAAAGGAGCAGGAGGATCTACCTGTCAGCCCAGGTGGAGTCACAGTCCCCCAGGCTCCTCTGCCGGCTGTGATCTGGGGGGGGACAAGCCAGGAGAAGGGGTTGGAGAGGCTCTGAGGTCACCAGTGGGAGGTTGTACCTGGGGAATGGGGCTTGCAGGGGGCAGGAGGGGGTGATGGAGACGGGTGGGGGCTTCGTGGGAGCCAAGGAAACCCCCCAAAAATCATTGAGGTGGGGACAGAGGGACAGCAGCTGGCTGGGGGGGGGATGGAGGAGACTCACAGCAGAGGAAGATGGTGAGGAGGGGGAGAGCTGCCACAGCTGCTGTGCTGACTGCCAGGGTGGTGACAGCCACCAGCCCCCTGCAGCCTTCTTCTGGGGTCCAGCAACCCAGGGGGGGCACCAAACAGCATCCGGAGGAGCAGAGCAGAGTGCCACCACGGGGAGGAAAAGAAAAAATAAAACGGGGGGTGGGGAGGGGAACGTCAGGTGGGATGAAACCTGGTTTTGCTTTTGCAAAGATTTCACCTCCCTGCGCTCACCCTGGCGCTGCCGGATGCTCTTGATGAGGAAGCTGGAGGTCAGCACCACCAAAACCACCCCGGCTGGAGCAGCATAGCCCATGGTGTGCTGGGCTGGACGGGGCAGAGGTGACAGAAGGGACAGGATCAGGGAATGGCAGCATTTGGGCTGGAGGAGACCTTCCAGGCCAGCAGGTCCCAGCAGGAGGCTCAGGGGGCTCTGCCCTCAGCCACAGCCCCGTGGGGAGTTCGAGAGAAACTTCTCATTTCAGGGCTGGGGATGAGGTCTGGGGCACGCTGAGCCCGGGCAGAGCAGTTTTCCCCCTCTCACCAGTTTTGCTCTTCAGCTGGGTGAAGATGGCCGGGCGGAAGGCGACAGCCACGGAGACCAGGAGGTTGATGACGATGGCGTAGGTGAGGGCAAGCTCGGGCAGTATGATGGCAACAGAAGGGCCTGGAAGAAAGAGGAGGAGGCAGAGCCCCGGGTCCTGCCTTTTTCTGCCACTCTCACCATCTTGTGTCCCTCTTTCCTCTCCCTTTCCCACCCTCTCCCCACTCCCAGCCCCTTCCCCCCACCCTTCCCAGCTCTCCTGCAGGGCAGGGGCTCAGGGGAGGGGAATGAAGGAATTATTGGGGTGGGTGGGTGCTCCCTGTGGTGGCCCCATGGCTAGCTGCCCTCATCAGGAAGTTTTGGCTGGAAAAGTCCAACCCTCAAATCCCACCCTTCAGCCCGTGCCGGGCGGGGAAGCCCCGGGTGGCCCTGGCTGGGTCCATCCTCACACGTTGGGCTGACCCACCCCCTCCACAGGCCTCTGCCTTCCTCCCAGACCCCCTGGAGACCCTTCCATCCCCCAGCATCCCCCCAGCCCACAGGGTTCACCCACCAGCCCCATCCTTACCTTCCTCCTGCATCCAGAGGAGCCCCGCGGTCCCCGCCAGCCCCGAGGAGATGCACACCAGCCCACAGGTGTAGGCACTGAGCCACCTCCAGAGCTCCCCCCCTGGGACACCCAGAGTCAGGGGGTCACCCAGGGGACCCCTCCCCTGGCACACCCCAGCCTGTCCCTGTCCCTGTCCCCCAGCAGGAGCTGCCCAAAGGGCTCTGTGCCCCCCCGGTGGCAGCAAACCCAAAGGAAATGGGTCCTGCTCAGCAGGGCCAGGGCTTGTCCCAGCCTGAAAACTGAGGACAATCGGGTCTGATACTCAGATTTGCCCAAGGGAACCTTCCCCACCCTGACAGATCAGCCAGAGGAGGTGAAGATGTGGAAATGGCTGGAAAGGGAATTGTCATGGAATCCCAGACTGGTCTGGGTGGGAAGGGACCTTAAATCCCCCCCAGTGCCCCCCCTGCCATGGGCAGGGACCCCTCCCACAGCCCAGGCTGCTCCAAGCCCCATCCAGCCTTCAACACTGCCAGGGCTGGGGCAGCCACAGCTCCACCTGGCCAGGGGCTCAGCACCCTCACCCCAAAGGATTTCCTCCCAGGATCTCCTCTCCACCTCCCCTCCTGCAGCTGGGAACCCTTCCCCAGTTTGCTGGTCCCACAGCAGTGCTCCTCACACCCCCCCAAGCTGAGGGACAGGGGGGCTGGGCTGCCCCCTCCTGCAGACTCACTGATCCTCAGCTTTGCAGACTGGCAGACAGGAAACACCAAGCCCCAGACCGAGATGGCAGCGATGACCACGGCGACCACCGCCACCCTCAGAGCATCCTGCAGGCGAGGGGAGAGACCTGGGGGGGGACAAACCCTGAGGCAGCCAGGGCTCAGGCCCCCAGCTGCTCCCCACAGAGCTCTGCTGAGCTGGGGGGCTCCTCCAGCCCCGGGACAGGCAGAGATTCTTCATCTGCTGGTGGCCAGAGCCCTGCTTCCAGGTCGTGACCCATGGGATGTCCAAGCTGGGATCTGGGGCTGCCCAGGGGCTTCCCGGCCCCCCCCCCCTGCCCGGGTCCTGCTCAGCATCACCGTGGCCAAGGGACATCCCTTGGGGTGCCTCGGTGGGATCAGGGGGGGGGATTGCTCTGAACATCCCACAGCACAGGGACCACAACCTCGGGGTGACCAGGGCCTGGGGATGGAGCCACCCCCGGGGAAGAGCAGGAGGAGTGGTGGGAGGTGGCAGCCCACCTGCAATGGTGACGTTCAGGGAGCTCTCCTGCCAGCTGACCCTGTTGCTGGCGTTGCAGGAGTAGGAGCCACAGTCTGACCTCTGCACGGCCCCCAGGGAGAGGATGCTGAGGCTGCCCGAGGGCTGGGAGGCTCTGCCCGGGGGCAGGGGGTGCCCGTCTTTCTTCCAGGAGATGGTGTCCACTTGGCCTTCTGCCACCCTGCAGAGCACCTGACCAGCAGCCTGGGCCACCAGGGCACTGGTCCAGAGCTGAGGCTGAGACACGGGCCCTGGAGAAGAGACAGAAACACCATCCCTGAGCCACTGCAGCTTTCCAGGCTTGGGCTTTGGGGTTGTTTTTTTTTTTCTTCCCCGAGCTGAGCTGCTGTCATCTCATCATGTCCATGGGCAAAGGCAGAGCCTTCAGGAGCACATCGGGGCACGAGAACACCCAGAGGAGGGAGGTGAAGATCCCCCTGGGACCTGTGTGGGGTGTGAAGGAGCCAGGGCTGTGGTGGCACCAGGGAGGAGAAGGCCAGAGGCAATTATGGGATGGAGGAGGCATTCCTGGGTCCTTTGAAGCCAGAGCTCCTATCTCTGCTGCAGATTGCCCAGAGCCCATCAGCCTGGGTGAGGGGGGGGCTTGTCCTCACCCCCCAGCCCACCCCCCGGGGCTTTTCTGCCGGGTCCCCTTGCAAAAGGGGCCAGGGGTGGTCTCCACAGCATCCCACCCCTCTCCATCCCTGCAGAGAGGAGCAAAGCAGGGAGAGCTCTGGCTCTGCTGCCCGGGGATGCCGGGAGGACTTTGCCTCCCAGCCCTGGGGCACAGCCAGGCAGCCTGCAAGGTCCCCTGGGCAGGTCACCTGCCCCGGGACAGGCTGGGAGCCTCTTCCCAGTCTCCTGGGTGATGGCTCCATGCGTGGCAGGGTCAGAGGAGCTCAATCCCCTTCTCCAAACCCCTTTATCTGTCCCACACTCCACACCCAGGGGACTGGGGCCTCTGCTCTCCTTGCATCCATCACTCCCTCCCCTGCCCACCACTCACTGAGGACTTCCAGAGAGACCTCCAGGCTCTCCTTGACGTTGATGGTCACTTTGTAGATGCCACTGTCGCTTTCCTGGACATCCTCCAGCAGGAGAGACCCGTTGGTGGGATGGAAAAGGGCTCTTCCCTTGTAGGGTTCCTGGATGGTGGGGCTGGCTGAGCCCCTGGAGTGCTGCAGGATGGGCTGGGACCTGGTGCCGTTGAAGAACTCCCAGCAGGTGGAGTGGGTGTGTGTGACATTGCCCAGCCCGGGCAGCAGCACCGAGGAGCCCACGGCCGTGGCTTTGCTCTCCAGGGCTCCCACCACCCCTGCAAACCTCTGCAAAGGCAGCAGCAGCAGCCCTGGATGGCAGGGGAAGGATGGAGCTGGAGCAAGGCACCGGGAATTCTGCTCAGGGTCCCCTTGCCCTGGCCAAAGCTGCAAGGCCGGGATGGGGAGGGGTGGCAGCCACCCAGCCTGTCCCCAGCCTGTCCCCAGCCTGTCCCCAGCCTGTCCCCAGCCACTGCCACCGCAGCCGCGGTTCCCGACAGGACAACAACATCATTAACATCAACATCATTAGCGGCATGGACATCATTACCATCATCAGCACCATTAACATCATCATTTTCAGCTCCCGGGGCCCTGGGGGGATGCNGGCTGGTGTTTCCGAGCCGGTTTCACCCGTTTTTGCCCCTTTGCCTTGGAATCCTGCTCCCCACAAGCTCCCCAGGGACGTGTCCTGGGTTCTGGTGCAGCAGCTCCGGGGGCTGATGCTCCCCAGCCCGTCCCGGGTGCCCTCTGGCCCCACACCACGGGGGACAGAGACCTCCAGCTGGGAACCAGCTCCCTGCAGAGTCTCTGCGATCCAAAACTCTCCCCTCTGGCTGCCTTTGGGGTTTTTTGTCTGGGTTTTTTCTTTGGCATTAAAAGAAGGGGCAGCCCTAGCTCAGGCTCTGCCTCTCCCGGGGGTTTCTGGCCACCTCTGCCTTGTTTTTAAGGGGCCTCCCCCTCCTGCTCCCCCTGCCCAGCTGCAGGTTCCCTGTTCCCACCTGGGCACCACCTGAAGGTGCCTCCTCCAGGCACTTTCCATTCGTTCCCGGATGAGCTGCTGCACCCACTGCCCCTCTCACATCCCCACCATCACCTCCACCTCATCTGCTCCGGAGAGTCGTTTGGGTTTGTTGTTTTTTGGGTTTGTTTGGTTTTTTTCTAATCATCCAGGCCACAGTGGCCACACGAACCCTTCCAGCTTGTTTATAGGAAACATTAAAACCGTATTTTCCTCTTAAACTTAAGAGAAACTAAATGCAAACCCCTTTGCTCTCACTTCACCCACCTTGTGCACAGAGAAACACCCCCGCCACCTTCCCTTCCCCCCCAGCCCGGTTTTATCCCTGATAAATATCCCTGCTGGAGCCGGGAGCATCCCCCCCCCCATCACCCCAAAGCCTTCAGACCCTCTGCAGCTGGAGGGGAAGGATCTGCTGCACCGGGGGGGACAAACCAAAGGACAAAGAGCCGCAGGGTGAAGCAGAGAAATCCCGAGCGCTGGGGCTGAGCTGGGGGCCCGGGGAGGAGCACAACGGCTGCTGGAGGGAAAAGGGAAAAATTCAATCCTGTCATCTCCCGCCATCGTGTGGCCAGGGAAAGGGTCAGGGATGGGAAGTCAAGGGAGACACACGGGCTCACTGCTCCTTTCGGTTATTCCAACCTTTTGGGTGGTACAGACCTTTGCTGTGAAGCTCCTGATTACCTGAAACAAGTATTTCACTCAGGTGAGCACTTTACAAATCGTTTATTTAGAAAGCTTGATTTCTCGTTCAGAACACCTTGAGCACCCTCGTGGGTCACGGGGGGAGTGGGGAGGAGAAGGGAGCAGCTCAGCTTGGCGCTTTTTGTTGGTTTTGTTTTACTGAAAGAACTGAAAAACCTGGAGTACAAAAGCTGTTCCGAGGTGGTTCCTGCAAAGGGAACCTGCTCCCAATCCCCCCATGGATCCCACCCCGAGGGGCAGGGGGGCAGCAGGACAGTCCCTGTCACCCCAAGCCCCCAGCCCCAGGGCTCCTGCAGCTCCTGCAGCAGGCAGAGGGGACACCCACGGCACCCCCTGAGCCTTCAGCCGTGGTGCAAGGGGCAGAAGGGACCCACCTGACAGCCCTGCCCTTGAGGAAACGTCAGGAATGCAACATTCACCTGCCACAGCCACCTCTGTCCTGCCCAGCACTGCTCCTTCCCCCTCTCCCTCCAGCCTGCACCTCCTCAGGAATCCCTCAGCTCACCAGGTTCCCCTCCCCAGCCACCTCCCCAGCAGCACAGCTCCTGGCAGGGACACTCACAGAGGCACAGAGGATGTGTGAGAAGAAAGTCACTGAAATGTTCCACCTGCCCCCCCCCAAGGAGTGGTGTTCTCATCAAACAGACTTCTGCTGTCTCGAGGTGTGCAGCCCAGCCTGGGGTGAGCCCAGGAGCTGCCATCCTGCTCTGCTAAATAAAAACAAATGGCAAGGACCTCGAGGTGAGAAGGTGGCCAAACACCAGGGAGAAATGCTGAGATTTAACATCCTGAAGGCACTTGAGTGGAGGAGCACTGGTGTGAGCAGAGCTGAGACAGACTGGCTGGCTGGGCAGAGCAGGTGGGGGGCTCGGGGGGCAGCCCCCCCATGTGCAGAGGCAGCAGGTGGTTCTGTAAAGCTCCTGTAACCTTTGGCTTCCCCCTGCTCCCTCCCCTCAGCAGGCAGGGAGAGAGTGGAGGTGTCTGAGGTATGTGTGAGGTCCTGGGGGGGGCAGGCCCCAGCAGGCTGGTGCTGGTGGGGTTGGTGTCCTCTGGGGGAGGGCTGGGGGCTAGGCCTGCAGCCCCAGCAGGCGGGCAGTGTTGAGCACATCGTCCCTGGTCAGGTAACAGCCACAGAGCTGCCGGTACCCCGTGAACGCCTCCCGCCCGTGCAGCACCCGCCAGTTATCCACAAACAGGGCCTGGAGGAGGAGAGGAAGGGAATCAGAAGAAGGTCAGCCACCACGGGGAGGCCCAGCACCCTCCAACGGGACAGGGCTTGCAGCTGCAGGTCCCTGGAGACTGGGGGAGGCAGCACGGGTGGGCACGGCCCCCCCTGCTCAGCCCTGCCAGATGTTGAGGCTGCAGCCAGATGTTGACAGGACCCAGCCCAGATGTTTCCAGTTGTTAAGGGTTAGAAGGGACCCCTGGAGATCATCTAGTCCAGAGGGGGTTCACCTGGAGGAGGTTTCACCTGCAGTTCTGCTCTGCTGCTAACCACAAGCCCAAACCTGACGGCCAAGCGTGGGAAGAGATTCTGGGCTGGGTCTTTGCTTTTATATTGGAGATAAAATACAAATATTATGAAATACAAGCAAAATTTCCTTCTGGAAGAAGTCAGAGGCTGAACATGAAGTGTTGCCAGCTCCTCTGCTCCTAAGGGTCCTCACTTCAGTGACCAGAAAGCTCTTCCTCAGGCCAGGATTGACTTTTCTGCAGTGGTCCTGCTCTGGCAGGGGGGTTGGACTCAATGATCTCTTGAGGTCCCTGGTATGCTTTTAGGGCAGCAAGAACACCACCGCAGATGCAGCACAGGGCACTTAAAACAGCTGGGAAGGAGAAACCCACAGCACGGGCAGCTCCCCAGGAGTATCCTCTTTGGTGGCACCCACCCTGCACACCCCCGGGAGCATCTCCCCCTCACCAAACCCACCCGAGGTCTCCTGATTTCCAGCCCACCTTGCCTGGCTTCAGCTTGACCCACAGCTCATTCTCTGGCCTCCTGAGCTCGGTGGTGAGGGTGCGGTGGGCAGCGTACCAGCGGTGCACCACGTCGTAGGGCACCGTGTTGATGACAGCACGGTCGTAGTTGTTGTACCTGAGAGGAGAGGAGGGCTCAGAGAGCACCCCGGGGGCACAGCCAGGCCTTCCCAGGGGGACTGGTCAGCACGCAGGGGGGCTGCAGAGGTTGTGCTGCACTTCCTCTGGGAGTTCTCTCCTCCAGGAGAACACAGAGCACTGGAGGCAGGAGGAGTCAGCAGACACGTCTGGAAATGGTTTTTCCACGGAAGGATGTGCCACAGCAAGGGGCAGCAGAGAGGGGTGTGGGGAATAAAGCCTGAAGCTGAGCTGGAGACTCAAAGGCAGCCCAGGTTTCCCTCTTCCAGAGAAGGGATGAATTTCTCCTGTCCCTCAGATGAGGGGAGAGGAGGGCAGGAGGATGGGAGTGAAAACCAAAAGCTTGGCACTGCCACTCCCCCTGGCAGTGGGGTTCTGGCACCCACCCTAAAGCAGAAAGGCCCAGGAGGAGCTGAGGAGCTGCTGTGGTTTCACCCCTGCCCCTAATTCACAAATATCTTCTGGAAAACCACCCCCCCCTTGTCCTGCTGAGTTACCTGATGAGATACAGCTCGTTGTTCCAGGGGTAGACATTGAGGACAGGCCCGACCCCAATCATGTGGTTGTGACAGTCTCCCACATTCTCCACGTACTCGTGCTTCAAGGGCACCTTGCTGAGCAGCTCAAACTGCTCTGGGGCTTGCTGGAGAACCTGGGCTGCTGCATAGAAACCATCCACCAGCAGTGTCCTCCCCCCCGTGCCCTCGTGCTTCAGGCAGTGGAACACTTGGATGCTGCAGGGGGGAGAGAAAAAAGCCCTTGGCTGCCTGTCCTCTGGGGAGAAGGTGCTCTGGACCCCCCACCCCTTCTCCTCCAGGCTGTTCCCTGACAATCCCCCTTCTTGATGGAGATGAAAGCAGACCATAACAACAACAACAAAAACAATGAAGCCAGAAATGAAGTGTCCTGCACGTCACCTCCTGGGAGCCCCGACCTTCCCTGCTGCCCTTCCTGCCCCAGCTGTGTGTGAAACTTCCAGCCCAGAGCCCACATCAGCACTCTGCAGAAGAGCCTTGGGAACCAACACTGCAGCCACCAACTGCTTTTCCAAGCAGAGACAGGCCCGGGGGGGATGGTTCCTGACTCCCTGCAGAGCTGCTCTGCTGCCAGAACACAAACCCCAACGCCTTGGAAGGTTCCTGGGAGGCTGAATGCTCTCTGCCACCTTGGAGCCTGAGGAAGGGGAGAGCTGACAGCCAGGCCCTTCCCTGCCTGCCTTCTGGAAGACTTAGAAGTCGCAATTACAGGGGAAAAAAACCCAAAACCACCAAGAAATCCATGCTGGGCCCAGCTGCACGTACCCACAGGGCTCCTGGAAGTAGGTGGTGTCGGTGTGGCGGTCCAGGGCCAGCTTGGTGTAGGCAGTGTCCCCCCGGGAGAAGTCAGAGGTGAAGTACCACATCCTGCCATAGATGGTCTCCCTGGAGGAGGCAGCAGGCAGGGATCAGGGTGCTGCAGGGGTCACAGCACAGCCCCTCCACCCCACCTGCTGAGAACAACTGAACAGACCCCTGGCACCCACACACGGGGACACTGCTGCCTCCTCCAGCACCCACTTCCTCTCTTCCCTCCCCAAAAGAGTGAGCCTGGCTCTCCCCCCACAAATACAAATACCTTCCTTGTACCCCACACCACCCCAGTCAAATCAAGGACCTGGGGAGTTGCCAGAGTGCAGCTCTGCTTGCACCCACCATGGGGTCACCTGAAAATCCCTTTTCTTCTTCTTGTTAGGATCCTTTGTTTTCACCCTCAGCCTCCTCCCTCCAGCCTGCTGGGAAGAGGCAGAAGGCAAGGACAGAGAGTGCTCAGGGGCTACAGGCTGAGGGTGCCTGAAGGGTCAAAAAAAAGGTGGCTGGGTACTCCTTGGAGGGGCCATTCCCCTCATTTCTGTTTGGTGTCACTACAGAAACCCCTCCCTGCAGCCTGGATAGACCCCAGGGCTCCAGGCCTGGCTTGCCATGCTGCTGACATGTTTCAAACAACACAGCAGAAACATCTCTCACTATTTTTAACTCATCCAGAGCTACAAATTGTTTTTGGATGTGCCCCAGCTCCCAGGGCCAGGCTGCCCTCCTGACCTTCCAAGTCATAACAGGAAATGTCTCTCCCTGCACAGCTCCAGGATTCCCAGACAGGCTCCTTCCTCCATTCACTCCACTATCCCCAAGTCATCCCGAGCTCCCGAGGCAGCCCTGGGACCTGCTGGCTCCAGGCTCTCTCCCTGCAAAGGGGCTGGATCCCCAGGTTCCAGCAGGGGAGTGCCTGGAGCCTGCAGAACACCTCCTGTCTGCTAACCAGGCTCAGGGGGGCAGCACCTCCCTGAACACCAAGAAACCACCCCCCTGCCCTTCAGGGCTCCTCTGCAGAGCCCCGGGGACCCCCCCAGGGCAGCCCCTGACCTGATCAAGCTGATCCTTTTAGCCAGGATCTCCGTGTCCTCCTTGGTGGGCGCCACGTTCTCCACGAAGGCGATTCCGTAGAGCAGGAAGTTCTGCAGGAATTCCTTCAGCCCCTCGTCCGTCTCCAGGAAGCTCCGGCGGTCGACGGAGGGGACCCGGGCCTGGTGGTAGATCTCAGCATTCCAGAGGATCCTGGGGTGCATCACCTGCTGCTTCTGCCCCTCGTAGCTGTTCCTCACCAGCCACTCCAGCCCGTAGCGCGTCACGTGCCCGTCCGGCCCTGCCAGCGGGGACAGGGGGGGACCTGCTCACCACCCCACAGACCCCACCACCACCAGCCCAGGGCACCCCTCACCCCATCACCACCGCCTGCTGGGGGGCCCCTCGCACCCTGATGTCACCCCAAAGTATTATGGGGTTAAGGCTGAAAGTGTCCTCGTTGCTCCCAGGGCTCCGGGTTCAGAGCTCCAGAGGGGGTGGGACTGGACAAAAGATGCAAAGAGTGAGCACTGAAAACTTTGGCTGGCCCTAACCCTCACATGCCACCCTACCCACAGCACCACCAACAATCGGGCTACGGGTTTGCATTTTAGGAGGAACCCCGAA
>JAAWXA010000017.1:20063807-20081298 GCA_038090715.1 Florisuga fusca | reverse complement strand
CTCGGGGCCTCCCCCCCAGGAGGGGGGGGGCAGAAGAGGGGTCCCAGCTCAGAAAAACCCCTATGGGGGGCAGGGGGTCCATGTCCACTCCCCCACCCCAGGTTTCAGAGCTCCAGGAGCGTTGGGGTTCAGTGCTGGGGTCCTCCCTGGACCTGTCTCACCCGGGATGCTCTGTCCCAGCCCTGGACCCAGATCCTTCGTGTCCGGGTTGCAGTGTGGCCCCATTGCCATCTCCCCTCCCTGTCTGCTGTCCCCAGGGCTCTGTTCCTCCTGCCTAAGCTGGGCTCAGGGGTCTCCTCACATCCCCCGAGGGGTCTCTGACAGAGGGTTGGGTGTAGCCGTGCTGGGTCAGGCCCTTTGGATACTTTTCATCTCCTGGTCCTGCTGGCTCCTTCACACCTCGGTCTGTCACTTTGGGTCCCCTCAGGGGCACCTCATGGGGGGTCTTGCTGGCTGAGTCCTGATGCCCCCCCCGCACACATGACCGAGGGGATGGACACCCGAGAGTCAGCAGCTCCCCCCTGGGTGTAAATCAGCATTATCCCCTGAACGATCCCAGCCTAGGGTGGGCTTGGGGTGCTGAGGGACGTTGCTGAGTTTGCTGTTGGCTGCCCAGCTGCAGGCTGAGGTGGGCTGTATCTCCTCCGGGGGCTGGGCTCTAGTGGGACCCCCGGGTGAGGAGCTCGGTGGCAGCAGGTGACAGCTCACAGGAGGGTGGTTTGCCTCGCTGGCTCCTTCCCATCCCGGCAGGGTGCTCAGCAAACCTTCCCTGGGCCAGCCCTGCCCTCCCAGCTCCCCTTCACCTTGCTGCTAACCATCCCGCTGTCCTGATCGATTGTCCTGGGAGGGCGACTGCCTGCATCTTCCAGGGTGGGGCGAGCATCCTGCTGGAGGTGGCTGGTGGGCTCCTCGTGCAGGAAAAACCCAAATCTAAGCAGATCAATCGCCTTGGCTTTCCGGGGAGGGGGATGGAAGCGACCAGATCTCTCTTGAGGAGTGGAAGGAAGTTGCCTTTGCTTTTCCCTGCTCTCCAAGGTCAGCCTAGCTGGTGAAAATCAATCTTCCCTCTCTCTGCTGCATGAGCAGATTCTACCTGTGGCCCCTCACCTACTGGAAAGCCTCAGCTGCCACCAACCATGTGCAAGCGTCAGTGGGGACCTTCCTGGTGACACAGACTCCTTCCTGCTGGCTCCGGGCACGGTGACAATGTCTGTGTCACTGAGGGATCACGCCTTGGGTCTGCCAGAGGAGGATGGCTTTGTCCTGGGGGAGCTGGCTGTGCACGGAGAGCACGTACCCCACACGGCAGCCGGGGCTGGGGAGGGCTGGGGGGAAGCACTGGGCTCCGCCATGCAACCAGTGGCTCCCGTCCTCTGCCTGCTGCTGGGCAGCTCCCTGGGAGAAGGGGGAAGGTTCTCCCTCCCTCCTAAGGACCAAGGGGTGAGAATCCTCTGGAAGGAGAGGGAAAGCTCCAAAGCCACGGGGAGAGGCTGTGCCTCTTTCCTGGGGCGGCTCGAGCGGCCTTTGTCTTTCGGACGCGTCCCGCCTCGGTCTCCTCAGGCACCGGAGGGATCTGAGCCCAGCTGGTGGGAGCACCTTCAGGAGGTGTTCTCCAGCCAGCCTTGGCTCTCTGCTTGGGAGGGATGGATCCCTTCTAGCAGGTAACACCGGCGTTTTCTTCCCTCCCCCTGCCCCGTCCCGCAGGACTGTTAGATGTGCCCTGATGCTGCGGGCTCTCCCTGCTCCCGGCGATGCAGCTCTCCTCCAGCGTGGCTGAGCTCAGCTGTGACCAGACGATGGACCCCCCCGCCGAGGGCTTCCAGCAGGTCCTCTCCATCGACCAAATCCGCTCCATCCGCGCCAGCAACAACTACGTGGAGCGCCCCGCTGCCTGCTGCCAGCAAGCCCGCTCCAACCCCTCCCTGGCTCAGCCGCCCCACAAGCAGGACCGACCCCAGGACCTGCACCGCAGCCACAGCCAGCAGCACCAGGTGCCACCCCTGCAGCAGCAGCAGCAGCAGCAGCAGCCCATGAGCCACTCCAGCACCGCCAGCTCCATCTCCCAGGGCACCACCGCCTCCGACCAGCGGCTCCTCAGCACCCTCACCCCATCCCACTCCGGACACTCCCTCATCCGGACGCAGCCCCGGCCCGGCGAGCTGAAAGGGGAGGAGGAATCCCCTCTGAAAGGGGCGGACGGGGAGAAGCCCACCACCACCACCACCACCGCCGCCACCAGTACCGCCAGTACCAGCCTGCACCACGCCGGTCACCTCCTGCTGGTGTGCGAGGAGTGCGGGCGCTGCAAGTGTCCCCGCTGCACGGCCGCCCGCAGCCTCCCCTCCTGCTGGCTCTGCAACCAGCGCTGCCTCTGCTCCCCCGAGAGCCTCCTGGACTACGGGACGTGTCTCTGCTGCGTCAAGGGCCTCTTCTACCACTGCTCCACCGACGACGAGGACACCTGCGCCGACGACCCCTGCTCCTGCGGGCCGGGCTCCTGCTGTGCCCGCTGGGCTGCCATGAGCCTCCTCTCCCTCCTCATGCCCTGTCTCTGCTGCTACTTCCCCACCCTGGGCTGCCTCAAACTTTGCCAGCGGGGCTACGACGGCTTCAGACGGCCCGGCTGCCGCTGCCAGAGCCACACCAACACGGTCTGCAGGAAGATCTCCTCCTCCTCCAGCACCCCCTTCCCCAAGACGCTGGATAAGCCGGTATGACCCTCCCGGGGAGGAGAAGCAAGCTTCCTCCTCCTCCTCCTCCCCCCCTTCCTCCTCTCCGTCCTCCTCCAGCCTTGCCAAGCTCCCCACTCCCCACCAGCACCTCCCAGGAAGGTGAACTGGGGGGCCCTCCATCCCCCGGCACCGCGGAGGCAGCACGGAGCTGGTGGGACAGCGTGGGTTTGCGACGCGGGGGGGAGGGACCGGGAGAGCTGCTGGTGGCCTCCCTGGCCCTGCCCTGCTGGGAAGGGCGACACGAAGGGTCCTCAGGACTTCTCAGGGGGGTTGAGGAGCTGCTGCTGCCCCGTGGTGTGGTCCCGCTAGATGGAGGGGAAGAGGCAGCTCAACACACCCCCCGTGCAAGAGTCCTCCGGGAGCCAGACCTCCTCCTCCCCATCTCCCTCCTGCACCTGTCTNTCCTCTCCTCTGATCCAGCTCTGCTTTCCCCCAGGAGCCAGGGGGTCCCGCCGGTGGCAGTGCCTTCCCTCCAGGCTTGGAAGCCACTGGAGAGAAGCGAGCGAAGCTTCCAGGGGAGGCAGCATCGTATTTTGCTGTCTCAAAGAGGAAGGAAAGGTGTGGGAAGCTTTAGAAACCTTCTGGCAGGGGAAGGAGCTGTTGGAGGCAGCCCAGCCCACTCGCTTCTGCCCGACTGCAGCGAGGGGAAGGTCCCCCCATGGGATCTGGCTGAGAACGAGAAGCTGGGTTGCAGTTGCCATTCATGTCTCCCTGCCTTGAAGAGCTGCCAGACCCCGGCAGGGTGGGACCTGCTGCCCGGATCCATCCCACCACCCAGCAGCTGCCACCACCTCCCTGCTCCCTGCCACCAGCACTGGGGTCACTTGAACAGAAAAGCCCCTGGGGGCTCCTGCAGCCCCTGCTTGGGGCTGGGGGGAGCAGGAGCAGAAGGGGGGGCTGAAAGGGGGAAGCTGGACCTTCCCTCTCTGCAGGAGCTCTCTGTGGGGCCTCACCTGGCTTTCCTTCACCCGCCAGCGTGTCACCCCCTGCCACTGTCACCCCCAGCCACTGTCACCCCCCACCAGTGTCACCCCTCTGAGGGTGTTCTGCCTGGAGATGGGCCTGAGCCAAGCCCCGGGGCTGGGCCATCTGTGGAGCAGAAGGAGACCTGAGTGAGGGTCCGTCCTTCATGGTTTACCTGCTGTGACAACAATAAACCCAACCTGGCTGGGGTTGGAGAGGACCTCCTCAACTCAGAGTTCTGTGGATCTATTTTTGTATATATAAATATCCCGTTAGGCTGGCTTGGTCTAGTGCTAATAATACTCCTGATACTGCTGTGAAGGGTGCCAGATGCGAGGTTTGGCTTCCTGCTCCTCTTGCACATGCTGGGAGATGAGCTCCAGTCCCCAACCTCCCCTTCCTCGGGAGCTGGGAGAGGGGGACGGGGAGGTCTCTTTGCCAGGAGAAGGTTTGGGCTCCTGCTGGCTGTGGGGCCAGGCAGAGCCCGGCCCTGGGATTCCTCTTTCCCTACATCTGCTGTCTGAAAACTGCGGCTGCTCTGGGCTCCTCTGCCAAGGCAGTGATTCATCCCTCCTGCCACGGCTCTGCAGTCAGCCCTGCCTCCTGCCTGCCCCACCTGGGGCTGACCCTCCAGCTGCTGGAGATGGAGCCCCCCCTGCTCAGCAGCCTGGGCCTGGGGACGTGACCCAAACCCCCAGCCCCGAACCCCCAGCCCGGTCCCACCCCAGCCTGAGCGAGGGGGATGATGGAAGGAGCTTCCTCTGCCCAAAGAGGAGACCCCACTTCCACGCATGGAGGGAATTCTGGGGGTGCCCTGGTCTGGGTGGAGATCTCCTGGCACTGGAGAGAGCTTCCCACCCCCAGAGCCTGGCCCTGGACCCTGGAGCCATTTGGGTTTTGAGGCAACGACCTTCTCCAGGGATGCCCCGTGGCTGTGTGTACCCCCATGGGATCAGCCCCTGGGACCAGCCCCTCTCTCTGGGGCAGCAGTTAGCAAATAGATTGCAATCATATTTATCCATAGGCCAATAAGTGCTTGGCTCCCTACTTCCAAGCCATGTTTGGGGGAGAGGCTTCCACCAGGAGACACCCTGCCTCTGGAACGCTCAGCTCACTTCCCTGTTGGTGCTGATTCCACTCCTTCCTACAAAAATGCAACACTTTTTTAGGGGGGAAAAACAAAAAAGATTTTATTTTTTTTTTCTTTTCCCACTGAGGATGCGAGGAACTTGAATGAGGATGTGAAACAGTTCATTGAAACTTTTTCTAAAGAAAACTAATGAGCAGAGTTTTCCAACTTGCTCCACTTTGATTTTTTTTTTTTTCCCCTTCTTCTTCTTAAATGGCTCCTACTTGTAAATTTAGTTACCACCTCTGTATCTCTGCGATTCATTGCTTCCTCTCCTGATGGTGGAATGACTCAACATGTGAAGCTTCATCATTTTCACGGGCTCCAAAGTCGTGCGAGCAGGGGGTGACCTCCCCCGGGGGCTGGAGCTGGGGGGGAGCAGATGGCCCTGTCCCCAGCCCCTGCCCAGCCAGCCCCCTGCCCCTGGGGCACCCCCAGGACCCTCCTGCACAATGGGATTTTTCTGGGTCAGCACAGAAGTCCTGGTTCTGCCAGGGAATGGTGCCAGAGTCCAGCTGGGCCTCCACAATGGCTCATCCCTGGGGAATGGGAAACCTGGGAGAGGTGTTTGATGAAATATGGGATGTGTTGAAGGGAATCAGAGAGGAGGAGAGCTCCCAGTCCTCACTCCTCTTCCTCACTCCTCTTCCTCACTCCTCTTCCTCACTCCTGTTCTTTGCTCCCATTTCTTGCTCCAGTTCCTCTCCCCCACTCCTTGCTCTCAGCAGGCAGGACCTTGGGATTCCCCAGGGCTCTCCCAGGAGCCCATCTCCAGTTCCCTGGAAGCTGTGGGGAGCCTCTGGCCACGTTTTTCTCCCAGTCTTTTCCGAACATCTTCATCCTGGCTCCATCCTGCTCCCTGCCCAGCTCCAGCTGCCGGGCAGTTTGGGTTCCCTGCAGATGACTCCAGTTTGGGTCTGGGCTGTGAGCCCCTTTCCTGCCCCTCCCCATGGTGAGTCAGGTCCCATCTGCTCCAGATGTTTGCCAGCAGCTGCCCTGGCACTGGGGGTTTCTCTCTGCCCCGCTTTGGTTTGCCTTTGGGAACACCAGGTGCTGAGTTCTCTGTTTCTCCTGGGCCTTGGGGACAGATCTCCCGCTCAAGGGACCTTTAGTGTCTCTGCAGATCGTGGGTTCCTTTGCCAGGAAACCCGTGGGGTTGTCGGGCAGACTGAGGTGGGGAAAGGGACTGGGGTTCCAAAGGTCAGGGGACAGGGAGCTGCTGGCAGGACCTCAGCTCCCCATGAGGAGCTCCTCTGCCCACCCAGACCTCCAGAGCTCCATCCCCACAGGAGCTCCAGCTGGCGCCTGCTCCCCTCAGCCCAGTGGTGTGGGGAGGGGGCACTGGGGTCTCCATCCCGTCCCAGTTCCCATAAACCTCCTGCTGGGAGGGCAGAAGTGGTCCCTGGGCTGCTCTCCACCCCATACCTGAGGAACCCCTGGGCCAGACAAGTACCCCAGAGGCCAGGGGCAGCTCTTTGGGGCTCTGCTTTCAGACCCCCCCAAAACCCCC
Source organism: Florisuga fusca (assembly GCA_038090715.1). NCBI lineage: Eukaryota > Metazoa > Chordata > Aves > Apodiformes > Trochilidae > Florisuga > Florisuga fusca. Next base: position 20,074,964 of record JAAWXA010000017.1, on the reverse strand, counting down.
TTGGGCTGGCTCTTCCCCATCCCCACCTGGGGAATTCTGATCCACCAGAGCTTCCCAAGCCCAGGAGAACATCCAGAGGTGCTGAGGTGTGATGGAGGGGATGAGCAGGGGCTGAGGACTGCAGGGCAGGACCCCAAACCTCCTCCTCCCAGCACCTTGCTTGGCTTCCTCCCTGCCCCTCGGCTCTTTTGAGGTCCTCAGGTGCTGGAAGGTCCAATTTTGGGATCAAAGCCAGGAAGGGGAGTTCCCTCACCCCAAAACCCATTCTGGGTGTTTGATAGGATCCAGCTCAGGTTTGTCTCCTTCTCCCATGGAGCCCAGGCCAGTGGGATGCCAGGAAGGTGGCCAGTCAGCTGGAGGGGGGATGGAGGGATGGATGGAGGGATGGATGGAGGGATGGATGGAGGGATGGATGGAGGGATGGATGGAGGGATGGATGGAGGGATGGATGGAGGGATGGATGGAGGGATGGAGCCTGTGCTGCCAGGCTGAGCCCCATCCCCTTCCCCTCCCTTCCCAACCTTTCCCAACCTTTCCTCCTGGCCCCAGCTCTGCAGCCTCCTGCTTCCCCAGGTCTCCCCAGCACAAAGTTCTTTGAAGAGCCATCACCTTTGGCTTCCCAGGAGTCTCCTCCCAGGGACCAAAGCCTGGAATTCTGCTGGGTGGGTCCCACAGCTCTCTGTCCAATGTACAGAGACCCTTCCCAGCTGCCTTGCTCTGGGTCCCTTTCTCTGAGGTGTAACAGATGTTTGGAAGCTGGGGCTGGGGTCTGACCATGCTCTGGTACCTTTTAAGGGAAAGGGAAAAATAAATTAAAAATAATAATAATAATAATAATAATTAAAAAAAGCAACCAACAAAGTATTTATTTGAAAAGTTTATTTTAAAGATAAGGAAAAAGACAAATAACCTATTTATTTTAATGCACCCTCTTCTGTTTGGTTTTCTTCTCTTGCAAAGCTGATAACTGTTACTGAACCACTGCTGAGATGGAAGAAGCAATTCCATGGGCAGCTTCCCCAGCCCACTTACAGCAACTTATTCAATAAAAATCTCTCTTCATTTTGAACCCAGTCTCCTTCTTGTCTTCCTGATGGCCAGGGCACAGCTGGGGTGAGTCCTGCTCTGCCTGGGCCATGGGGTGCTGGGTGCCCAGTGGGCACCAGTGGGGCTCAGCACAACCTCCAGGAGCATTCCCAGAGCTTCTGGATCCGGTGCCTCCCATCTCCCGGGGGTTTCCTGACCCACAGGATGGGCTCTGCTGCCCTTTTGCATCTGCAGATCCCACCACCTCCTCCTGGGCTTGGGGGTGTCTCCCCTCCAGCCCTTCTTCTCTCCAGGCTGGTGGATCTGTCTCTGTGTGGTGCTGCTCAGAGCTGGCCCAGGCTCAGCTCCACGAAGCAGAGAAGGGTCCCCAGAAGTGAATTTCCACCCTTTTTGGTGTCAAAATCTTCCTTCAGAGGGAGCAGAGCGAGGCTGAGCTCCATCCCTCTGAGGATGCCCAGGTGTGACCCAGCCTGGATCCCAGCAGACGTGTCCCAGGGCTGGGAAGGCTCCTCCAGGAGCAGGGGAAGGTGCCTGCAGCCCAGAGCTTGGCTGTCTAGACAGTGGAAAGAAACGGGAGCTCTGAAGGGCTCATTCATCTCCTCCCGGGCTGGGGAAACGGGTCAGATGAGTCACCCCCTCCCACTGCCCATCCCTCTTCCCTGGCTCCAAAGGGGGAAGGAGCTCTGGGCAAACCCCCTGCCCAGGACACCTGAAGGGAAGGGAGCTGAGCCCAGCAGCGGGTCAGCAGGGGGGTGCAGCCTGCCCGGAGGGGCTGGGGAGATGCTTCAGCTGTGACTTCATCAGTGAGGGGGATGAGGAGAGGGAGGAAGAGCTGACTGCCAGCTGATGATGGAGTGCAGAGCTGGGCAGGGCCAGGCAGAAGGTCAAATCTGCTTCCCTGCTGTCCCTGTGGTGCTGGAGACCACGGAGCAGGAGCTGAGGCTGCTCCACGACCAGGACCAGGACCCCAACCCCCTCCCTGGTGGGCACAGCCGTGGGGCTGAGGGCAGCTCAGGGCTCTGCAGGGTCACTGGGCAGGCAGGAGAGCAGAGTCTGAGCTGCTCCTGGGGCTGCTCTGCCCCACGCTGCTGGGAGCTGCTCAGGGACATCGGGGAAGAGAAGCCCTGAAGGGATCACGGGGTGACCTGGGGCAGAGGTGTCAGGGCTGTGGGGACCCTCTGACACCGCCCAGAAGAGACCTGAGCCCTGGGAAGGGGTCACCCCGGGAAAGGGTCACCCCTGGAGAGGTCCATGCTGTGTCTGTAGCCCTGGGACTGCTCCCCACAGGCCAGGGGGTCCCTGTGACCCCAGAGGTGACAATCTGTCAGGTCCTTCTGCCAGACATCTTGTTTCCAAGCCCCAGAAAAGGTCGGTGGGTCCTGGCACTGTCCTGATCCCCCAGACCCACGCTCTGGCCCTGCAGAGCACCAGGAGATGGGCTGAGACATCAAGATGCAGCTCACAGCAGGTTCTTGTTTTTTCTGGTGGCTGCTGCTGGAGGCTGACTGAGTCATCCTCACCCTCCTCCCCTGCCAGACTCCGGGGCTGGCAGCTCCCTCCAGCCCCTCGGCAGCACTGAGCTCCTCCTGCCAGCCCGGGAAAGGGGCTCCAAGGGATGCTCCCCAGGGGGCAGCCTGGGCACCAGCACCTGGGGACTGCAGGCAAGGCCAGAGAGAGCAGAAAGCTGCCCCGTGGGCAAGGAGCTCAAATTGGGGAGGTGCAGAAAAGGCAGGGGGGGCAGGGGGTCCCTCTCCCCGTCACAGTCCACGTCCCTTCCTCCTGACACCCCAGCCCCTTGCCCAGCCCTTGGCAGCTGCTGCTCCTCCTGGGTGCTGAGCCCTGACAGGCACCTCCAGGGAATCCTTTGGGTAGGAAAAGCCCTTTAAGTCCATCCAGTCCAACCTCAGCCCATCACTGCCCAGTCCCCCCCAGCACCACATCTCCAGGGGCTGAAACCCCTCCAGGGATGATGGGGACTCCAGCCCTGCCCTGGGCAGCCTGGGCCAGGCCCTGACAACCCTTTCCAGGCATTGAGAATTTTTTTCTGATTTTTGGAGGCCAGCAGCATCCCAGCCCCACCTCTCCCTGGGGGTTTGAGGAGCACTGCTTGCCCCTGCCCCCTGCTCCTGGCCCTCAGGGAAGCAGCTGAGGTCAAGGACACCTCTTCCAGGCAGGCTGAGAGCAAAACTCTTTCTCCCGGACTGAAAACTCCAACTCCAGCTTCTCCTGGGCAGCTTCTGGAGGTTTATTTCCTGCACTCCCTTCCCCTGCTCCTCGCTGCTGCTGCTGCTGAGGACATTTGCCTGAACCAGCAGGATCTCAGCCTTTTGATGTGCAATTATCATCTGCAGAAATGACTAATCAATTAAGGACAGTCACTACCAGCCTTGCTATTTATTTCTTTCTCATTGAAACCGGAGCAAATGTGCCTTTTTTTTTTTTTTTTTTTTTTTTTTTTCCCCCACAGGAAAATGCTGCTGGCCCTTTTTAATTTTTTTTTTCCAGCCACCCCTGCTGCAAACTTCCTGACGGAGCTGGAGGTGACAGCGTGCCCTGCTTGGCTGTGGCTGTAGCTGCTGCTGGTGACCAGGCAGGCCAGCATCCCCTGTCACCAGGAGTGGGGACAGGCCAGGAAGGGCTCAGGTGGCACCTGGAGAGCAGCTCAGGCAGGTGAGAAGCTGCCCAGGAAGTGTCAGGAAGGGTGAAGGTGTGTGGTGGGATAGAGAAAAAGGATAAATCAGAGTGCCCAGAGGGAAGGAGACCACCCCGGGGGCTGCCACCACCTCCTCCCTGCTCAGGACCCTCTGAGCTCTGCTGGCTCAGACCTGGGGATCCTCCTCCAGTGGTGTCCCCAGTGCAGGGTGACCATCTCCTCAGGCTCTGCACCAGAGCCCCAGGAACCTCTCTGGTTGTGTCACCAGAGGGACAAGGACAGGAGGGGCCAGGAGGGGCCAGGAGGGGCCAGGAGCTCCTGGGCTGCCCGACTCATCCTGCCCGAGCCAGCAAAGGGGGGGAACACCCTCCAGGTCACTGCCTGTGCTGCTAGAGACCCAAACTGCCCCAAATCTGCAGCAGCCAAGGGGACAATGAGCCCCAGAGCCATGAGGGGAGGGCCAGGGCAAGGCCAGGGCAGTGGCCACCTGGCAAGCAGGGGCATCCAGGTGCACTTTGCAGGTGTCCAGCTGGGACGTGTCCACGAGGATGCTGAGGGGATGCTCCCACCCCTGGGATGTGTCTGTGAGGATGCCAAGGAGATGTTCCCACCCCTGGGACATGTCCATGAGGATGATGAGGGGATGCTCCCACCCCTGGGACATGTCTGTGAGGACACCAAGGAGATGCTCCCGCCCCTGGGACGTGTCTGTGAGGACACCAAGGAGATATTCCCACCCCTGGGACATGTCCATGAGGATGCTGAGGAGATGCTCCCACCCCTGGGACGTGTCCATGAGGATGCTGAGGGGATGCTCCCACCCCTGGGACGTGTCTGTGAGGACACCAAGGAGATATTCCCACCCCTGGGACATGTCCATGAGGATGCCAAGGAGATGGTCCCACCCCTGGGATGTGTCTGTGAGGATGCTGAGGAGATGTTTCCACCCCTGGGATGTGTCTGTGAGGATCCCAAGGAGGTATTCCCACCCCTGGGATGTGTCCATGAGCACACCAAGGAGCTGGTCCCACCCTGGAGGCTGCAGCTCCTGCAGGCACAGAGCTTTCCACCATGGCAGCTCCCAGAAACTCCTGCCAAAGGGGGACAGAAGGTTGGGCGGGTTGGGGGTGGGGTTGTCTGGGAAGAGGTGAACAAGAGGGAGCTGAAAGAGGATGAAAGGGAAGCAGAGCTGTTTTGTAAGAGCCTGGCCCTGGGGGAGCCATCACACCACCCCGGAGAAGGAGCCCAGGGAGGTGCTGCAGGCACGGGGGTGACCAAATGAATTGACACCAGGAGATCCTCACCGGGGCTGGGGAGACAAAGTAATTGAAAATAAATGAAGGCAGCTGAGGGCTGGCTGGCAGATCAGTTATCTATAGCCTCCTCAGCCCGAAATAACTGCCTCCTGGACACCAGAGGAGGAGGCCAGACCAAGGAGATGCACACCTTAAATTAGGCCACTCCAGCAGGGACCTGCAGGCCCCTTTATTTTTAATGGCAGCTGCCAGAAGGGTTAATTAGACCCTTAATTAGATGCTGGGGGAGTGGCTGAGCACCGAGGGTGGGGTGCTCCCTCCTTCTTGTCCTTGGGCAAGCACTTGGGATGTGGATCAGCAGGAGCTGGGGCTTCCCTGGCTCTCCAGCCTCGGGAGGAGCCCTGGGCAGAGCAAGGATTTGGGGCTCTCACCCCAAGGGGGGAGTCACCGACACCCCTGAGCTCCAAAATGTCCCCAGAAGTCCTCTGGGAGGGTTGGGTGGCAGCCAAAGCCTGGGAGGATGGTTCTGGAGTGCTCTGATCCCTGGTGGGACAGCAGGTCCTGCAGAGCCTGGCAGGGACTGTCCCTCCCTCTGCAGGGAGCTGGAAGTGGGGCTGGGGAGCCCCGGGACCCCTGGGCTGGGTTGGGGCAGTCCTGCTGGCACCAGGAGTTCAGCTCTTCACCAGGCACCCCAACCCACCCCAACCAGCACCCCAACCCCCCCCAACCCACCCCAACCAGCACCCCAGGGTCCTGTCCCCGTGGCCTCATTCCTCATGGAGGGCATGGGGTGGTCTCAGACCCCTGGGCTGTTGGGGGGTCCTTCAAAGGAGACCATGAGTTTGCACCCCCAAAGCTCCCTGGCTGAAAGCCCAGGGCAGACATGAGCCCCCCCCCATCTCCCTCCCGGGCACCCTCATTTCTGGGGTTTGGCTCTTGCTGAGGTCCGTGCAGAGGGCTCTGCTGTCCCAGATGGATGGAACTGCCTGGAAATCCCTCCCCCTCCGATGGCCAAGGCTCTGCCCTGCCCTCTGGGGTGCAGGTTGTGAGGTCACCCAGCCCTGGTGCCCCCAGCACTGACCCGGGCTCTGTGGGGCTCTCTGGGGCATGTGGCACCGGGTTTCAAAGGCTGAGCAGCAAAAAGAGAATTAACTGGGGGCAAAGAGTGGAACGTACCAGATTGAGCTCCTGACAGGCAGGGGTCAAAGATCACCCCGGATAAAGCGGGTGCTGGAATGGCTCTCTGTGGTGTCAAAAATAAATAGGGGAGCATTAAAAATCACCCACCCCCCACCCCATCCCCAGCTCTGGGGCTCGGAGCCCACGGAGTGTCCGGGGGGGAGGAAGGGGCTGGATGAGCCTGATGTGCTACAGGATGCCCACGGGAGTGCAAGAGGGACCCAGCACCCAGGGGCTTCCCCACCAGGGCTCCTGTGGGGCTCTGGGTGTCCCTCAGCTCCTCAAGGATGGGAGAGGAAGGAAGGGAGAGGGCTGGGAAGGCAGCAGAGGGCCCAGCAGCCCTGGGCAGGAGGAGCATCACCTCTCCCCGGGGCTGGTGGTGGCCATGGGGGTTGGATGTGGTGATCCTGAAGGTCTTCTCCTCCCAGCCAAAATGACCCAGGGATTTCCTGGGTGGTCAGGGCTCAGAAGCTGAGGGAGTTAAGAGGCAGCTCAGAGCAAGGAGCTGAGGGGACACAGGGACACATCCAGAGGGTTGTGCTGCATCCACCCCCCTGTCCCCCTCACCCGGGCTCAGCCTCAGGATGGGCAGGTTGGGATTTCCTCCTCCCTTTAAGCAGGTGGAGCACTCCCCATGGGTTTTCCTGGTAGCACCGTGGTGTGCCATGGAGAGGCTGCTCGCAGCAGGGCACGTGGTGGTGCCGTGGGGCTTGGGGGGTTTGTGTTCCCTGGGAAGAAGAGGCTGGATGGATGGGTCTGGAAAAGCCACGGCAGAAAGTGCTGATGGGGCTCGAGGGATCTGAGCAAGAAAAACATTTCTGAGCCCTTTGGCTTTGGCTCCATTTGTCCCTCTCTGGGCGCTGGGGGATGGAAGGGGGAGAGGAGCCCTGGAGAAGCCAAGCAGGGCACACCACGCTCCCCAAACCTGCTGCTGGCCCTCACCTTCCTCCCCATCAGCCCACCCTCCTCCTCCTCCTCCCATCGTCCTGGAAACCAGAGGCCAGGGTGACAGCCCCACAACAAAGGGGCTTTCACGGGGTCTCCAGGCACAATGCGGGGTGGCCAGCGCTGGGGGTGGCCCCGAGCCCCCGGGGATGGGCAAGCTGGGCAGGTCCTGCCTTCCCCCAGCTGCCTTTTGACGTCTGGCAGGTCAGGGGACAGGGCTGGAGGTGGCTGCAGGAGGGGGTGAGGGCTCATTCTTGTCTCTGCTGCAGGGTGGAGGCCGGGTCAGCCCTCCCCAAAAGCCCCTGCACACCCCGGAGGGTCCCCGAGTGTCACTCAGCCTGAAGGAAGTTGTCCATCAAAGCTGGGGGGGGGTTGCAGGCCAGGAGATGGGGACCAGGGACAAGGGACAGCAAAGCAAACTGCTGCTTCTCCCCTTCTCCCTCTTCCCCTACAACCAAGCCCCACTTCCCCGGGCCCATCAAACCCCGGGAGCCCTTTCCCTGCAGCAGGACTTGGGGAAAAGCTTGGGAAAAATCTGCAGGTGGGTCTGGAGCAGGGGTCAGCCCAGCTCAGAGCCCCAGGAATGGCAGGTACACAGCACTCCGGGAGAGGAAAGGCCACTGAGGCAAACCAGCTTTCCCCAAAATTAGGAGCCAAGAAAGAAGGGAGCTCATGGGAGCCCCCAGAGGACCTCACCGGGCACCCTGGGGACATCGGGTGCTTCTGGGGAACCCTGTGGGCACCTCCAGGTCCCTCCAGCACTGCTGAAGGAACATCTTATCCCACCAGTGGTGGGGACATGACCTGGGGCTGGGATGGGGACATCTCCCTGGGCTGGGGACATCCCCTGGGGCTGGGGACATCCCCTGGGGCTGGGATGGGGACATCCCATGGGGCTGGGCTGGGGACATGCCCTGGGGCTGTGCTGGGATGCTCTCGGGACCTCCCCTCCTCCCAGCACCTCCACCCTCTCCTGTCCTGCCCCAGGCCCCACGTGGGGCCCCATCCTGGTCCTTTTGTGCCCATTCCCGGGCAGGGGGTGGGGTGGGAGGGAGGCAGGAGCCGTGGGGGCTGCAGTGGGAGTTCTCCCCACACCCCACACCCACCAGCTCCTTCCTGCCAAGCCAAGCTCTGCTCTCCTGCCATCGGCTCCAAGCTCTCCTTGGCCTAATAATAACTCTGAGCAGGTCTGGGGAAGAGCTTCTGGGCTGAAATTCAGTCCTGGAAGGAAAATCATGGAACACCAAGTTGGAAGGGATCTCAGGGACTGGACCAGGTTGGACGGGGCTTGGAGCATCCTGGTGTGGTGTCCCTGCCATGGCAGGGGAGGTGGGACTGGCTGCTCTCTAGGGTCCCTCCCAAGCTGGGACAGTGTCAGAGCTGCCCTGGCCGAGGTGCCCATCTTCCTGCAGGGTGAAGGTGCTGCTGGAGGCCCCATGGCCCTGGCAGGTCCCATGTCCTGTCCCCATCTTTCTCCTGCTGAGGTTTCCCCGGGGGTTCCATGGGGAGGCTCCTCGCTCCCTCTTTCCCCTCTTGGTCAGGGGCAGGAGAGAGTCAGTGCCCTGGGAACAGCAAAACTTGAAAGCAAAGCCAGGCTCTGCCTTGCCAGGAGAAATTTTTTTTAAATTATTTTGTGTGTGTGTGTGTGTGAGTTTATTTTTGATGCGTTTCCTCTGGGTCACTTCCTCTCTGCCCGAGCCAGGGTTAAAAATAGGGTTAAAAATCCCTTTCCTCTGAGCTGGAGCTGGAGCTGCTCTGGGAGAAACCCCCCCAGGGCTTTGCATTCCTCCAGGAACCATGAGAAACACGCCTGGAATGAGGGCAGCTGGGGGGGTGCTGGGGGGGGGCTTGTTGGGGCTGCTGGGGGGATGCTGCCCTGGAGGATGAGGAGCCCGTGCTGCCCAGCCCCTGCTGCCTCCTCTGGGCCCTGCTGGGGAAACCCAGTGCTGCTCTGGACCTGCTCCCTCCCCTGCAGGTGCCATGGGACGAGAAGATCCCCTGCAGGTGCCATGGGACGAGAAGATCCCGGGAAGTGACCCACACATTTTGTCCCCCCTGTCTCTGTCTGAGCCCCACCAAACCATCAGCACGGGTCCTGCTGGGCTGGGTTTGACCCAAAAACCTGGCTGGTCAGGCTTCCAGGGCTGGCAAGTCCTGTAGGGCCAGCAGCACCTTGCTGTCCCACCAGGATCCAGCCCAGGGCCTCCTTCCCATCCCTCCATCCTCCTCCTGCACACCAAGAGCCCACGCTGCTGATGGGAGCACCGGGCACCCTCTGCACCCACAGCCCCGGGGTGCTCCCGCTTTAATCCTTGTTCCTGGAGCTGCTGGCAGGAGGTGGGGGGCTCAGGGATGGTTGGAGGGATGAACACAGGGGGCTGCTTGAAAAAACAAGATCTTGGCTGCACCCCATCTGCTCCCCACTCCGTGGGAGAGAATCTGGAGCTGTTCCTGCTCTGAAGGCCACTGGGGAGAGGCTGGAGGCTCCAGCATTTCCCCTGGGTTGCTGCAGATGGGCTGAGAGGTCGTGGCCAGCACCCCCTGATGTTTACACAGCTGCAGCTCCCTGCCCTTTGCTTTCTGCTGGGTGGCCCTGGGCTGCCAGGAAAGCTTTGGAGTGTGGGGCAGAGGGTCCTGCGTGGGGCAGAGCCATGGGCTGGCCAGGGAGCAGCTGGGCTTGGTCTCTGATGGCCGAAGCTGCTGAGGAAGGATTTCTCCTCTCGTCCTTGCAGGTTCCCATCCTGCTGAGGGCTTTGGGTAAGTGCGGGGCCAAGAGATGGTTCTGGGGCTGCTGACTCCAAAGAGGCCGTGGCATGGGGACAGCCAGCTGCAGGGAGGCTCCCAGGAGCTGTGCTGAGAGAAAGGTGTCCCTGGACAAAGGGGACATTCCAAAGATGTGTGGGATGAGGGGATGTCTGGAGAGGTGGAGCAGCTCCAGCTCCAGGATGTTTCCCTGGGAGGGTCCTGGCGGGCACAGCTCAGTGGGACCCCAGGGACAGCCACGCTGGGGGCTTCTTCATGGGGACATCAAGGGACACACCAAGGCACCCCGGGAGCAGAGGGCAGCGAGGCCAGAGCAGCAGCCTGGGAGCTCTGCGGTTCCCAAGGGGAATTCTGCATCCCAGGTGGGATCTCAGCTTGAGGACACTTGGGTGTGAAGCCCCCCAGGGTCACGGTCACCTCCTCCTCGCGGGGAACACCCGAAATCCGGGGTGGGGACAGCTCCGGGGGCTGCCCCGCAACACCCCCCGGGTGCGGGGACACAGACCGTGGGGACCTGGGCAAAGAAGGAGCCCGGGACCCAGGCTGCGGGGCACCCAGGGAGGGGGGCGAGGAGGGTCCGGGGGGTTCCCAGCCGGGCTGAGAAATGGGACAATTGCTCCATCTTGTGACACAAGCTGCGAGTGCAAGCGGGCTGAGCGGGATGCTCTGCTCCATCCCCTGCCAGGGCCCCAACCTTCTGATGGGCAAGGAGCACAACGGGGGGAGCCTGGGCTAGTGGCGAGACGCGGGGGGCAAGTGGGGACCTCGGAGAGATGAGCGGGACAGGGGCCGTGCGGGCAGCAGCCTGGGGAGGGTCTCACAGGGCTGGGGACATCCTGGGGACACCTGGCCAGGCTGGAGAGGCTGTGGTGCTGCCTTCTGTGGGGACACACGGGAAGGAGCCACCAAGGTCCAGAGCAAAGTCCTGGGGAAGGGAATTGCTGAGCAACAAGAGCTCCTGGGCACTGAGGGTGCTGGACACCTCCAGCAGGAAAACAGCAAAACAGCTTCACATGTCCCTCCCCAGGCACCCGGGGGGTCTTCAGGAAACCTCCCCCCGGGATTTGGGTAAATTGTTCACTGCGAGGGTGAGGAAGAGGCACAAGAGTCCTTGGGACCTTCTGCTGAGGCATTGCCTGGTGTTGATCTTCATCCCATGGATAAAGCACCCTCTGGAGCTTGGGACATTCGACCTCAGCCCTCTGCTCATCCCAGATTTTCTGTGTGAGGCCACCTGTCCCCAAGGGCCACCACTGTGACACAGGAGGAGTGTCTTCCTTCCTTCCTTCCTTCCTTCCTTCCTTCCTTCCTTCC
>JAAWXA010000017.1:20053410-20063791 GCA_038090715.1 Florisuga fusca | reverse complement strand
TTCCTTCCTTCCTTCCTTCCTTCCTTCCTTCCTTCCTCCCTCTCTTCCCTCTCTTCCCTCTCTTCCCTCCTCTCTTCCTTCCTTCCTCTCTTCCCTCTCTTCCCTCTCTTCTGAAATGTGCAAATCCTCTCTTTTCTCCCCAGAAGCACTGCTGCCTGCCCAAGTGTCCCCCCCGGCAGTGACAAGGGTCTCCTGGGACGTTGTGGCGGGGAGGCAGCAGAGCAGAACCCCCGAGGTGTGCTGGGGGGGTGGTGGCCATGCCTCATGCATCACCGTCCGGGATGTCACCGCTCTCATGGAGATAAATGGGGAGGTGGCCCCAGGAGAACCTGGGAGTCACTTCCAGTTAGCAGGAGCTGGCCTGAGACAGGTCAGCAGGAGACAAATTGCTCCGTGGTGGTCACAGCTCAGCTCCTCCTGGAAGGGTGGACTCGTCCCAGCCCTGTAACCCGGCTGTGCTGGCAGGGGAGGGACTCAGGGTGTCCCTGCAGGGAGAAACACAGACCTGGGGGGCTTGGGAGCTGTGCTGGAGGGGCAGGACCTGTGCCATGGGTGCTGAGAATGAGGACGGGGATGTGGCAGGAGCAGGAGGTGACACACGTGTGAGCAGTGGTGACACGGGGTGACACAGCGGGGTGTCCCTGGGGGCTCTGCTGAGGACATGGCAGGAGGGGGGTGGAGGGACCACGAGGAAGAAGGATGGGGCTTTTAATTCAAAATGAAATGCTTGGGAGAAGCTCCTGACAGGGAGAGGTGTCAGGCCATGGAAGGTTTCCCAGGGAAGCACAGGAGATCCCGGGGGGGACACCTCAAAGCAGAAGGGACAAGAAGTCCTGGGGAGGCATCCAGCAGGGACCAGGGCTGAGGGAAGGACTTTGGCCCCTTCCAGCCTCAGGCACGGCTGGATGCCTCCAGCTGGGGATGGAGTTTTCATTTGAGCCTTTTTATCCACATTTTAGGCCATGAAGGACCAACCTCCTCCACCTCCCCATGGGCAGAGGGTCCCGAGGACCACGGCTGTGCTGGAGCTGAGCCTCCCCCTTTGCTCCCTGCAGCCGCCGTGTCTCAGGCAGAAGTGTTTTGGGGCAGATTTTGGAGAGATCCATCCCCGTGGGATCTGCTGGCCAACCACCATTCCCACCTTCCCCTCCCGGGGTTGGGTGGGGGGTGGCTGAGGCCAGGAAGGATCAGGAAAAGCAGGAGCAAGCCAGGAGCAGGGTGACAGCGTGGTGACCTGGGGGTCGGGGCAGCGGGACCCCAGACCCTTTACTCACACCCGGGACAGGCAGAGGAACCAAAGTGTGTGGCAGTGCCCGGGCCCAGGGCTCCCCCCCTCCTCCTGCTCTCAGTGCACCCCAGCAGGTGCTGCCTCTGCTCTCACCCCTCTCCTGGCCTCACACTCCTGCTTTTTGTACTTTTACACAAAACCCTCGCGGATCCCCGTGAAGATAACAACAAAACCTCTGGCAAACACAGTGCCTGCAGGGCTTGGATGGGAAGGTTTGCATCCCACCAGACCCCAGCTCCTCATGAGGCTCCGTCCTGAGAGCAGCAGCTGGAAAGGGGCAGTGAGAGATCTGCCCCTGCCCTGCCCCGGGGGCTGCACCAGGGAGGGATGGTGGGGCAGGTTCTGGGGTGGTTTCAAGCCCTTCTCCTGCTGCTCTCCTTGCTACACAAGGACTGCCCAAGGTGATGGAGCTACAGTCAGCTTGGCCTCGACTCCATCACCTTGGTGCCAAGCTCTGGGCTGAAGGACAGGACAGCTGAAGGTCTGGAGGGCTGAGGAGAGCTCCCGAGAGGTGGGAATTGGTCCACTCGGGCCACGGAGCCCTGAGCAGCCCCAGGTCCTGCTGATCCTGCTGCAAGTGTTTGAAGTGAATTCTCACATTACTGGAGGAAGGGAAACAATCTGCCTGGGGAGAGCAGAACCCTTTTAGTGAGGATGGGAGGGACTGCAGCAACGGGGCCTCCAGCCACCCGAGTTTCCTCGGAGGTTATTGATTGTAGAACAAGACTTGTGTGTTGTGTTAACATCACTCAGAAGGAGGACAATCCTTGTTTACTTGTTTTGTTAACACTGGAGGACTCCAGGGCCTTCCCACGCATGTTCATTTGCATGTTGCTTCCAATGAAAAGTAATAAAATATTCATGTCCTTAAGGGAAGAGGGGGACGAGAGAGGCCTTGGTCTGTTCCCTGGGGGAGGCAGGAGGGGGGGACCTGCCAGAGGAGAGCAGGGAGGATGGGGGGCAAGGGGTGTGAGCCTGGGAGGGTGCCAGCATCACAGCCCCGTGTGCTGCCCCAGCAGGTTGGGTACCAGGGGGTGATGCCAGCAAAGGTTCCTCTGCCCCGAGCCCCCCCTCCGGGCTGGGGCTGTCAGAGGTGGAAGGAAGCCCCTCAAAGAGGGTCTTTGGGACCTTTTTCTGGTCCCTGCTGCCCTCTCCTCCCGTTTCTCATCCAGCAGGATGGGTTGGGCTCCCCGTGGCACAGCAGCAGCCCCGGGTGCCCATCGTGGTCACCCCCCTGCCTTCCTGTCCTGGGTGAGGAGCAGCAGCACCCTGCAGGAGCTGGAGCCATGGGCTGCTCAGAATGTGCAGCCAGGCTCTGGGGCCATCTATATTTAATGAGCCCTGTTAAAGGATTTTTAGAAGTGCTGTCCCCACGGGCGTGACGATGACTTCTTTGTTTATAATTCCTGCCCCCCCTTCCTGTTGCCACTAATCACCAACTCTCTGCTCCTTAATGGCACCTTTGGGGAGCTCTGGGGATGGCTGATTTGTTTATTATTTATTTATTTGCCTGCTCCAGACTGGAGCAAAGCCCCTTCCCTCCCTGCCACCCTGCCAAGCCCTCACCCCTCTCAGGAGCCATCTGCAGAGGAGCCTCCTCCAGGGCAGTGACTCCAGGTTGGGATGAGCTGATGGAAGCTCCATCCCCTCCCTGGTGGACAGCTGGTCCTCCTGGCTGATGGGGACCTGCCTGGGTGCCTGGGTGATGGCTCCAAAGCACGGGGAGATGTTTAAAGTTTGTATTTGGTGCCTGCACTCCAGATCCAAAGCCCTCCTGGAGAAGCAGCATTGGTCCATCAGCCTCCTCCTCTCTCCTGCCTGTGCCTGCCCCCCATCCATCCCCTGCCTGGCTCAGGGGAGGTCACCCCACTGTCCTGGGCTGTGGGACCCCTCAGCTGGGGTCACAGGTACCGTCTCCAGGTAACTCCCCCCTCTCAACACATCCTGAGGGCAGGGACCTCTGCATCCCTTCCCAGGGCCTTCCTGCTCCTCAGGGCTTTGCCAGTGCTTGGGAAGAGCAGGTGGGTCCAGGGGGACACCAGGGGAGGAGCAAGCACCTCCCAGTGCTCATGGAAACACCCGTGGTGCCATCCCACCCTGCTGCTGTGACCTTCCCTTAGTGATGGTGCCTGTGAGCCTGGGGGCTCGGCCCCTCCTTGACCTCCTCCTTCTCTCCTGGGAGGTTCCCCCGGAGCTCAGGCAGCCCTGCTCTGCCCATCACCTTGCTGCCAGCCACTCTTTGGTGCTCTGAGCCTCCGTGAGGCACAAACCCAGGGGTCCATGGTGGGCAACCATCAGCCTGCCCCCCCGTGCCCCGGTGCACGCGTGCCGGGCAGGGCAGGGTGTGCAGGGCTGCTAATGGCAGGCAGAGAAAGCCATTAAAGGAGGAAGAGTTGAGGTTACAATATTGTGCTGAAAAGTTTATTGCTGCCTGCAGAGACAGCAGGTCTGTGCTTCCAGGATTACTCAGTGCTTAATGCCGAGCGCCTGCACATTAGTTTTGCCGGGAAGCCCATTTGGGGTTCTTCCAAAACGGAAAAAATTAAAGGGCTTCCCTAATAAATGTGCTCTCCAAAAAAAAAAAAAAAAAAAAAAAAAAAGAAAAAAGAAGAAAAAAAGAAAAAAGAAAAAGAAAGAAAGAATGCTTCAGACACTGCCCGGGATCCCAAATCAACGCAGCCAGAGTGGGAGAAAGGCAGAACTCTGGAGCCTGGGATCCATCCCGCTCTCTGAGCTGGGGATGGAGCAGACTTTGCCCATGGAGGTTGTGGGAAGCAGCATCTGGACCTGCTCCTTCCTCTGCCTGGGTCTCACAGGGCTCAGCTCTGTAGGCATAAAACACAGATGTAGAAGAGTTGGGGTGCAGGTGGATTTGCTTGGGAGGTTTTTCTCTCTCTTTTACCAACAGGAGGAACCTCACCTCTGAGGAGCCTCACTCCTGGCCCTGCTCTTCACCTCTTCCTTGCACTCACAAACAAGAAGCCAGGCCCTTTGTGTCCCCCTTTCCCACCACCCGGGCTGCTGGGCCACTCTTTTCCCAGCATTTCGTGTGCATGTGGGAAGAGCAGGAGTGCCCGAAATAGCTGCAGAGGAGGTGGTGGGGCAGGCGCTGGGCTGGGCTGGCTGCTTGCTCCTCTTCTGGCACCTCACGCTGATCTGAAATCAATGAGAGCGAGGTGCCAGGATGCAAGTTAGACTCCGTGTCTCTCTGCAACTTGTGGAAACCATAAACTTCACAGAGGCACTGCCTGGAAACCGAGGTGAGCTTGGAGCAGCAGCTCTGGGCTGTCCTCAGGGGTCCCGCAGCCTCCCGTGCCCGTGGTGGGATGGGGGGTGCAGGGTGTGAGGGTGTTCCTGGGGGAGGGATTGTGGTTGGGGTGGCCATGCTGCTGGGGGGCTGGTCAGGAGATGTCCAGAGGGTTTTCTCCTTGGGTTTCCATGCCCTGGTTCCCCCTTCCAGAGGGTGGGTGCTCTGCCCACCAAGGGGTCTCAGGGCCCATCTCTGTCTCCCTCTCAGTCCTGAGGATGTGGGGTTTTGCCATTGCCATCTTTTTCAAGACCTTTTAGCTTTATCCTTGGACTTCTCCCAGTTTATATTCCTTGCTTCTATGTCCTTCTACGTTCTAATCCTCCTTCTACATCCCCAGGTAGTGGCTCATCCAGCCTGGTGAGAGCAAGAAGGGAGGGGAGGAGGTAATCTGATTTTTTGGGGTCTGTAGTGCCCAGGGAGGGGCTGGCACGGTTGATGTCCCTGTAACTGCTACGAGGAGCTGATGGGTCAGGAGGAGTGAAATCCAGCTTTTTATCCAGTGAAGTCCCAGTGCTGGACAGTCAGGGGTGTGGAGAAGGTGGAAACCCAAGCAAAACCTTTTGAGATCTGGTGCCAGGCACTTCCTCCAGGCACTGCACAACTGTAACTCCAAAACCTCCTTTGCTCTGGGGGGGGGAAGGTCCTGGTGCTTTTCTCCTGGGTCTCTCTGAGTCCAGAGAGGGGGTCTGCGAGGTGCCAGGCCTGAGTGACTCCCACCTATTGGCCCAGGGCTGTTCAGAACCACCGGGGGGGACGAGTTTCCTGGTGGCCTGGTAGGGGTTGGCTTCTGGGAAGTGTCCCCTTCCACCTGGACACGGAGTCCCTGCTGGAAGGGGAGTCACNGACCTCCCAGAGACCCCCCAGACACCTCCTCTCTGGAGATGCAGGAGCCCTGCCGAGCACCCCCAGCCCCTGCAGCCAGGCTGGAGCTCCCCAGGGACACCACGGGGGTGGCAGCCGGTGCACGCAGGTCCGGGGACACATCGCTCCCTCTTCTCCTGGGCTGAGCAAAGCCACCCCCGTGGTGTCCCTGGGGAGCTCCAGCCTGGCTGCAGGGGCTGGGGGTGCTCGGCAGGGCTCCTGCATCTCCAGAGAGGAGGTGTCTGGGGGGTCTCTGGGGGGTCTCTGGGAGGTCTACAGGGGACAGGCAGACCCGTCACGGAGGGGTGGGTGGGCTTGGGACGCGGCTGTTGCATCCCTCCTGTGCTTGCCCACTGGAGGAGGCTTCGTGGTGGATGGGGAAGGCTTCCTCCTTCACCCAACAGCAGAACCACAGGATGGGTTGGGCTGGAAAAGTCCTTTCAGATCAGCCAGTCCAAGCCTTAACCCAGCACTGCCCAGGCCACCCCCAGCCCATGTCCCCCAGCACCACATCTCCAGGGTCTGGAACCCCTCCAGGGATGATGGGGACTCCAGCCCTGCCCTGGGCAGCCTGGGCCAGGCCCTGAGACCCTTTTTGGGAAACCCAAGTGATGGGAAGACCACTCCCTCCTTCTCCCACTCCTGGCTGCTGTTCCCTCCAGACCAGGGGTGCTGAGCCCTCCCAGCCCAGCTGCAGAGGGTGATGTTTGGGGAAGAGAATTACCAGTTTCCTGAGGGGGAAACCGGGGGGTTTGCAGAAGCAGCAGGGATGGAGCAACCAACCAGCTCATAGCTGTCAGCAGATAATGGCTTTGGGCACTACCCCTGGAGCAGAACTGATTTAAAGGGTCATTAGAAGCTGTTGGTGTCCATAAGGGTGGGACAGGGGGGTTCCAGCCCAGGGTGTTTGTTCCCTCTGGCTGTAGCAGCCACGGGGATGGAGGTGGAGGAGCCATCTGGCAGCTGAGCCTGGCGCTGGGGGGAGTGGAGCTGCCTGGGGTGTAAAGGTTTTACCAGGCAGGGAGCAGCTGAGCAGGAGGGGAGGATGGAGGGTGGTGGGAGGGGAAGGGATGGGGGAAAGTCTGCTCAGCTGCTCCCTGCCTGGTAAAACCTTTACACCCCAGGCAGCTCCACTCCCCCCAGCGCCAGGCTCAGCTGCCAGATGGCTCCTCCACCTCCATCCCCGTGGNGGGGCTTTGTGTCAGCCGGTCCCTAAGAAGCCGGGGTCCCCTTTCCTCCCCCCTGCACATCTCCTGCCCGGGCAGCAGATCCCGCTCCAGGGATGGTATCGGGTGGCGGCCGCTCGCATTTACCGGGCGGCTTCCCCGCTGCCCTCCTCTCCGTGTGGCCCTGGGCTGCGGCTCAGGTTACGGGACCTTCACAAAGCCCCAGACATCCATTATTCAGCCCTGGCTGCCGGGGGACGGCGCTGAGCCCGCCCGGGGACGGTGCTGGAAATCACCGGGGAGATGGGGATGGGAGGAGGAGGATGGTGGGAACCCCCCCGGGGGGCTTTGTCCAGCCCAGCAGAACCCAGCCCGGCAGCGCTGGGGATGAGCAAAACACCCATCGGGGGGATAAAGCTCAGCCCCGAGGGGCTGCGGGTCCGGAGGGGGGGGCAGAGGGTGCTGGTCCCGGCTCTGTGCTCCGGGCACCCCTCGGGTCTCCTGTTCAGTGAGTGGGGAACCCCCAGGAGAGAGTCAGGAGATATCCCTGCACTGCTCCTGAGGGGACAGGAATCGGGCTGGGGGGACAAAGCTGTCGGGATGAAATTTCAGTTTGGAAACCAACAACCAGAGCCCAGCAGGGTCGTGGCAATGAAGCTCTGGAGGTTCCAGCTGGAGCAGAGCTGTTGCATTTTGTTTCTGCATCACCTGGGTTCCAATTCATCACACTTACTTTGCTTTTCTTTTTCTTCTGTTTAGCTTTTTTTGTTTGTTTGTTTGTTTGTTTTGCTTTGCTTTGTTTTTTGAGCCCAGGATAACCCTGAGCTGTCAGGCTGCAGCATCCCATCCAGCCCCAGCACCAAGCCAGCCTCCCCCTCCCCTGCCCCACGGCCCATCTTGGGCAGGAACACCCCTTCCTGGCAGACACCCCACTTCCCACCTGGCTCCCTGTGTCTCCCCAACCTACCTGTGGGGTTCACTCTCCCAAGCAGCACAGACCTAAAGCCCCAGCAGCTTCTGGCAGCCCCACGGGTGGAGCAGCTCCCGGCTCCCCACTGAGGCCATCCGAGCTCTGGGCCTGATCCTCCTCCAAGATTTGGGTCTTCCAGGTCTCCTCCTTCTCTCCTTCCAGGGGACGTTGGGGTGTGGGGCAGGAGAAGAAGATGGAAACACCCAATGGAAACACAAGCTTTGCTGCTGGAGATCCAAAGTCCTGGGGAGATCAGGAGCTCCTGGGTCAGCCAGCCCATTGGAGAACCCCCCACTTCTCACCACTGGTGGTTCCCCAGGGACCTCACCAAACCAAACCAAACCTCCTCCTCTCTCCCTGCCTTCCTGGGGAGGCTGCTGGGGCTGGAGGCTCCATCACCACCCAGCTCTCCTCTCCCAGCCTCCAGCTCCTGCTCCAGGGCTGGCTTCCAGGTGGCCCTGTGCCTGCAGAAGTTGTGAGCTGCCCACTCCAGGCCTCCCCGCGCAGCTCCCCTGCCCTGCCTCGTATTTCTCAATGGACGGAGCTTTAACAGAGATGTCTTGGGTTTTTAAAAATAGTTAATATTTAAATATTAATTGAGCCATTAATTACATCTGAGCCCCAGAACAAAACAGCGGTGAATAATTAATGAGAGGGCCTATGGTAAATGCCTCTAATAATTCACAAAGCAGCAGAACCAGGTATTTTCAGAGCATTCGGTGAGAGGAGGAGAGGGGAGGCCAGGAAGTGCAGGAACGGGGAGGGAAAGGGCTGAAAGGAGAGCTGAAGTATTATGGGATGCTTGGGGATGCTCCTCCAGTGTTATTCACCTCCCTAACACCCAGCTCTCCTTTCTAGTGGGGAAACTGAGTCACTGAAAGAAGGTGTAGGGGGACAAGCAGGACTCTGGGCCACCCTCCCACAGCTGCATCCCGGGTGGTTTGGGCTGGGGCTCTCTGGAAGCCACTTCTGGGCCAGCTCTGGCCACAGAGCCCGTGGGCTGAGCCCCCTGAGCAGCACACGAGGGGTGTGAGGTCTGTGAGCAGGGGAGGTTTTTATTCCTGCCCCCTCCTCAGAGCTGCTCCCAGCACTCACCCTGGGGGCTGCAGGGAGGGAGGTGATGCTCTGTGGGTAGAATCAGAGAATCATGGAATGGTTTGCTTGGAAAAGAGCTTTCAGGTCACCAATATCCTCATACCCAGACTCCGCAGGGGCTGGTAAGGGAGCAGCACAGGAACCTGGTGCTTAATTACTCTGATTCTTAATTACAGGTGGTCTGAGCCCCGGGCCAGGCTGAGGGCTGCTGGCTGGAGACCTCTGAGCTGAGCATCCTGATGGGCTGTGACTGATGGGCCCATCCCGGCTGGAGCTGCCCAGGTCTCAGGCAGGGGCATTGGATGGACAATAATATTAGCAGGGCTGGTCCAGATGGTCCTGGAGGTCCCTCCCAGCCTGGTGTTCTATCACTCTCTGATTTCCCCATGCAACAGGGCAGCCACAGAGAGCAGACCCTCAATATCTGTTTTCTGACCCCGTTTCCCACCTCCCTGCTCCCTGCTGCTGAGCAATAACCCCCTCCTGGCTCCAGGCTTGACTGACAACCCTGAAATGAGGGCTGGTTGCCCTCCTGTTTGGTAGCCCCCCATGAGCCATGACCCAGAGCCCCACCGAGGGGCTGACCAGGGCAGAGCTCACTGTGCTCCCCTCCTGGGACCCCTGGAACCAGCCAGGACCCGGCTCAGGATGTGCTGTTGGTCCCCACCCAACACCTGCTCCACAGGTGACTTTGTTCCTCCCAGCAGATGGAAAATCCAGTCTGGTCCCTCAGCTTGCTGACCTCCCACCAGCAGAGGAGGGGAGGGAAGGGGCCTGAGAGCCACAAACTGGAGCTACAGAGAGCACAAGGGAAGGGGTTGGGGTGGGCACAGAGTGTAGAAATTAACCCAAAACACTCACAAATCCTCCTCGCCCGTTACCCGTGCTCCTGATGCTTTCAATTTATCCTAATAGACATTTAATGAATACTTTATAAAGCCTTAGATGGGGAATTTTAAAATCAATGGTGCTATTTTATTGCTGCTCATATTGTCTTCATTCGGGTGGTGGCTCCGAGCTCTGGTGCCCATTGATCTCGGGCCTTGATCAATGAAACAAGGTTTGGGGCTTAAACACATGGAGGTGGGCAGGAGGGGGTCTGCAGGGGTTCTCCTGCCCCGGAGGGGAAGGGTTCTCTCCTGGGTGGGGCATGGCTGAAGTCACTTTGGACATTGCCCTGGTGGCTCCAGGGCTACCAAACCCTTCATGGATGTTTCAGCCCCAGGGCTGGGGGTTTCATCCACCTTCAAACCATGGATATTCCCCTGAAGAGCCAGGGAAGCCTTGCCAGAGGGCTGGCTCAGCACCACTTGCCTCTTGGGGTGACTCTGCCCAGACCTGAGGGATGGGGTGAACCTTGCCAGCTGCTGCTGCTGCTTTATTTTGCATTCACAGGAACAGGGGCTGGAGGTGCCTTAACCACTGCCCAGTCATGGTCACACACATCCCCACCTGGGAACTGGGTCCTTCCCAGCCAAGTGGAAGGGGTTTTGCAGGAGCAGAGAGCTCAGAGCCCTGAGGTCAGGATTTAGCTCTTATCCCATGACCTGAGTCAAAATCCCTTCAGGAAGTGATGGGAATCCTGCTCAGGGCATCCCCAGGAGCCTGGACCTTTCCATCAGGAGCAGACAGCCTTTCCCCATCACTGCCCTTGTCAGCAGCCTGGACCCCAGCCCTGCCCCCCCCCCCCC
>JAAWXA010000017.1:20014216-20039213 GCA_038090715.1 Florisuga fusca | reverse complement strand
CGTTCACTGCCTGGGGAGTTTCCCCTCATCCATCCTCCCCCCCTCATCCAACCAGGCCCTGCAGGGAGGGGAAACTCCCCAGGCAGTGAACGAACCCTCACGAAGCTGCTTTGCTTCTGCAGCCACCCACAGCAGCCTCTTTTCTCCAGGAGGCAGCCCGGGGTCCAGGCTGGGTCTCCAGCTCCCCTCAGCTCCCCCACACTGCACAAACTCATCTCAGCCCCCACAGCCCCGCTGGGTTGTGTTGAGCACCTTGATGGGATTTTGCTTTCCCCCTGGCCCTGCTGCATCTTCACACCTGGGCTGGAGGCTCAGAGTTCCCTGCCTTCCCATCTTCTCCATCCTTTCCCACCTTCCCTTCCCCTCCTGCCCTGCCTGCAGCTGCAGGAGGTGGTGACACCACTGGAGATGTTTTCAGCACGACTTGTGCCAGCAGTGCCCACCACCAGGCTGAGCTGTGGCAGCAGGCAGGGGTGTGGTGCCAGGGGCTGCCCCAGGGGTGGCCCGTGCAGGAGGAGGTTCCTGGATGTGTCCCAGCCTGTCAACAAGCTCTGCTGCTCCCCAGTGCCACCGAGATGCTCCTCCAAGGCCAGCAGCTGAGGTCCTGGTTTGGTTCTCTCCAACAGGGACCCCAGAAGGTCGGGGTACCCCAGGACTCGGAGGATGCCACAGCCTGGGGGAGAGTCACCTCCTCCTGCCCCCTCAGGCCTGGAACAGGAGCTCAGATGGGCAGAGGCAGCAGAGGAGCTCTGGCTGGAGAGCTCATGTTCAGCAGCCCCTGACCAGTTCCCCATGTGCCTCACCCCAGAGGGAAGGAAAAGGCTCCCACCAACAGTGTCAGAGTCTTTGGATTTTGGAGGGCTCTTTTCTTTCTTTTTCTCTTGCCTCTTTTTTTTTTTCCCTTCCTCTTACCCCCCTTTCCAGCCTCTGTTCTTCATCCATTATTTAGGCTTTCCTGACTGTAACAGCAACATTCGCCTTGTATACCTTGTGTGGGGTTTAAAATATAGATAAAAGCAGAAGGTCGGACTTGAAACACAGATTCTGACGGCTGCTGCTGACTTTGTCTGGAAGCTACAAAATCTGGAGCTGTCTGTGCCCAGCGATGGTGCTGGTGCAGTTGAGTTTTTTGGTTCGTTGGGTTTGTTTTGGGTTGGTTGGTTTGGGTTTTTTGTTGGGTTTTTTTGTTTTTTTTTTTCCCTCCTCTGGTTGAGATTCCTGCAAGCCAATTCTATGATTCTATGATTCTAAGCTGTCTTGGTATTTGATGTTTTCATTCAGCCTTTCAGTTTCTAAAGGTTCTGGGGCCGGGCTGGCTTCAGGACAAGGGGATCCGCTGCTTCTGAGGTCTCAGCTTGCCCCGAGGTGGCGATGCCCGCAGGTTCCTTCTGCTCTCCCGGCCCGCCCCATGCCAGGGGGGGCTGAGCAGCCCCTAATGACCACCCCGGGTGCTCCCTTGCAGTTCCAAATGCCCACACGATTCTTCCAGGGCAGCTTCCTCCAGGCGAACGCATCGCACAGAATGTCTGGGGGGAAACAACTCCCCGACCCGACGTGTGAGCAGCCCCAGAAAAACTTCTCCCGAGTTTCCCCTCGGAGGAGCGTGGGGCAGGGGGGGTGTCCTGCCAACCAGGAGCCGGCTCTCTGCCATGTGAGGCAGCCGGCCAATTGGGAAGGAGATCCAGGTTTGAATATTCATGAGGGATCTGCGGATCTGCTGAGGAGGAACTCGCTCTCCAGGCGGAGGAGGTTCCGCAGGAGCCCGGGACGCGGCCGTGGGTCACCCAGCGGTGTCTGCAGGTCAGAAACACACAAACCGTGGCCCCAGGAACCGCACTGCCTCAGCCTCAGCTCTTCAAATTCCACCTCCGGGATTCCGTGTTCACTTCACTGGTGCAAAAGCCTCGGGGAAGGCATCAGTCTTGCAGAAGGATCTCGGTGGAGAGGCTCCATCTTTTGATAGCCAGGAGGTGCAGCTGCTGGAGAGCCACCACCTCGGGGCTGGGGGACGGTGACAGCACCATAGAGACTCAGACTGGGCTGGTAGGGGCTTAGGGGGCCTTCAGAAAGAGAATTGAGGAGCGTCCCTAAAATCCTTGAGGTGGCACCTTCAGTCCATCAACAGGCTGGCCAAGGCAGGGTCCACAGTTTGCTCCTTCCAGGATGTTAAACACAAAAAGGAAAGAAAGGAAAAAGACTTCTGAGTCAACCG
Organism: Florisuga fusca; assembly: GCA_038090715.1. Taxonomy (NCBI): domain Eukaryota; kingdom Metazoa; phylum Chordata; class Aves; order Apodiformes; family Trochilidae; genus Florisuga; species Florisuga fusca. Next base: position 20,037,001 of record JAAWXA010000017.1, on the reverse strand, counting down.
ATGCCCCCGAGCTCAGGAAGTCTGGCTGCAGGAGTACAGGATTCCTGACCCATAGAAATGTCTCCTGTCAAGCCTTACTAAATCCCTGGCCCCAGCAGCAGGCTGGCACAGAGTAATTACCCATTTTTCCAGTGCCTTTTTATCACAAACCTTCGGGACGCCTGGGAATCCGCTTCCATTTCCATGCTTCCAGCGTTCCCTTCCTGACACCCAGAGCCAGGTGAGTGTCCCCACGCTCAGGCACCGAAATACCAAAATCCCTGCCTGGCCCCCTGCTCCTGCCAGCCTGCCGAGCCCGGCATCCCCTGCTGCTGGGGGAAGGCAAGCTCGGATTTCTGCCACACCTTTCTCCTCTGGGTTTTGGTGACCAAACACCCACATCCCCAGTTCAGCCTCGGGCTGTTCTCCTGCCCGGGTGCTGGATGCCCCCGCTGGGCTGCAGAGACCCCCCCCAGCTTTCCCAAGATCAGGTCCCCTGCGTGCAGTCACCTCTCAGCAGCCCCAGAGCCACTTTTGTTTTCTTCCACCGGTCCTGTCCATTTCGCCTTTGGCAAACATTGATTTTTTTTTTTTTTTCCACAATTCCCCGAAGCCCCGAGAAAGCATCTGCCAACACGGCTCCCTGGCGGGCCACTTCTTTATTTGTTGAACAAAGAATCATCAACATCGTCTCCAGTGATGCTGGGCGAGGAGCGGAGCCCGGGAGCAGGATGCCGAGCTCCCTCTCCTGGCTGCCGGACCGAAAAGGATCGCTGAAAAATCCCTGGAAATTCCTGCGCAGGAAAATCGCAGGCTCGGGCTGGAGGAGGAAGAGCCCTCCCAGCTGCAGGGCAGGTTCTCCTCTGGGGGGAAGGAAAGCTCAGGTGGAAGGTTTTGGGGAGAAATAGGAATGATTTGTCACCCTTGGGAGGGGGAAAGCAGCAGCTCGGCAGCAGGGCCGGGGAGGGCTCTCCCTCTCAATCCCAAATGAAATGGCACTGTGGAAAAGGACACCCACCCGGCCTGGCCTGCCTGCTCAGGAGGGAGGAAGTCCCCGGGTTTCTTGATGAAATAAAGAGAATTTGACTTTCCTCTCAGCTCCTGCCTGAGGTCACAGCAGGTCTCAGCACACAGCAAGGAGCCAGCAGAGCCCGGGCTGGGATGGGGGGTCTGGAGCAGCCCCTCAGGAGATGTGGCCAGTGATGGTCAGGCCCATGGAGCTCTGATTCCTTCAACCAACTTCACTGCTTTCAAATTTCAACCCCATTCTCACAGAGGAGAGATACAGACAGAGGTAACGAAGCTGCCAGAGGTACCTGGGGGGCTCCTGTTTAGAGCAGCCACGTTGCCATCCCTCTCCCACCAGGTCTGTAACCCTGTGACATGATGGCCACAAAGTCCCCCTCCCTTCTTCTGCAGTGTCCCTTCCCTTCCCCTCCCACCTCTCCTCCCCCTGCCCACCTCCTGCCCCCTCTGCACCCACCTCAGGTGCTTTGGGGGCAGAAAGGCCCCACTGGGAAGGGTGTGAGCTGGATGTGTGGGAGTGGGACACATCCTGGGCTGGGGCAGGGCAGACCGTGTCTCCCTTTCTCCACCTTCAAGACAAGATCCAGGGCAGGCAGAGCAGGGGGTGGATGAACAAGGCTTCAGCACCCTCTCACTGGTGGCTTTCATGGCCAGATCCTGTCTGAGTGAGACATGTTCTGACAAGAGGGGAAAAGGAGCTTCCCAGCAGGGTGAGGAGAGGCTCAGAGGAGGAAGAAGCTTCCTCTGTAAAAGGGAAAGGAGAGCCCAGCAACAAGGTCACCTCCACTGCCTCAGGCAATCTGGGGGATGACAAAAGTTGAGAGATGTAGTACATGGGCAGAAGACAAAAGCCATCCCTGGAGGGCAGAGAGACGGGGGGAGTGCAGAGCAAAGAAGAAACGTGCTGCAGGGGAAGGCAGGAGGATTGCTGCCGTTTAAAGGACACACTCCTGGGGGGATGGAGTGGTGTTTGACCAGAGCCCTGAGCAGGGTTCTTCAGAGCCAGTCATGCCCCGGCCCTGGCACTGAGTCCTCGGGGCTCCTGGAGGTGACCGAGTGGCACCCAGGGAGGCAAATGGTTGTTGGAATTTGGATCCTGTCCCCAAGCCTACAACTCCTTGCTGTGCCCACATCCATCCTCAGGGGCAGCTGAGGGTTTGTGGTGCCCCAGAAGGCAAAGCTCAGTGAGCCCTTCCCACCACCCCAGCTGCACACAGGGAAACCCTTGGGCTTTGTCTGGCACTCAGGTTCTTCCTCTTTGCTGGGGACTCGTGGTTGTCCCTTTCCCACAGACACAAGAGTGAGAGAAGAGCTGGGCTGGGCTCAACTTTTCCTGGCACACGGGGGACAACCCAGAGGAGGGCAGTGAGAGCTGTGCTGCAGGTTCTGGCAGAGCAGAAAATTGGAGGTTACCCAGCCCAAAGTGCTTGGCACAGAGGGAGTCACTGGGAACAGCTTTTGGGGTCGTGGTGCAGAGTGTGCTGAGGTTGGAGTTGGGGTCCTGTGGTGCACAGAGGGAGTCACTGGGAACAGCTTTTGGGGTCGTGGTGCAGAGTGTGCTGAGGTTGGAGTTGGGGTCCTGGTGCTCATCGTGCTGTTGCTGGGAGAGGGACTCCTTCAAGCTCTGCTCCAGAGAAACCAAGGGAAGCCACCTTGGAGGGAGAGGAGGAACCAAGCCTGAGCCCCACCAGGTGCTGAGCCCCCCTGTGTGGAGGTGCTGGGGCCTCTCTCCAGCCTCCTGGGGCTCAGGGGGCCCAGCCAGCATCTCCCAGCCCTGCCTGGGTCTCAGCACAAAGGTGGCTGCAATGAAACAGAACTTTGGGTTCCTGCTGGTGGCTCTGGCACAGAGGGCACCCCCTGGCAACCCTCAGGGGAAGGATTTTGGGGGGAGGAGATGATTCTGCAGGGCTGAAGCACTTCAGGGGGGGCTCATTCAGGCACCCGGGTGGCTGAGGAGCACTCAAACCTCCCTACCAACCCCTGTTCCTCTGCAATCCCTCCCCAGGGTGCTTCAGCCACTTGGGATCTTTGAAGATCCCACAGGGCACCTGAGGTGTCTTCCAGCTCCAAAGAAAAGCTCAGTGCAGGGCTGTGGGGCAGGCAGGCAGCTGGGAGCACAGAGAGCCCTTTCAGCTCTATTTCCCCCTTCCTAGCACACACATTTAAAAGCTTTTAAGAGAGCAATCCATCCCTGCTGCTGGCAAAGCCAGCACTGGGCTCTTCTTGGGGTTCTTAAATCATTGGGAAGTACGGAGTGATGTTGTTTTAAAAGCCTTTTGTTCTCTCCCAGCTGCAGGAAACCTCAGAGCAGCTTCAGCAAAGCTCCCAGGGCTTGGAGCCCCCAGCTCGGGGCTTGCTGGGGAGACACAACCAGCCAGGAAAGGGCTGGGCACTGCCTGACAGGGACAAAGCACAGGGACAGGCCAGGATTTTCTGGCTACGTCATTTCTGGACACTTTAGGACTGCCTGGGCAGCCTGGACATTCCTATCTTCTGGCCATTTAGTGCATTTCATCTCCGTGCTGGAGGAAGTATTTTATATCTGAGAAGCTGCTCAAGGAGGAGAGGCTCAGCCTCCCAGCTCACCTCCAGGGGGGAAGGTGCCCAAGTTCCTGGGTGTTCAGGCAGGGTGCTGAACCTGCTGTTCTCCTGCAGGGTTTGGTGTCCAGCCCAGGTAATTCCATTCTCCCACTTCATCCAGGGTGCTGGGCATCCCCATGTGCTGTCAGAGAGAGGAACAGGAGGGGGAACTGGGAAGGTGCTGAGCCCCAGGTTGCCCAGGTTGCCCCCAGAAGCTGTGGCTGCCCCATCCCTGGCAGTGTTGAAGGTTGGATGGGGCTTGGAGTACCCTGGGCTGGTGGGAGGTGTCCCTGCCCATGGCAGGAGTGGCACTGGGTGGGCTTTGGGGTCCCTCCCCACCCAAACCACCCTAGGGTTCTATGATGATTTTCTTTCTGTGGTGCTCTGCCCCTGCTGGGTTTGCATCCCGGGATCCTGGGATGAGGCTGGATGGCTGCTGGGGGGTCAGGATGGTTGTGCAGAGCAGCAACAAGTGTCCCTGTCCCCAGAGCAGGACAGACCTGGCCCTGCAGCCGTGCTCTGCCTGGGGGCTCAGCTGGGACTGCACAGCCTGGAGAGGCAGAGGAGCCTCTCCTTCCCCTCTGCTTCCCCTCTGCTTCCCCTTTGCTTCCCCTCTGCTTCCCCTCTCCTTCCCCTCTGCTTCCCCTCTCCTTCCCCTCTGCTTCCCCTCTGCTTCCCCTCTCCTTCCCCTCTCCTTCCCCTCTGCTTCCCCTCTCCTTCCCCTCTCCTTCCCCTCTGCAGCCTCATGGAGGGCCCAGGAGCACTGAGGGGCAGCACCCTGGTGACCCAGGGATGGTTTTTAAGGTCCCTCCCAACCCAAACCTTGCTGTGGTTCCTGCCAGAGCTGCTTCCCCCCATCGCTGGCAGGCAGGGAGGAGGCAGCTGCCCAGGCAGTGGGGTGGGGGGGAAGCAGAGGGGGTCCCTGTCCCCCCCCGGGCTGTTTGCCAGGTGGGACCAGGACCCCCGTTCCTTCTGCCCCCAACCTGCCCCATCTCCTCCCCAGCCCGTTTCCGAGTTGCTGAACTTTCTTCTGGGCTGATCCTTGCCAGGGATCCTCCCGCTCGTCAGCACTTCATTTATCTGCAGGATCGGTTGTAGCTCTATCGATTTTTTTTTTTCTTTTTCTTTTTCTTTTTTTTTATTTTTTTTTTCTTTCCCTTTTTTCCCTCGCTCCCTTCTCCTCTCTGTGTTTGCTTTCTGAATTATGCAGCGGTGCAGTTTTTCCTCCTTGTGAGGAGCGGGTGAGTTGCGGAGGATCAATGGAGCTCTGCCAGAGTTTAGTCCGGAATCCCCAGTAGGGGCCAGGAGAGAGAAAGGAGAAGGGGAGATAATGAAGACGGGGGTCGATCAATCCAATCGCGGTGCAAAGGAGAGAAAAGGGAAGAAGGAGAGAAAAAAGGCGTTGGAATAATCAGTTCATTTTTCCTCATGCTGTTCTCAGATCCCCCTCCTCAATCAATAATCGACTTTGACACTCATTGCTTCAGAAACAAACACTAAAAAAAATAATAATAAAAAAAAATATCAAAAAATCCCCCCTCAACTCAAATAATGCTGTGCAGGAGAGCAGCCAGTGATGCCCCAGTGAAGATGAGGATAGGGATAGGATTTCTCCCTCTTTTAAAAGTCCCTCTCATGGAGGCTGGCTGGATCCTGGCTGAGCCGAGATGAAAGGAGAGCAAACAGGGCTTTTAGCAGGTTTGTTGTTGCAATTATTTTGCCAATAGTAATGATTGCAAGAGAGAGGACGGGGGATCTTTGATGCTGTGCTGGTGATGTGGAGGGGTGGACTGGGAGCTGCTGGGTTTGTCCCGGCACCACATGGAAACCCAGGAGACCAAAGGGTCTCACCAGCCAGGAGCTCTGCTGAGCTCAGGGACTGCAAACCAGAGACAGGAAAGGTCCCACTGGGACTTGCCATGCTCCCCTGGGACCTGGGGGGCCCAGACCTGAGTCCCCCAGGATTGGGGAATCAAACGTCCCCAGAGTCCTGCTGTGGGACAGCTTACCTGCCTGGTTTCCAGAAGGAAAAGGATTTATCCAGAAGGAAAAGGATTTATCCAGAAGGAAAAGGATTTATCCAGAAGCACAGGCTGGTTCTGGTTCTTCCCTCCCAGCAGTGCAGCTCGGGTCAAGTTCAGTTCCTACAGATTATTTAGACCTGGAAACTCGAGACCTGGAGCCACCGGGTCCATCATCTGGTGTAAAACTCTGGGGAAACTCGAGGATCTGGAGGTGGGGGGACAGACATCCCTGTAGCCCCCTCCTCCCCTTGCAGCCCCTCCATGCAGAGCAGCCCTCCCGGTGCAGGACAGAGCAGGGACACCAGAAATCAGGTGAGCATGGCTGGGAAACCCCAATTAATTAGTGAGTGTGGCTGGGAAACCCCAATTAGTGAGTGTGGTGTGTGTGGCAGGGGCTCGGGGCAGGAGACAAGTGGGAGTTTCCTCCCACTCCCACCCTTGAAATCACTGAAATCTTTCTTTCATTTTTTGAGTGCATGGAAAGCTTTCCCCAGAAATAGTTTTAGCCAGGCAGAATCTTATTCTGGGGACAAAACCAGACAGAATCTTATTCTGGGAGAAGACCTGTGGCAAGTTGCAGACACTGATAGAGGGAATGGTTCCTTCCCTGGTTACCCAGGTGGGACTGGGCAGCCAGGAGTGACAGTGCCCATCCCAGTCAGCCCTCCCCACCTTGCAGGAGCTCATTTGGTCCCCTGTTCCTCTACTCATACTCTGTAGGACTGTTATAACCCCTGAGACCCAGATTAATTATTTTTTTTAAGCCATTTCTAAGAGCTGTTCTCTCCCCACCACCCCATGTCTATGAGGTCCTGGCATCCCCTCTGCCCTGGCTGGACCACCCCCCCCAGTGCCTGGCCCCAGGGGACCAGCTGGGTGTCCCACAGGTCGAGGGGATGGACATCCTCTGTGCTACCTCCAGATGGGGAATGAAAGTCTGGAAATCACCCCCAGGAGCCTGCAGACAGCTGGGGCTGCACCATGGACCTGCCCCAGCGCCAGAGCCAGGGAGCAGGCAGGGCAGAACCTTTCCCCCTGGGCAGACTGAGCCTTTTCCTTTGCTGGTTGAGGCACAGGGACATCTCCTTGGAGATCTTCCTATTCTGTCACATTTGGTTGGTGCTTTCCCTGCTGGTCATCACCTCTGGCTTTGAGGGTGGTTCAGCCTGAGGTGTTCCATGGCTTCACCAGCCTCTTCCCAGTCAATGGTCCCTCTCAGCTTCTGGCCCAGGCTCCTAGGATGGCCTGGAGGTACCTGCCCCTGGTAGAGCCTTCATCACTGGCTCCTGGATGGCTGAGGAAGGTGGGAGGCTGGGCAGGACCTGGAGCAGCGTTAGGGAGGGAGCTGCTTCCTCACCTCCTCCCAGAAGTTGTTCCACATTTTCTGCTAATAAGGGCATGGGGAGAGAGAGGGAGAGAGAGAGAGAAGAGGAGAAAAACTGCTCTAAATTATTCATTGACAATATCATTATGTGTCATAACAGTGTGTCTGTGATGGGAAGGAGTGAGTGTGGCAGGGGCTGGGGTAGCAGAGTCCAGGCTGCACAATAGCGAGAGCTGATTAAATATTGATGTGCACTAATTGGCTACAGGGCTTCAGGACAGCTTGGGCTTTGTTGGGATCATTTGTATTCTTGCTTTGGAAATGGACCCCCACACGCACATGCAGAAACCCAACATTTTCCTCTGCAAGTCTTCTCCCTCCTCCTCCTCCTCTTTTCATCCCCTCTCTCCCACCCCTGTCTCCAGTCCCCCCGATCCCCCTGTGTGTGTACAAATTAACATGATCTTAACCTCTCCTGGTTTTCTCCAGCCCTGACACACTGCCAGCACCTCCCTGCAGTCAGGCTGGGGCTGCAGGACTGGGGTCTGCAGGGAACAGGCACTGCCCTCCTGCCCTGCCCTCCCTGCACCACTGAGGCCTCTTCCCTCAGCCCCTTTCCTGATTTTTCCCCCCGAGCAGGTGGGAAGTCCTTCCCAGCCCTGTTTTCCTCCTGGGAAGCTCCAGAGGGTGTTGTGGAGCCTCCCATGACTTCACCCAGGGGTGTGAGTGTGAGGCTGGGAGGCAGGAGGGGTGGCTCCAGGTCTGCCAAGCCAGGAGAGCTCCTGGTTTAACTTCAACATCCCCAGAGCCAGAACTGCTCTGCCCACAGCTCCAGCTGCTCCCTGGGGCTCCCACAGGACCACCAGCTGGTGGTACCTCAGCAGCAAGGACCCTCTGCCTCCCCCCTAACAAACCCCAGCCTCACTCCTCTGCCCACGGGATGCTCAGCACCCCTCAGGTGGGTCAGGATCAACCTCAGCTCCTTCCACCCTCTGGCTGGTACCTGGATAGAACCTGGGATGAGCTGTTTGGAGCCTGGAGCTGGTCCCAGCAGGATGGGCTCAGAGCAAGGGATGTTTCCTGCCACACTTCACGCTCTGCTGAACCCTTCAGCCACTCCTCTGGCATCTCCACAGCCCAGTGACCACCCCCAGGACCAGCCCCATGAGCCCGTGGCTCTGATGAAAGTTTTAAACACAGTTGGCAGACATGATCAGCTCACTGAGTGGCTGAGAGGGCGAGGTGTCTGCTGAGGGTGTTTCCCAAGCTGCTTCACACCAGTCAGAAGGCACGGGGTGAGGGGAGGACTGGGCCAAGGCCCCCGGGGGCTCTGGGGGGGCTGCACATCCCCAGCAACACCCTGGTGGGTTTTTCCTCCAGGGAATGATGACAGAGCCTTCCCGGGGGAGTCTGGTCCAGCCAGCAGAGCAAGGACAAGACCCGTGTTGGCAGGAGGATGGGTGAGGAGCATAACTCAGTTTGTAGGACCAGCCCTTGGAGCCTGTGGCAGTGGTCACGGTGGGCTTGCTGCCCTCAGGATGGGCTACCTGACTGTTCTGCATCTGGCTTTGGTGCAGAGCAGGGAAATGGGGGCTGAGTTCTCACCTCTGTCACTGCTCTGCTGCCTGGCCTGGGGGCACTCCTGTATGCCTCAGTTTCCCCAGGACTGTGCACCCCAAACCAGGCTCTCATCTCCTCACCTCTTCCAGCTCCTGCCTGGCCAGCAGGTTCAAATCCTCTTGTCTGGAATGTGTAAGAGACCAGATGTGTCCCTAGCCCAGGAGAAGCACAGAGAAGGAGCTGGTGGCACATTAACACCTCCTGGGGGGCTCGGTGACTGCAAAAGGAGGGACAAGGACCCAGAGACTCCAGCTCCACAAGGCTGAGAGGTGTCTAACCAGGCGTGGGAGCTGGGGGGTTCTCCATCTCATGAGGAGAATAAAGAAATGTCTTTAAAAAAATGTCTTTAATTCCCCCTGGTGGCCTCCTGCCTGGGCTGGTGACCCTGGGGGACCCACACAAACCTTCCCCCTGAGCCTTGCAGCCTCCCCCTGCCACGGGAGCCACCACATCCTCTAATTTCTTTTCCATTTTTTTTTTTTCACCTGCACGTGGAGGGTCCCGGATCTCCCTGGGCAGCTGCTCCCGTGTCCAGCCAAGGGCTCTGCTGGTGACCACGGCCACGGGGAAGCCACGAGCCGTGTCACTGGGGGACTTGGCCACCCACTCGCTGCCCTGGGTGGATTCTGAGGCTCTCCAGCTGAAGCCCAGGCTGTTTGTTCTCTTTGCTTTAACGATCCTTCTTCCCTCTCTGCTTTGAAACCCTCTGCATTATTCCTTGTAGGAACAGACCAGCAACAACAACAACAAAAAAAAGAGTTTAGTTAGTTTGGGTGTTTATTTATTTAGGACCAACCCTTCCCTTCGCCCCCGCTTCAAAAGGGGCCACGAGCAGGAGGCTCTGGTGGACCCCAGGGTGGGGGAGATGGGGAGAAGATCCGATTGATTACCAGCAAGCAGAGGAGCCAGATGAAGACTCGAGTGACGGGAGTCATTTTGAAGGGGAACAGGGCTATCTCGGAGACTAAAACGCCATCAATTTTTTATTAAACAGAATCTTTTCAATAGACAAAATGAGCTCTCCTCTCCAGCTCACTCCCCCACCTGCCTTTGCTCTCCCTTTGCCCCGTTTCTCCTGGCCAGGGGGCTGGGGATGCTGCTTCTCCTCTTCCTGCCCTGCTCCTGAGCTGGGGGGTTAAGTGGAGACCCAGCCCCTGGGTCTGAACATGGCATTGAGGCTTCTGCTGGCCCCACAAGCACTGAAACGTCCCTTAAAGCCCTGGTGGTGGCTTCTCATCAAAGCCCTCTGCTCTTTACCTCTGGAAAGGCTTTTCCTGGTGACCCCAAAGAGCCACCAGCAAGGACAGGGCTGGGGAACACCAGGGCTGTTCTCCACAGCTTCTGGAGGGCTCCTGGGTGACCATCAGCTGTGGTTTCCTGCTCCTGTCAGCCTCCCAGCTCCTGGCCTCTTGCTCTGGTTTAACACGAGAAGAAGAGGAAGAGGAAGGGAAGAGGCAGGAGGCAGAGGTGGCAGGGGCAGCTGGCAGGCAGGATAAACCAACCCATTTCCAGAGAACCCAAGCTCCAGAGCAGCTCTGGGCTCAGCTGCCATCACAACATCACGGGAGAAGCTTTAAAAGTCACTTTCCATGTACCATAAAATATAAATATAGTGCAGGTCCCCCCTCACCTGCCCATACAACAGCTCCTGCTCCTCCTGCCTTGCTCACCAGGGGGATTTTGCTATTTGCAGCTTTGGAAGCAGGTCCTGGGCAGCCCAAAGCATCACTCAGCACCTGTGCTGAGAGGTAAGGGGAGTGGTGACACCCTCCAGAACTGGGCCAGGACGAGGTTCTTGTGTCCCTGGCATGGCAGAAGGGTCGATGCTTCTCCAGCCACCTGCATCCCAGCTGGCATCTCCGTGCCCTCTGCACCAGCTCCACCTGGGCAGCCACCCAGGGCAAGGCTTGGGCCACTGCCAACTGCTCCTTAGCAAGGGATTTGGTGAGAGGGTCACCCACCTGGGTCCAAAGTGCAAGGGAAGGTGCCTGGAGGTGGTGCTGGGGTGGAGTATCTGGGGAAAGGCTCCTGCACCCAGGTCTGTGGTCCCACAGCCAGGTGTCCTGGTGCACAGAGGGGGGCTGGTGGTCTGCATGTGAATCACAGAGTGGGGAGGGTTGGAAGGGACCTTCAGGATCCTCAAGATCTTGTCACCACATCACCCCCTGGCCATGCCATGGAGTGCTGCTCCTCAGGCCAGCAGCAGGCAGGGATCAGCCCCCTCCAGCCAGGCCCCCTGCTCCTACCTCTGAGAATTTCTCTACTTTGGGCTCCTGTGCCTGCAAGAGCTGCTCCACACCAGGCTCCTGGTGGTGGCTGTCCCAGGGCTGCCTCTCCTTGGCCACAGCTTCATCCACGAGCTCCCGAGGTGGGAACCTTGCTCCAGCTCCAGGAGGTACCAGGGGGAAAAAAGGGAAAAACCCAACACAGCCAACAATGTGTGTTTCAGATCCATTTACTAGGGGGATTTCCCTTCACACACCCCCCTTCTCCCCCCCCATTTCTTAATCCCCCTTGAGCCGAGCGGACGTCAGCGAAAGCCCAACAAACCCACCCCCCAAATAAATAAATAGAGCAGAGAAAAGGGGCGAGAAAGAGGATTTCCTTCAAATCTGCTCCTTCTGCCCGTGTCGGAGCCTCATTCCCATAATCGTTTTGACAGGTATGAGACGGCTGAAAAGTTGGGGGGTCCAAGGGCGAGGCGGGGAGGGTCCCGGGGCGGTGGGTTCGGCCCCGGATTAGCGGTGATGGGCGCAGCTGCGGCCCCAGCCCCGGCCCCGGCCCCGCAATTAGAGGCGCACGGAGGGCGCGGGCAGCGAGCGCTGCGGTGCGGCCCCTGGCAGCCCCGCATTAGCATATCNGGAAAGTGACCAGCTCCTGGGGTGGGATGGAAAGGGGTCCCCCCCTGCCTGCAGTTTGCTGGGATCTCCCCTCAGCTCTGCTCTCCTTTTCCCCAATATCCCACAGGCTCTGAGGGAGGTTTGTGGACTGTTTGTGCCCCTGAGCTCTTCCCACATGAGCTGGAAGGTCCCAAGGAATTCACGACCTCAGCTCCATGTCCCCTCTTGCAGCTGGAAACCCTTCCCCCTCATCCCATCCCTCCATCCCTTGTCCTCAGTCCCTCCCCAGCTTTCCTGGAGCCCCTTCAGGCACTGGAAGGTGCTCTAAGGTCTCCCCATGGCATCCTTCTCCTCTCCAGGCTGAACACCCCAACTCAGTCTGACCAGAGGAGCTCCAGCCCTTGGATCCCCTTCATGGCTCTCCTGGATGGTCTCTGACTTACAGGCTGCTTGGGGAAGAGGTTTCTGGGAAGGACACAGCAGGGTGGGCTGCAGGGACAGGGGGAGAGGCAGAAGTCTCCACTAGCACCGTGGGATGAAAACTTCTGCAAGAAAGTTCCCCCAGGGGCTCTGGAAGAGCATCAGGGATGCTCCCAAAAGAAGAGGAAGGAAAGAGAGAATCATGGAAAGTTAGGGGTTGGAAGGGACCTGGAAAGAGCATCCCCCAAAATGGGAAGTGGTGAAGGAAAAAGGAGGAGGGATGAAGACTGCAGGAAGGGTGGAGCAGAGCCTGAGGGTGGGCTCTAAGCCCCTTTTGTCACTCCAGACCATTCCCTGGGGATGGGTATCCAGCCTGTGGAGCTCCAGGGTGCTGGTGAAACTGATGTGTTTGTGGCTGGTGAGAGCAGAGTGACACACAGAGGAGGAGCCTCAGGAAAAAATAAAGAGGTCATCACCCCACATGGGCAGACTCCACTCCTCATCAGGGCAGGGAAAAAGAGCCCACCAGGGTTCAAGGCTTCAGAACAACCATTCCCTCCCTGGCTTGGTAGGACCTGGGGGTTCTTATTCTTGGAGGGGGCTCCTGGCTCTGGAAAGAGAAGGCACCTCCAGCAGGAGCTCCCACGAGGAGCTGCCACCAGTGTTTCTGCACAGCCCAGGGGCTGCTGTGGGCACTGCTGACCTCCACATCTCCCCCACAGCCCATATGGCACCCATGGGTCCCCGGGCACATACAGCCAGGCCCTAGGGACCTGCTCCCACCCAGCTGAGGCCAAGCACAGACCCCTGGAGCTGCCTTGTCTCCTCAGATCCTCCCTCTGCCTCCCCACCCCATGCTGACAGAGCTCCTCTGGCCAAGTGACATGGAAGGAAGGGGGGCACCTTTTCCCAGTGTGTTATTTGGGATGCTCCTGGCAGAGCTGCTCGTTTGAAGGGTGAGCAACAGGTTGGTTGCTCATTTGGAGGATAAGATGATTCTGGTCTCCCTGGAGGGGTTGATCTCCTTGCTTACAGCTCCCTCTGCTCACAGCACAGGCTGCTGGACACCAGCCCCATCACCAGAGGCTGGAGGAGCCCAGAAGTGACCCGTGAGCCCCTGGAAAGTGACAGGAATCCAACCAGACCCTGCCCCGGAGCCTCCTGCTGGGGAGGATTTGGTAAATGAGGGAGGGGATTACAGCAACAGCTCCCTCTGCCCCTGGGAGGCTGAGCCTGGGATGTTGGACAAGCAGATCCATCAGCCCCAATCCAGCCCTGAGGAGCAGAGAAACAGCCCTGAGATTGCCAAGACTGGGAAACTGAGGCACACGGGGCTTCCAGGGGGATTAAAAGAAAGGAAGAGGTAATCAGGGGGTGAGGCAGGCAGAGGGAGAGGGGCTGGCTGGGACCTGCTGGGTGCAGCCATCACCCTGGAGGACGTTCATCTGCTGCTGGGGCTCCTGCCTCCTGCCAGAGCTGCAGAACGAGCCCCAGCCTGCAGTCTGCATCTCCTGGGGATGAGCTCCTGGGCAAGGAGACCCGGAGGGCCGGGGATGGACAGCCAGGAGAGTGAAACTCCAGCTCTGCCCAGGGGGAGAAGCCAAGGTTCTGACGGGCCCCCAGGACCAGGAGCTCATCCATATTTCAACCACCAGTTAAGACAAACAAAACAAGAACCAGAGAGGCAAGCGAGGATCCCGTTTGTCATATCAAAAGGGGGTTTCAGTGGTACCTTCCCTGCCCTCCTGTCCCCTTGAAGTTTGCAGCTGGGGGGGAAGGGGGGGAGCAGAGCCCCCTCTGCATCCCGGCAGCTCCATCCACGGTGGGGTTTGGCCGGGCAGTCATTAACCTCGGAGCCGATCCCCCGGCGGTGGCTGCCAGGCAGATCAAAGCTCTCCCCCAGCTTTGTCTGGAAGCAGGAGCTGGGGGGAGCGGGGAGCAGAGCGGAGCAGGGGTGGGAGAGAGAGCCCGGGAGCAGGCGTGTGCTCCTGCTTGATAAAGAGGAGAGAGCCTTCCTCCGAGAGCTCCAGCCCCATCAACATGCAGCAGCAGGAGAGGAGGAAAGAAAGGGGGGGAAAAAAAAATTCATAAAAAAAAAAATAATAAGATTTCCTTTCCCTGAGAGGAGCAGGGCCAAGTGCAGCCTCTGCCCTGCCAGCAGAGGAGGCGGCTGGGTGTGGGGATGCCACTGCCTGGGGACACGTGGAGCAGGTTCCTGGCTTCTGCCCAGGAGGGGGAGAGTGGAAGGGGCTACTCGAGGTTTGGATGATAGACTCATAGACTCATTTGGGTGGGAAAGGACCTCTGAGGTCAGCCAGTCCAACCCTTGATCCACTCCCCCCGTGGGGACAGTGCCTTGTCCACGGGCCTTGGACAACTTGTTTGCCACCCAGCTGGGGGTTTGGGAGAGTGGCCCAAGGCTGGGCCACCCAAGGGCTCCTGGCTGGAGCTGAGAGCACTGCTCTTGACATCAGGAATCTCCAGATGCCAATGGCAGGAGATGGCAGAAGAGAAACCACTGTCTGAAAGACATCTGGGGTTTGCAGGGGGCTGAAGGAGAGTGACAGAAGTGGTCAGACCTCAGAGATAACTGGAGGGGAGTCCTGGGGGGACCTTCTAGGCCCTGACTCAGGACAATAATCCCAAGCTCTCACTCAGATGTCCAGGCTGCTCTGCAGGAGGGACATGTTCCCTTCCTCTGCTGGCAGGACCTGATGGAACAGACTGTGAGCATCCTGGTGTCACCTTCCCAACCCATTCTAACACTCAGACTGCAGGCTGGAAGTCCCTCCTAGACCCTCACAGGCAAAACACACCTCACACAGCTTCACCCACCCCAAAAACGAGGCAGCTGAGCCTGCAAGGGACAGTCACTCACCTGGACCCTGGAGTGTGAGATGGATGGGAGCAACCACCTGCCAAAGGGACTCTTCTTCCCATCAATCACAACCTTTGACTCCAGTCTCAGGATGGAGACCTCTTGGTTTTGCTTTTAATTCAGGAAGACACAAACCAAAAGTGAAACCAGGAAGGGAGGGAGCCAGGAGCTGTTTGTAGATCCTGTGCCTGGGAACATGCAGAGGAACCCCCAAAGGGATGGGGTGTGACCTGACAAAAGAGCACATCAGCACTCAGCAGGGTGTCAGGTGTCTTTTAGGGGTCCCTGCCCACCCGAACCATCTGGTGGTTCTGTGATGAAACTTTCTTAACATGCTCAAGGCTCACTCCTCTCCCTCCAGCCCTACCAGGGGAGATGGAGATGGCAACACCCAGAGCCCCAGCATCTGCCATCCCCGGGGTACAGCAGGGCCATGGCCTCAGGAGAGATGAAGCCAGTGAAGCAAAGAGGTGTGGGGTGTCTGCACAAAGCAGGGTGACAGTGAAGCAGGGTGACAGCCCTCCTGCTGGGGACACTGCGGGGCTGGGGAGGCTCTGACCAGCCCCACGGTGCTCAGAGATGTTCCTCGCTGCAGCTCCAGGAGAAACCACCACTGGATTGCAAAGCTGACTCAATCTTCTGGTGAAGAAATAAGAAGTGCAGGCAGTGGGGTGTAGCCCTTCCACGGGGGAGGATGGAATCAGTATCAAAATCAATAGCTCTTCTTCTCGGGGCAGAGAATTACCTAAGCAGTTCCCTTGCAGCTGGTTGCCTTTGGTAATCCATTATTAATGCTCCAGTTCCAGGGCTGGCACTCTCAGAGGTCATGTTGGTGTAAGAGCACATCAATTGTTTCCAAACACTTCCCCCTGCAGCACCTGCCCCCTGGCCAGGGGAGTCCAAGCAGCAGTTCAATCACCTTTCTCTCAATCAGGGTCTGTCAGGATGGAACCCTTTGTGGTGGCAAACACCAAGAGGTGGCCCCTGGCTTCGGGGACACCTTTCCCCCTGCCCAGAGAGGAGGATCTGTGAGCAGTTTTGTCCTCACCACCCTGAGGGGCTGGATACCGAGCAGCCTCCAAGGGCAGCGATGGCATCACGGGGGGAAAACCTGGATGGCAAAGGTGCTGAGGCTGGGATGGGCCATGGAGTCCTGGCACTGGTTAGACCCAGCCCTGGCACTGGTTAGACCCAGCCCTGGCACTGGTTAGATCCAGCCCTGGCACTGGTCAGACCCAGCCCTGGCACTGGTTGGATCCAGCCCTGACACCCAGGATTCACGGGGTCTGAAGCAGGTGGGTGAAGCTGCTTTACACCATTTACTCCCATGAGATTTCCAGCACTTGGAACGTCCATCCCCCCCCAGAACATCCCACCACATCTTCTGAGAACAGCTGCATCACAGCCTGGAATAGCTCTGGACCAAGATCCCAAACCCAGCTCCACCCTCAGCCACCAGCCTGCAGCTCAAACCTGGCTCTGGCCAACCCCAGGGGCTGAGCTCCACAAAAGGGACAAAACTGTCCCCTGACAGCTAACCAGGGGATGACAGGACCTCAAAGGGGCCCTTGGCTCATAAATCACTCGGTCAATAGTCTCAGGAACTCTTCAGAGTGGCAAGCAGGGTTTGCAGCACTGCAGAACACCCAGGTCAGACCAAAACCCTCTCCTGGCTTAAACTGCTCCTCCCCACACCCCCTCCCCAGGTATCCCCCCTGTGCCAGGAGTCACCCTGCCCTCTCCTTAGCCAAGGTCTGACATGAGCCTCGTGCTGGCATCGAGCAGGACAGGAGGCAGAGGGCAACTGAGCCAGCACTGAAGTGGCCTGGGCAGGGCCACCTGCAGGACATGCTGAGGGTCACCTTAGGCAGCTGCAGCTGGAGTGCTGTCACCTTGACCCAGCCTCACAGCTCAGGACAAACTTGCCAAGGTCTCCATCCACCTGCCACAGTTTTACTGAGCCACTGAGTCCTTCTGCAGGAGCCCTGGAGAAATTCCACCTCCATCCCTGTCTGGTGCTTCAGGCTGAGCCCTTTTCCTTCCCAGGAGCACCAAGAGGACTCTGCCCCTGGAATCCAGGTGGGATGCAGAGATCACCTGCAAGGCCCTTCTTCCCTGGGGAAAAGGAGAGCAGAGCTGAGGGGAGATCCCAGCAAACTGCAGGCAGGGGGGGACCCCTTTCCATCCCACCCCAGGAGCTGGTCACTTTCCCAAGAGCTGTGCTCCAAATCTCCTCCCATCAGCAGCTGGAGACACTGGAGGCAGCATTTCAATGCCTCACCCAGTGTCCCTGCTGCCCCGTGCCATGCCACCAGCTCACTGACACCTTCCACATCTTAATGACCCCCAGGGTGACAGGGGGGCTCCTGGAGCCCGGCCCCTGCTCCTCTCCATTCAGCCCCCGGGCATGCCCCAGGTTGTCACCCTTGTCACTGATTTTATTCTGAATCCAAACGCTGCCACACAATGCACTTGACCTTCGCCCTGGAGGGAACACGCTGGGGAGGGAGGGAGGAAGAATTCTCTCTTTATTCCTTCCCAACCCCAGTTGTTACCACTCCAACCCCCACACAATAGAGATCCCCTCCTCTGGCTGCTCCTGGGGGGTTTCAGCAGCTGTTTCCCCTCCAGCTTTTGCCCATCTCCCCTTTCCCCATCCTGCATCTGTCCCCATCCCACAAAGGTGGCAGAAGGGCTGAGCAGGGGCTGTCCCTGCCCCTGGACCCCTTGGACACGACCTCCACCCCACACTTCACACCACTCATTATTTTGGTTTTTTTTTTTGGGGGGGGGGTTCTGGGACTGCTCATCTACCTTGGGTGTCACCAGTGCAGGGTGAGCTCGGGGCTGGGGGACATCCAGGCTCCATCCATGCTGGGTGGGGACCTGACAAAGGAGGAGGAGCAGGTCCAGCCCTGCCAGCACACGGCCACCTCCTCCTCCTTCCCCAGCAGGACCAACTCCTCCTGCTTTCAGCTCTGCACTCAGCCAAGGAGCCACCTTACCTGAGCTTTCCTGCCTGGATGGAAGGTGGTTCTGTCTCTCACAGGTGCTCCCATTCTCCAGGCTCTCCAGGGCATCTTTCCTCCTCTTCTTCGGGGCTGGTGCTGAGAGGCAGACTGGCAAAGTTCAGTCAGTTCTCTGCACGAGCTTCTCCAGGAGGCTCTCCAGGCTTCAGACCCTGAAAACTGGCCCAGGAGCTGAGGCCAAGCAGGATGTCTCAAGCTGCCTTCTCAATGGAGCTGAGTTCCCTCCAGCCTGCTGGGACTTACCTGTCCCCACCCCAGCTGGGGAGGTGATGGGGATGTCCCAACCCAGAGCCTGGGGATGTCCCAGTCCAGACCTTGGGGATGTCCCAGTCCAGACCTTGGGCCATCCCAGCTGCTGCTGAGCAGCCTGCTGCACCCCCTCACTTCTCAGCTGTCCATCACCTGCACGGAACAGCCCAAGGGAGATTCAGCTGGAGCCAAACCATTTAACCCCCCTGAAAGACCAGTCCTTCTCCCAAAGAACAGCCTTCTGCAGCTCCAAGCATTTATTCATCTTTTTCCTGCTTTTTCCCCCCCCTTCCTGTTGTGTTAACAGAGCATCTAATGTGACTAAATAGGACAACCTGCTCTCCCAGCCCCATGAAAAATGAATGATGTGCTTTCTCTCCACTACCTTCCCCCACCTCCTGGTGCTTTTCCCACCAGGCAAAACTCTTGGACCTGAAGCTCCCTTGGGCAGAGCTGACAGGGGAACCCCCCCAGTCCCCCCGGGGTGCTGGGAGCCATTGGCTTGAGCCAGCCAAGGGTGGTGGGGTCTGGGGGAGGCAGAGGAGGGTGGGAAGAGGGACCAGGGGGTGTGTGTGCATGTGGGGTGGAATCTCTGTGCAGAAAGCAGCCAAGTGGCAGCTTACCCTGTTAAATATTAATCATCTCTGCTTCTGCAATTTCGGCAATGCGTCTGGGCCCACCACTGCTGAATATTTCATTAACACCACTCACTTCCAACTCCACTTCTCCCACTTTTCTTCCGCCCGTAGACCCCTCATCCCATCCCTGCCCCCCAGAACCCCTCTCCCCACCGTGTCCCTGCTCTGAGCCTGCATCCCCAGCTCCCCATGGTGAGCTCCAGCCCCAGCCCCAGCCCCACCATGGCAGCACTGGGGAGGCAGGAAGATCATCCCCTCCACTGGGAGGAAAATGTAAGTGTGCATCAACAAGTCCCCTGCTAAATAATCCATGATTCTTCAGGTCGGGGCAGAAGTGCTGACTCTGGGCTGGCAGCTCTTTAGCCCAGGTACTCTGTGTTCTTCACCTCTGCTCTGCTCTGCCTGGGGACCTGGGGACTCTGACCCAAAGGGCCAGGGGCAGCTCTGGGGACACAGGGAATTTTCACCTCAAGCTCCTAACTGCAGCTTCCCATGGAGAAGGTTCGTGGCTGCCCAGGGCCAGGAGCTGGGACCAGAGGAGGACACAGGAGAGCTGAGGGTCCAGCAGGGACACCAGAGCAAGAGGATGTGCTGGGGGCTCTGATCCAGGCTTGGTGGCTCAGCATGCAGACAGCAGCTCCAGATCTCTGTCTCCAAACCCTCCTCTCCCATCCCTCCCAACCTCCTGTCCCACTCTTTCTCTTTTCTCCGTCTCCCCCGTTGGTGGAGGTGACACAGACCACCCCCAGCTCTGGGTGAACTGAGGCAAAAAGGAGCCAACAATTCCTTGGGTAGACCTGAGGTAGGTCCCAGGTTGGGTGATGACATCATCAGTGACATCATCAGTGACATCACCAGCGTGACACAATTCCCAGCTCACGGGGAGGAGGAGCCGTGGTCACTCCTCTGCCAGCCACAGCCAGGGCAAGTCCCAGGCAGGTTCCAGCCAAGTACAACACCACAAAAAAGCAAAGCCAAGGCTGAAGGGAAGGCCTGGGGCCAAGGGGATGGGCTGGTGCAGGAGCAGGTTCTCCATCTGGTGGTCAAAATGCTCCTTTTGGGCTGTGCCTGAGCTGAAGCATCCGCAGAGAAGCCGTCTGGAAGCTGCAGCCCCAGCTCGGGGGCTGAGGGGCTGTCGTGGGGGGCTCCACATCCCCCCTCACCCATCACTTCTCCCGGTGCCGTGTTCCAGGGGACTCCCAACACACCTGGGAAGGGCTGTGCTTGCTCCACCCCTGGCAGCTTCCCAGGGAGGGCAAGGAAAGGTTCAGCCCATGTGCTGCAGGGTCAGCGGAGAGATCCTGGCACAGCCCCCCGGGTCCCTGGCTCCCTCCTGCACCCATGGCCCCTGCCCAGAGAGAGGATTTCCCTCTGCTCTCCCACCTCCTGGGAGCTCCCAGAGCTGCTCAGCCTTTTGCTGCCACCCGGGCTGCTGGGGACCTCACCAGCTCCCAGGTTTTTCCTTCTCACTCAGCACAAATCCAAACCCAAACGTCTCTGCAAACCCCTTTGCTTTGGATTCCCAACAGGGTTTAAGAGATTTTGCTCCTAAAAAAAAAAAAAAAGTACTTCAGAAATCCCTGAAAATCTCCTCGGAAATTAAATATTAACTTTGGCCTGACACTCCTGACAGCATTATTTGCTCAACATCATTTCCTTGCCTTCCCTCGTTAGCACTAATTACACATCACCACCTATTAGGACAGGACAACTGCATTATTTCTCCCCCTTTTTTAAGCGTTACTTTAAAGCTTCTGGTTTGATTTGCTGCTCTTTTCATTTCGCAAATTGGAACATTTGTAGGGTTTGAGGTCCTTGCTTTAGCCAGGCACCAATTCCAGATGCTGGTTCTGTCCCTGGGATCAGCTGCTGCCCCCATGAGCCCCCGGATCGTCCTGTTTGGGGCAGAATTGACCCCCAGAGGGTCCCCAGTTGCTCTGCCGGAGGGGTGAGCACCAGGGCAGCCCCCAGGGTGGCACAGGACACCTCACAGGACCTGTCATTAACAGGAAATTAAAAGGAAAATAAATGGTGCAAAGACTCGTGTGCCAGAGATGGAATTCCCCCCCCCGGGCAGAGCAAACCCAAGATCTGAAATGCCAGAACCTCCCCCCAGAGGGACATAAACCAGCACCAGCTTCGCCTCAAAAAGTCCCCATCCCTCCCGGAGGGAGAGGGGCAGAACCCAGCCCAGACCCCCCCTCGGCTGCTCCCTCCCCACGGGGCTGACAGGGGGGATTTGCCTCCCCAAAATCCACCCAGTGAATACAAATCAGGGCAGCACGGTTAATATTCTCGTTAGGCTGGAGTCTAATGGGCTTTTTTTAATATTCAGAATCAAAGGCTCTTTACCACCAGTAGAATTTTTTTTNAAAAAAAAAAAAGAAAAAAAAAGGAGAAAAAAAAGGAGGGAAAAAAAAAGGGGGGAGAGGGACAAAAGGAAACTAGAGACAAAGCCCTGCCTGTGTCTGTTCCTGAGGAGCTGATGCTCATCCCTGTGGGACAAATCCCTGACACAGCAGCCAGGGATGGGGATGGGCCCAGGGGGTTCCTGGAGGTGTGGATGCAGAGGGGGGGTCCCAGCCCCCTGCAAACGGGCTCCCGGGGGGATTTCCCTGGGAAAGAACTCGGCTCCCAGGGCTGGAGCTGGATGGGACCTGTTGGCCCAAGCCGGGGAGGTGAGACCCGTGGGCTCCGGGATTCCTGGTTCTGCAGGGAGGTGGCACCCGTGGGGAGGGCTGGGCAGGCTGTGGGGATGTCACAGGGTGGTTTGGGTGGGAAGGGACCTTAAAAACCTCCTCGTTCCCCATTCCAAACCCTAGTCCTGGACTTTGGTTGCACTGGAAATGTCTCCATCCTGCCAGAAGGGGTTGGTCCCTGCTTGCAGCACCCCAGAGGAGCAGTCCCTGGCCTGGGCACCCCGGGGGCTGCTTGGACCCCACCTTGGACCCCCCCAGCCCCAGCCAGCCCAGGCAGTGGCCTCACCCAGACACCTCCTGCCAGGCTGCTCCAGCCCCTGCCGTGCTCACATCACCCACCCAGCACCTTCCCTGCTCCCCTGCAGCTCCAGTCCTCACCCTGTTGGACTCCTGGAGCACATCTCAAGCCCTCCAAGCCAAAGGACACCCCTGGCTCTCATCTGCAAAGCGGGGAAACTGAGGCAGGGAGGGTAGGTGTGGGTTGCTCAACATCAGCCAGCTGGGACATAAATAAACATTAATCTGTTTTCCAAGGACAGGGCAGTATGTGGAGCAGGTGAGGGGCCACCCCCCCCCCAGGCTGTGCCTGGGAAATTTTTCTGCCCCATTTCCACCCTGGATTTGGAGCCGTGGGGAGGCACACGGGGGGTGCAGACAGGAGGGGAGAGGGGCTGTGGGCCCCCTGCCCACCCCAGGGACCAGAGCATCACTGGGAGCTCCCAGGGCTTGGGAGGGACATCCCTAGCTGAGGGTTTCCCAGGCTGGGGAACAGGTTCCTCCCCCCTCTGCATTCATTTCTCCCCTTCGTGCCTCAGTTTCCCCAACCACCAAACGGACCCCCTGTGGGGTCTCCTGCTTTGACACCTTGGAAGGATTTCTTGAGGTTCTTCTGACCAACTTCCATCAGCAATCCCTGCTCTTTGCTTGGCTCTGGGCCACCAGCTCCATCCTGCCCAGGCTCGGGGACACCAGAGCCACCTCCACCCCTTCTCCTCCCTTTGTCCCTCTGGCAGCCACGCCGAGGGGACTGTCCCAAGATTTCCCAGAACTTTGGGGCGCGGCTGGAGGATTGGCTTGCTGGCTCCTCGTGTGCCAGGAGCAGAGGAAGGAGGAAAAGGGGGGGGTTCAGGGCAGTCATGTCCCACCAAGACACGAGGACCACCTGGGCCACAGTTCTGCCCCCGTTTGGTGCTGAGCATCACCCAACCTGGGGTGCCCTGGGGGGTGCCCACCCTTGGGGCGCTCTCTGCTCCTGCCTGGACACCAGGAACGTTTTTCTTGGAGTCGTGTTGGAAGGCTGGAGACCCCCCTGGGTGCTGGTAAATCCTTGTCCTCTCCCTCTGCTGCTTCCCTGCCCCAGCAGCCTGCGGGGGTTTCACCCCCCCCTCCCCAGCACCCAACACCTCCACAGCAATCACCTCCCACCCATCACGTCCAGGACCTCCCAGCCCTCTGCAGAGCAAGCAGCCAGGAGTAATG
>JAAWXA010000017.1:19942300-20005111 GCA_038090715.1 Florisuga fusca | reverse complement strand
GGTTGGGGGGGGGAGGGCAGCAGATCCAGCAGGGGAGGGGGTCAGGCTGGGGGGACACCTCAGCACCCCAAACCTGCGACCAGGGAGGGATGGGAAGAGGAGCTCGGGGTGAGCAGGAGGGAGCAGAAGTGATGGAGCAGGCAGCTGGGAGGAGGCAGGACCCCCCTGTGCTGTGGGAGAGGCACCAGGGGCTGCTGCTTCTCCCCTGGGTGGGTGTTTCTCAGCAGGAGGGTTTGGATTGGGCAGCAGATGTCCAGCCATGGGTGCAGCTGCCTGGAGCTCTTGGGGTCTGGGGCTGTGATGGATTTCCTCCAGCAACTGCTGCTGCTCAGGCTCATCTCCTTCCCCCCACCTCTGCTGACCACGTTCTCTCCTCCCCACGTCTCCACCTGCAGACCCCACCAAGACCCAAGCTGGGCCACCCCGTGAGGATTTCTGCCCCCAGCTGCTCCCCCATGGCCAAGCTCCCAGCTCCCACCACTCTGGCCATCCTCCTGACTTGCCTCTTCCCTGGGGCACACAGCCAGACCCCGAGGGCTTTGCAGGAGAGCACCATCCCCCCGGAGGTGCTTGGCCAGGAGCAGGCTCACAGCCTGGTCCAGCAGAGCCTCCTGCACGATGCCAAAGTGCCCAACCTCTCCGAGAGCCTCCCCAGGAGCAGGGGCTCAGAGCCCCCCCTCCTGCCCGTCTGCCTGAAGCCTGCAGACATCAGACACATCTTCAAGTACATCAACACCATCGTGTCCTGCACCATCTTCATCGTCGGCATCATCGGGAACTCCACGCTCCTGAGGATCATTTACAAGAACAAATGCATGAGGAACGGGCCCAACGTCCTCATCGCCAGCCTGGCCCTGGGGGACCTCCTCTACATCCTCATTGCTCTGCCCATCAACGTCTACAAGGTGGGGGCTGCTCCTTCCCACCCCCTCCCTGCCCTGGGGAATCTCTCTCCTCCTTCTTTCAGGCTCCTCAAGGCAGAGGGGGAGGGTGGCTCTGCTCCCCAAAGGATCAGCAGGGGGCTGGGGGGCCACTCCTGGGGAAGCAGGGGTGGTGTCAGCTGCAGCTGTGTTGTGTGTGAGCACCCACACCACCTCCCAAACCTTCTGAAGTCGAAGCTTCAGCCTGAAAAGGGGAAGCTGAGGGCCAGAGGGGGCCTGGATGGGGCAGAGAGGGTGGCAGAGGGAGGAGGAGGAGGAGAGGGTTGCAGCAGGACCACGTTCTCCTGGGGCTGACCCCCTGGTTCTTCCCCAGCTCCTGGCCAAGGACTGGCCCTTCGGGGTGCAGGTCTGCAAGCTGGTGCCCTTCATCCAGAAAGCCTCGGTGGGCATCACGGTCCTGAGCCTCTGTGCCCTCAGCATTGACAGGTGAGCAGCAGCCTGGAGCTGCTCAGCACCACTCCCAGCACCTCCGCAGCACCCAGCAGCAGCCAGAGATGGGCACGAGGTGCTGCCAGGCAGAGCTGGAATCCAACAGGACCTGGCTCTGGTGACTTCAAATCCTGCTGGAAAAGGTCGAGGGAAGGATCGTTAGGACACGAGGAAGAAATTCTTTGGTGTGAGGGAAGCTGTGGCTGCCCCAGCCCTGGCACTGGTGACGGCTCCGGGTTGGATGGGGCTTGGAGCAGCCTGGGCTGGTGGGAGGTGGAATGAGATGATCCTTGGCCCCAGCCCAGCCTGGGATGCTGTGACCAGGATGTGCTGGGAGGGCTGGGGGAGGGTGGCACCTCCCCAGTGCCAGGGGGACAGTGGCCATGGAGAGCTACGGCACAGCCACCCCTGGAGCTCCTCATCCTTTCCCATCCTCCTGAAGGGGAAGGGGCAGGGGTGGAGGAGGGAGCCAGAAGGGAAGGGCCTTTTGGGGACAAGTCCAGCCCACACCTTCTCCTTCCTGAGGGCTGTTCTTCTCACCCCCCTCTCTCCCTGGGGGCAGGTACCGAGCAGTGGCCTCCTGGAGCCGGATCCAGGGGATTGGCATCCCGGTGTGGAAGGCAGTGGAGGTGGCAGTGATCTGGGCAGTGGCCATCGTGTTGGCCATCCCTGAAGCTGTTGCCTTTGACGTGGTGGAGCTCAGCTACTGGGACCAGCACCTCTGGGTGTGCATGCTGGCCTCGGAGCAGAAGTCCAGCTTCATGATGGTACGTGCAGCACCACGGGCTGCCCCACACCCACGGGACACCCACAGGAGCTCCTCTGGGTGGCTGCGGCCAGCCCCAGGAGGGGGCAAGATGGGGGCATGGAGGAGCCAGGGCTGGAGTGACATGGGGAGCAGTGACATGGGGCTGTAGTGACACAGAGCAGTAGTGACACAGGACACTAGTGACACGGGGCTGTAGTGACACAGCAGTATTGACACGGGGGAGCAGTGACACGGAGCAGCCTTGCTTTGAGCCCGGGTCCAGGGGTCAGGCAGATGGTGTTTCAGGTGTTCGGTGTCTTCTCCAGCCACGCAGCAGCTCCTGGCAGATCCCAGGGGGGCTCAGAGCACCCCGCACTGTCCCCGCAGGCCAGGGAGTGTCTGCACCACCGCTCTGTGGGGTGCTGCTCACCGCGGGGCCAGCGGAGGGGGAGGAAGGGCACGCAGCACCAAACCGCACCAGAACTCGTCCCCCACCTCCACCAAACAAGCCCCCGGCCCCGGCCCCTGGTGCGGGGCTGCTGGGTCCCTCCAGCCCCTTCTCCTCCGGGTCAGACGGTGCCCCCAGCACAGGAGCTGGAACTTTCCCAGCCCGGTGCCTCTGACCCGGCCGGCACCGCTCTGTTGGGCCGGCTCGGTCCGTGCCCCGGTTCCCCCTCCCCAACTTTCCCCACTTCCCAGCTGCTTTTCCTCTCTCCTGCAGTTCTACCGTGACGTGAAGGACTGGTGGCTTTTTGGCTTCTACTTCTGCCTCCCCCTGGTGTGCACGGGCATCTTCTACACCCTCATGTCCTGCGAGATGCTGAGCAAGAGGAACGGGATGAGAATCGCCCTGAACGACCACATGAAAAGGGTGAGGAAGGGTCCCCCGGGGCGGGGGCTCTGCTGTGCCCCCCGACAGGGAGTGCTGGGGAAGGGGACAGCACCCTGTCCCTGCCCACGGGGACACGCGTGGGCTGGCACAGCCCCCAGTGCTCAGGGGAATGGGCAGAGGCACGGATTGAGCTGGGGAGGGGAGGTAACAGCTCTGCAGCTCTGCAGCTCCCTGTCCTGGGGACACCCCAAGCCCCCAGCCCTACGGCCCAGCTCCATCTCCAGTTTCATTCACCTCTGGGCTGTGCAGCCTGGAGCTCAGAGCCCTCCCCAGCACACAGGGGTTGGCACCCGGGGGATGCTCTCCGGAGCCTCAGGGGGTGCTCAGCCCTCCCCGGGTCACTGGGATCACTGGGTGGTTCCTCACTCAGCCTGGGGAGATGGTGCCCAGCCCCATGCTCAGCCCTCCCCAGGTCACAGAGATCACTGGGTGGCTCCTCACCCAGCCCCATGCTCAGCCCTCCCCGGGTCACTGGGATCACTGGGATCACTGGGTGGCTCCTCACCCAGCCCCCCTCTCCCTTCTCCCCCTGGCAGCGCCGGGAGGTGGCCAAGACCGTCTTCTGCCTGGTGCTGATCTTTGCTCTCTGCTGGCTGCCCCTCCACCTCAGCCGCATCCTGAAGAAGACCATCTACGACCAGACAGACCCCAACAGATGTGAACTGCTCAGGTGGGGCCTCCAGCAGGAGGGGACCGTGCTGGGAGCCCCCGTGGCTGCTGGTGGAGGCTCTGGAGGGCTCATTCTTGGCTGGTGGAGTTGCCCTTCCCAACACCCGGGCTGGGCAGCACCTTGCCTGGCTGATGGGCTGGGGGGGGGACCAGGAGAAGAGGAAAAAAAGGAGATTTTGAAATGTACCTGTAAAGCTTTGGGTTAAAGAAGGGTCTCCTGAGCGCGGGAGCATCCCCTGGGGGCCCGAGGGGACTCCAGCACATCCCAGGGCTCTGGGTGCCACCTGGCAGGCACCCACCTTCCCATCTCCTCACCAAGCTCCAGGTCAGGCCAGGCTCTGCTGCTCTGCTGCTGGCTGAGAACATCAAGGCCACGGGGGCAAGCCACAGCTCCTGCTTTGGGTTTCCCCAGGAAACAGCCCAAAATCCTTGGCCCAAAGGGGGGAGGGGGAAGCACTGTGCTGTGCTCTCCCTGTGCCACCAGTCACTGCCCCGCCGTGGCACGGGGGTCCCTGTCCCTGGGCCAGGCAGTCTGCAAACCCCCCTCAGTGACCTCTCCCCCCCCAGTTTCCTCCTGGTGATGGATTACTTTGGGATCAACATGGCCTCCCTCAACTCCTGCATCAACCCCGTGGCTCTCTACTTCGTCAGTCGGAAATTCAAGAACTGCTTCCAGGTAGGGCTGAGCCCTCCGGAGCTCCTGCCTGGGGCCACCACTCCCTGACAGGCTGTGTCCCCCTTCTGCAGCAGCAGAATCCCTGTGAGGTGTTAGACCAGAGCCTGGGGCTGCTTTAACTTAGAGCTCAGGCTCTCTGGAGAGTAATTTTTAGGAGCTGTGGAGCCCTGGGGAAGGAAGGAGATGGATGGGATGGGGATGGGGATGGAGATGGAGTGGGGATGGAGTGGGATAGGGATGGGATGGGGATGGAGGTGGGATGGGGATGGAGATGGAGATGGGGATGAGGAGNTTTTTTTTTTTTTTTTTTTTTTTTTTTTTTTTTTTTTAATTCTTCCTTGGGCTGGGGAGTTCTCATCCCCAGGCTGGTGCCTGCTCCCACACCCTGCAGCCCTGGCACCCCCCAGGCACAGGGGAGAGACCAACTCTGGCAGCTTGGATGTTGAAGAGTGATTTTTTTTTTAATTTTTTTTTTTAATACAGTGAGAAGCTGACATTTTACATCCTCCTTCTTGCCCCTCTTTATGTTAATAAAACGTGTGGGTGTCTGAAAGGAAAATCTGGGGGTGTTTCTTATTCAGCAGAAGGGGAGGTTGGGACAGGGGCCAAAAGATCCAAAATATCACTGCACTACCCCAGGGCAGGGGGGGAAGCTGCAAAGTCCCCAAAATACTCCCCTGGGTGCCAGCAGGTCCCTCTGGTAGCCTCAGACCTCCACTGAGGAGACAAAGAGGGTCCCCAGGGCAAAGCCCAAAGGGGCAGAGTCCTACCCTTGGGAGCAGAGGAGGGTTTTGTGGTGATCTGTTTAAACAAAGCAAAGGAATAAGAGGGCTGGATCTGCTGAAGGGCAGCTGGGGGCAGGGAGGGAAGGATGAAGGCAGGAGAGGGTCCTACCCAGCACTGAGCCCCTCGGGGCTCTGGGGCAGAGGAACTCTGGGCACCAGCTCTGCCACCTGACAAAAACCAGGGCAGGAACCAGCACGGGCACCTGGAAGGGAAAGGCCTGAGCTGGGAGAGCACAGGAGCTTCCTGACCTTCCTCCTCTTCCTCCAGCCCCAAACTGAGCTCAGCCTCACCTCCACAGCATCAGACTCCACGCAGTTTATTAGCAGAGGAAACACAGCAGGGCAGGCACCAGAACCCACCCCACACAAACCAGCAGAGAACCCAGACAAGTGAGAGCTCCTGGTGCAGGGAGCTCCAGAGCTGGAGGTGAGGGGAGCTCCTCCCTGGGACTGCTACTGCATCCCCTCCTCCTGCCGGGCCCTGAACTCCTTCATGCTCTGCTGCAAAAAGAGCAAGAGGAGAAATGTTAACTGCACGTGTCGGGGGGACTCACACCCCCCAGAGCCACCTCCCCAGCCTGAGCTGGGACTTCTCTGGGGAGGCTGAGGGCTCTGGGAAGCTCTGGCAGCTTCTCTGGGGACTTCCAGCAGTGGCTGAGGCCAGGGGAAGGCAGGCAGGGCCCTGCCAGGGGTCAGGCAGGGAAAACCACCCCTGCTGCTCATGCCACAACAGGCCCCACCCCATCCACCCCCCTCTGAGCACAAGGGATAAAAACCCCCAAACCCCAAGCTCCTCAGGGACAGTCTCACCTCAAAGGTGCTGAGCACGTGCTGGCAAACCCCCATCAGGTCACTCAGCCCCTTCCGGAAGGGCTCGACGGCAGGAAGGGCCCCTTGGGAGAGGAGAGCTGGGAGTCACTGGGAGTCACTGGGAGCTGCCTTCCAGGAGCCTTGGCAGCCCCTCCCTCACTGCTCCCTGACAGCCTGGCACATCTGGCACACCTGGAACAGCTGGAACACCCTCACCAGCCACACCAGCCACATCTGGCACACCAGCCACACTTGTTACACCAGGCACATCTGGCACACCAGGCTCAGACACATCTGGCACCTCTGGAACACCAATCTCACCAGGCACACCTGGATCACCAGACACACCTGGCTCACCAGACACATCTGGCACACCAGACACACCTGGCTCACCAGACACATCTGGCACACCAGACACACCAAACACATTTGGCACACCAGGCACACCTCTCCCCAGGCCCAGGGGCAGTGCCTGTGGCAGGCAGAGGCTCTCAGCCCGGGCTCTGCACACTTGGTGCTCCCCTTAGTGCTGGGGTGGGGGCAGGGGAAGGGGAAGGGGAGGGACCCCCAGCCCTACCTCTGCTCTGGATCCGGAAGTTGATCTTGCTTTCTGAGGGGTGGGTGATGCAGTAGCCACAGAACTCCACCTCAGGGCTGCAGGAGGGAAAGAGCTGTGGCAACCCAGCCTGTCCCTCAGCAACCCCAGCCTCAGGGGTGTCCCCCCCACCCCGGGGCTGCTGGGGCTCAGGGAGGGTCTGAAACACCCGAGGGGGCTGAGAGGAGGAAGAGGGTGAAGGGAAGGTGCTGGGATGTGTCCCAGGATCCCACTGGAGATGATGGAGCCCCTCCCTGCTGCAGGTCTGCTGAGCCTGCCCAGTGGGATGACAGCAGCCAGGGCAGGGGAGAGCCCCACACTCCCCCAGCACAGCTCAGGAGGGACTGGGAGCCCTGAGCTGAGCCCCAGACTGGGGCTGCTGAAGCCCATTAAGGCAAATCTGCTCTGCAGAGCCCAGGCTGTGGAGAGAGGCAGTGGGGAAGGGGCTTCAGGCACCACGTCTGACACAGAGACCCTGCAGAGGTGTGCTCAGAGGCAGCTCCTGACCCTCTGCCTCCTCCCAGCCACAACCCAGACGTAGCTGAGCCAGGAGGAGGTCAGAGGAGGGGACAGAGCTCCCTGCAGCCACACCAGCACCCTGGAGGCTCCACTCACTTCTTCATGACCATGTAACGCAGGGAGTTGCCCAACGTGTGGTCCTCATCGTGCAGCACGAAGGTGACACAGCTCCCATCTGTCCCATCTGCCTGGACCTGCCAGAAATCCAGAGACACCCCCGGCTGTGACACCCCCCAACCCACCTCCCCTTGGTGGGGAAGGACACGGTGTGACCTGCCAGGGCTCACCCACCACCCTCCTCTCCTGCTGGGAGGCCCGGAGAGGAACATCCACGGGCATGAGCAGCCCCAGGGAAACCCCAGAGTTTGCTCTTTTCTAACCCAGGAGGCACCCATGTGCCAGGGCAGCCCCGGAGAGGAGGAAAATCTTCGGAGGGGGTAAAAAAAGTTCATCGCTCTCAGTGTTTCCTTAATAGCCCTTTCCCTGGGGGATTAATTCTCTCAAAAACCCTTTTCCGCGTTTTCTCCCCCACTATTAACTCCCTCCTAAACCCCCTTTCAGCGCGGGGTCGTTTTTCCCTGAAATCACCCCCTGAGTTCCGCTCAGCCCCAAACCCGGGGGTTGTGCAGTCTGCAGGACGTACCTCCTCCCGGACACAACGCAAAACATCGCATTAAAACATTTGAACATTAAACCATCGCCACATTCAGACATGGGCCTGGCCGTGCTGAAGGCCCCGCTGGGACGGGCCCCGCTGGGAGCCCCGGAAGGGCCCTTCCCAACCCAAACCCTCCTTCCATGAACAAGACACTGACCCCCAAGGCCGCTGCCCCTCAGCCCCCTCAGCCCCCTCCTCCCTGTCGCGATTTATCGCGGTTTATCGCTCCCTCACCGTCTCCAGCGCCGCTTTCCTCTCCCCCTCCTCCTCCGCCATGGCCGCGCGGGGGATGCTGGGAGTTGTAGTTTTCACCGGCGGGACTACAGCTCCCGGCATCCNCTAAAAATTCTGTTTTCTGACCCCTCCAGGTCCCCCCAGCCCCAGCAAGGCACCGGTGAGCAGTTCCAGCCCCACACCCACCTCCAGCTGCATGAACCACACCGGGAGGGGGTTTTTTTGGCCAGTCCTGACCCTGCAGAGCCACCCAGATGCAGCTGCTCCAGGGGTTCCAGCCCCCCAGGAACAAACAAGCAGCACTCAGGTGGGTCTGGTCTGTCACCAGTGGGAGGGAGGAGGTGGAAAAACAAACAAACAAAAAAAAAACCCCTCCCGGTGTGGTTCCTGCAGCTGGAGGTGGGTGTGGGGCTGGAACTGCTCACCGGTGCCTTGCTGGGGCTGGGGGGACCTGGAGGGGTCAGAAAACAGAATTTTTGGTGTTGTTTTGTGCTGGGGAAAGGTTTGTGTTCCCCCCCCCTGTGGCCCTGCTGCCTCCTGAGGCAGAAGAGGCTGAGGGAGGTTAATCATTCATCTCGGCAAGATCAGGAGCTGGGAGGAGCATTTCCCTCTGTCCAGGGCTCCCTCTGGATTCCTCTCTCTGGGTCTGCAGCCCCTCTGGGGGGAGGAACCTCCTGCAGGAAGGAAGGTTCCCTGGAGCTGCTCACTCCTTGATGGATCAGGATAAAACTTGGGGTGTCTTCAGGTCCGTGGAGGAGCAGGGGATGTGTGTGTGTGTGTGTAGTAACTTACTCACGTTTAACTCGAGGGAGGTGAGTCCTGGAGCACTAAAATCCCACTTTGTGACCCTCAGAGTGCTGTGTCTGCAGGGCTGAGAGCAGCTTCTGAAACCCCCCTGGGCCCAGGCCGTGCCCCCGTCAGGTCACAGGTGGCTGATGCAGCAAGTTAAAGCCGGTTTTAAAACAAATAAATAATAAAAAAATAAATAAAGAAAGAAAAGCCAAGTGCTGGGTTGGCCCTGGCAGTCTTTGTGGCAGGAGGTGAATGCTGCCTGCTGGCTCGGGGCTGGTGTTGCCTGCAGGTTGCTGGGAGCAATCCTAGTGCAGCTTTTTTTTGGGGGGGAAGGAAGTTTTGGGTCCTCTGGAGTGCTGGGGGAGGTGTGATCTGTCAGGCTGGCTCCCCAGGGCTGGGGGAAAGGTTGTGCTCAGGCTACCAAGAGGCTTTGCAGATCTTTGTGCCTCCCATGTGATGCTCCTGGTGGTTCCAGTGTTGCAAGGGATGACAAAATGCCTTGGGAACTCGAAGGGATGGAATCCAAACTGGGAGTGCTGGGATTTGGCAGGTCCTGCTGTGCCTGCAGGGGGTGAGAGGTTCCCCCAGCAGCTCTCTGGAGCAGATCTGTGCTGGGCAGGAGCAGGGAGAGATCAATGGATCCCTTCAGCAGTGCCAGAGGGGTGGGGAGTCTGGCTGGGCACAGCCTAAATTCAGTCTTTGTGCCTCCAGGCCCTGGATTCTAAAGCTGAGGCTCTGCTGCTGTTTCTGGAGAGGTCTCTGAGCTCCTTGGTGGCACTGCAATAGGTGTGTCAGCTCTCCTGCCAGAACCAGAGGGTTCCAGGCAGCAAACAGGGCAGGCAACAGGAGGGCAGGCAAGTGCAAAGCAAAAAGTAAGATTCTGGGGTGTGTTCTGCAGAGCTGAAAGTCTTCCCAAGTCTTTCCCACGCAGACAAGAGGTTTCTGGGTGTGCTGGCTCAGCAGATGGCCCAGCTGTGGTTTCTCATGTTAAACCTGGGCTATGTCAGGAGATTTATGTGATGATTCTTGAGCTGATTAACTGAGTCCCTCTGGGTGACAGTAAGAGGCTTTTTCCAGCTCTGGACATTTCATAACCTGCCCAGTTTGTGCAAGGAAGGGTGGGGAGACTCCATTTGCAAAGGGTCTGTCTGGCTTCTGGGGGAAAATCTAGGTGGAGCCAAGGCAAAACTCCTGATGGGATCCTGGGCTGCAGGACACAGTGCAGCAGCTGCAGGAAAACACCTTCCAGAGGTGATGGCAGCATGGGTGATGTGCTGAGCAGAGCCTGGAAGGGGAAACCAGAGAAACCTTCTGCTAATGGTGTCCTGTCCAAGTTCTGAACAAGGTTTTTCACAAGTGTGAAGATGATGTTCTGTGCTGCAGAACTCCTGTCTGACTCTGGGGTGTCTCCTTTGCAGGCAGAGTGCAGTCATGGCTATCCTCTTTGCTGTGGTGGCAAGGGGCACCACCATCCTGGCCAAACATGCCTGGTGTGGAGGAAACTTCCTGGAGGTGACAGAGCAGATCCTGGCGAAAATTCCATCTGAAAACAACAAACTGACCTATTCACATGGGAAGTGAGTGCAGAGGCTCCTCTGCTGGGTGTGGGAGGAGGGACTGGAGAGCAGGCCCCAGGACAGGAATACAGGGACTGTAGCAGTTCACTCAGCCTGGTGATTTTCCTGCCTGATTCACTTCCTGCTGCAGCTGCTGCTGTCTCTGAGCCTTTGCAGTGACCAGCAGGTCACTGACCAGAGGTCTCTGTGGTCCCTGCAGGTGTTGCTCACTCTGCAGCTCTCCCCACACATGAACACTGAGCACACCTGGAGTTGGATCACAGAGAGATCTTTCCCCTGGGTCCCCTGCCAGGGTTTGGTTTTTCCAAGCAGGTAGCAGGAAGAATTGAAGTTGTTTGGCAACTGAACACCCCACAAAGTTCCTGCTAAGCCTGGAGGGCTGTGAAGTGTGAGGCCAGGGGCTCATGGAGACACGGGGGGGCTCAGAGGAATGGAGCCACTTACCTCAACCAAGATGGGTGGGGTCTGCTGGATCTGGTTTTCCATGGAGTAACTGCAATTTGCTCTCCTACATCTCCAGCCCTTGGTGGCCCTGCAGGCAATAGTGTCTTCTAGATGATTCCTGTGGCAGCTCCAAATGACCTTTTTTCCTTTTTCTTCTCTGCAGTTACCTGTTTCATTACATCTGCCAAGACAGGATCATCTACCTCTGCATCACAGATGATGTGAGTGTTTTGCTTACAGCTCTTGGTGGGTTTTTTTGTACCTGTATGTCAGAGAAAATCAATAGTGGCTGTTAATCTTGGTGCAGATTTTCTTTTCCCCCACTGGAGCCAGTGCTGGGGTTCTCATTCACATCAGTTTCAGCTTTGAAAGTCCCAGCCTGGAACTCAAACACACGTGAACAGTTTTGAGGTGAAGTTCTTGGCTTTGCCCAGTTTCTCTCCCAGCAGAATCTGGGTGTAGAGAGTGGCCTCTGGTCATCAGTGGAACAGGCAAATAATGCTCCTTAGCTCTGGGAGTGCTGAACCAAAACCTTCTCCCTTGCTGGGAAAAGGTTCCAGGCACAGAACTGTGGATATCCCTGTGAAATCTGCCAGTCAGCACCCAGGAAGCTGGGACTGGGACCTGGCTGCTCCTCCACCCCCAGATAACCACCCAGAACCCTCAGACACAGCCTGCCCGTTAGGAACTGCTAATCCCAGCTCCTCCACAACTGGCTAATTGCTCCCTGCACTTCATTATCCCTGACTTGAGACAGCTCTGGAGCTGCTCTGCTCTCTCCCTTCCAGGACTTTGAAAGATCCCGAGCCTTCAGCTTCCTGAATGAAATCAAGAAGAGGTTTCAGACCACCTATGGCTCCAGAGCACAGACAGCCCTTCCCTATGCAATGAACAGCGAGTTCTCCAGTGTCCTGGCTGCCCAGCTGGTGAGATCTGCTCCTCAAGGGGACTTGCCCCCTAACAACCCAAACTTCTCCCCAGAAATTCTCCAGTGTTGAGGCTGGGGGCACAGGCAGGGGAGCTGCTCCTCCTCCCCATGCTCCCCCTGCCCCTGCTTCACTGCTTTGGTGGTTAAAAATGAGTTGGGGTTAGGAGGGGTGCATTAACTGTTTGTGCCCTCCCTTGAGTTGAAGAATAATTA
This sequence comes from Florisuga fusca, assembly GCA_038090715.1. Classification (NCBI taxonomy): domain Eukaryota; kingdom Metazoa; phylum Chordata; class Aves; order Apodiformes; family Trochilidae; genus Florisuga; species Florisuga fusca. The sequence continues at coordinate 19,993,201 of JAAWXA010000017.1, read as the reverse complement.
AATTAATTAATTAAAGCTCTGGAATATCAGCTTCCAGAGCTGGGACATGACCTGTGTGTGGGGCAACCCCACCTGCTGTGGGTGAGGTGTAGGAGGGTCTCAGGAACTGACAGGGGTGGTTTGGAGCAGCCAGAGTTGTGCACAGGTCACAGCAGGAACTGTCCTGTGGCTCCTGCAGCTGCCAGGAAGCAGGGAATGCTAATTCCCAGGCTGGCTCCCTCCCAGGAGGGCCCAGTGCCTGCTCTGTGATAAATCAGATGAGGTGTCTGTGTGCAGTGGGGTCGAGTTGTTCCTCTGTTTAAGGTTTTGACAGGGGGAGGCTGGAGCTTAAGGAGTTGCCTCAGCAGCAGAGCCAGGCAGCTCTGGTGTTGAGAATTCTTTCTTTGTGACAGAAATACCACTCGGAGAACAAGGGCACTGACCAGGTGGCAGAGACACAAGCTCAGATTGATGAACTGAAAGGAATCATGGTGCGGAACATCGGTGGGTCTGGGGGAGCTCCCAGTCTGGGGGAGGGTGGCAGGAGGGGGGTGCTGGAGAGGAACCTCTGCAGCTTGGCATGGGGTGAAGCATGCTCTGGGTCTCCCCATGGCTGCCCTGCAGCTGCTGTGAGGAAATGCCCCTCAGTACCTCACTTTGTGTCTGTGTCAGACTCTGCTGTGGGTTTGACACGTCTGCCCAGCTGAGAGAGACCAAAACTGAGTCAGGCTGGTCCCAAAACGTAGCCTGGATGATGAGAGACTGTTCTGAAGTGCTGCTGCTGCCTGGGAGCTTCCTGCTGAGCCACTGCCAAGGGCTCCTGGCTTACAGCTGGCTGTTGGAAGCAGCTTCTTGCCCTGGGATTCTACCTAGAGATTTGGATTTCTTTGTGTCTTTCTCCAGACCTTGTGGCACAAAGAGGAGAGAAGCTGGAGCTGCTGATTGATAAAACAGAGAATCTTGTGGATTCGGTAGGTTCCTGACCCTCAGAGGGTTCCTCCTGGTGCCAGTACCTCCTGGTGTGGGGAGGTAGTAGAGATTCCCTTACCCTGCAGGGAACACTCTCCTCAGGTGTCAACTTTGCTGCTTCCTCACCTGGTGGCAAGGTTTGCTCTGACCCTGGGTCATGCTCTAGGCACATGGACTGGAATTCCTTCAGCAGGGAGACAGAGCAAGAGAGATGCTCCCCGAGTTCAGGTGGTGGCTTCAGGTCCACAATACACCCCGAAGGGCTGGAGCTCTGCCTGGTGCTGCCCTCTCCGGAGAAGCCTTGGGGTGGTTGGTGGGGAAAGGCTGACAATAACCAGCAGAGTGTGCTGCTGAGGTGGCTCCTGAGGGGGCCAGCCCGGACAAGAGCTGCTCAGGAAGCTGCTCCTGGGAAAAGCTCTGCAAACCGCAGCAGCTGGTGGGTGTTTGAGGTCATCTGGTGGCCAGAACCTGGGCCCAGTGGGTGGAGTTGGAGGACAGAGAGAGGAGCCTTGAAAAGGGGCAGCCAGGAGCTTGGGGGGCTCTCATTGTGGCTGGTGGGTTTCCAGCACTGGGTCAGGTGTTCCATCAGTATTTTGGAATGCTTAAATTCCCAAAAGATTGGAAGTCAGACAGGAACCCAAGCAGAAGTACCTGAAGGTGAACTAATCCCTGTGGGCACAGCTGTGGAGGAGGTAACCCCAAGCTCTGCAGTTACTGGGGAGGTTTGTAGCTGGGAAAAAACCTCTTCAGCTTTTTGGGACACAGTGTCCTCAGCAGCAGGTTCAGGAGTTCAGCACTTGTTTTACTTCCTCTTGTAGTCAGTCACTTTCAAAACCACCAGCAGGAACCTTGCAAGAGCCATGTGTATGAAGAACCTCAAGCTCACCATCGTCATCATCATCATCTCCATTGTGAGTATGGGGCACAAGGAACCCTCCAGGCTGGTGGAACTGCTCCAGGTATCCAGCCTGGAGAGCCCCCTGTGCTCAGCCCTGCCCCTGGAAGGCTCTGAGCTGGGGAAGGAGGGGGTTGGTGGCCTTGTGGGAGGTGAGGAGAGAGGAGGAGCATGGTGCCAGGTGGCTTTTCTTGTCACAGCACCAGAGGCTTCCCAGAGAGTGGTTTCTGTGGGGCTGTCACAGCTGCCTTGCTAGCTCCAGGGGAAGCAGAGGCATTGAGTTGTTGGCTGCTCCATCTGTGGAGGGGTTTTTAGGCCTTAGTGCTGCTGGGATCTTGCTCCTTGATGTTGGAGCAGCTTTTTCTGCTGTGCTGGTGTGTGCCTGCAGGCTGGGAGCATGCAGCTGCAGGTTCCACGTGGGGTACTTTGTCCCCAGTTCTCATCCCCATGCTGCTGCAGGGATGTGGAGGAAGAGGCAGCAGCCCAGAGTCCTGCAGGACATTTCACAGGTTACTCTGGGGGTTTCCAAGCTGCTCTTTGGACTGCCAGCCCAGGCTGCAGTGTGATTCTCCCCTCAAGTGGCTGTTTCTTCTTCCAGGTTATCATCTATATCATCCTGTCAGCTGCCTGTGGTGGGCTGGCGTGGCCAAGCTGTGTGCAGAAGTAGCCAGGGGCAGCTGGAGCTGCTCCCTTGGAGAGGGGAATCCCAGGAGTGTGAAGAAGCAACCCACAGAGTAACTCAGTCTTTCACTGCTGACACCTTCTCATTCTTCCATCCCTCCAGGACTTCAGACGTTTGCCTTATCACCCCGAGCAGGCCCAGCTGGTCACTGCTCCTGGGCAGCTGACCCTCACCATGGGCTGGTTTAAATTACTTGAAGGGATTTGATTTTATTTATTGGTTTTTTTTTAAAAGTCCTTTTTCTGTCCCCACTACCACCTTTTCAGCTGGGTGGGGGGCTCTGTCCAGCTCCAGAGGGTTCTGTGCATGTTTGCTGGTGTAGCTTTGTGAGCAGAGGACAGTCCTGCAGCAGCTCTGCTGCCCACAGGGAAGGTGTCTGGGGTGGGACAGGATGGGGGTACAGGGATTCCCACTTCCTCCCAAGGTGGAGGTCCTGTAGTGTTTCCCAGGTGGAGGTTGCAGGTGTAACACTGGTGGAACAGAACCAAATGGCTTTTGGGCTGGGGCTTTACGTGGTGTGAGGTGTAGGTGCTGCTGTACAGGATCTCCCTGGAGGTCTTTCTGCAGGTGGTAGGAGAGGCTGGGGGGTCACCTCAGCCTTTGGGAACAGCTGCCTCTTCATCCTCACTTCTTCCTCATCTTCCCCCCCTCCTCTCCCTTTAATTTGTGGCTTAATCAAGACAGTGAAGTAGAGGGTTGCACACAGTGAAGGCTGAAGCAATGTATCTGCTTTCTCACATGTTATTTCTCCTCTTCTTTTGAGGGTGGACTAAATGAATACTAATGTTCTCACTTGCTGAGGTGAAATGGGGGCCAAGGGAGTGATCTGGCTTGCTGAGGTGTCAGTGGCTGCTGCTTGTGCTTCTCCTCTGCAGCTGTGTGCCCAGCTGAGGACAGAGAAGGGACAAAGGCTGAAGCTGGGGGTTACTTGGTGGTCAGCAGAAGGCTCTTGTCAAGGTGTACTCCTCTGAGAAGGAAAAAATACAAACCAAACCCAAGGCTAGTAACCAAATGTGCTGCTCTCAGAGGAGAGGGGCTGCTGGTGAGAGCTGAACGTGGCATTTCTGTCCCTGCTGCACACCTGACCCTGGCTGCTCCTGGCAGTCCTTGGTGCCTGGGGGTGAGGGTGTAGGAACATCTGTCTTGGCTCTTCCAGGCTCGTTTCCAAGAGATGTAGAAACAACTGAAATCTCCTAGAAGCACCAGATGGTCTTGCAGAGGAGGCTGTGGCTTTCTGGCCCAGGGAAGTGGTTTTGAATTGTGGGTGAAGCTGTTGAGGAAGGGGAAGGGGGAGGCTTCATTTGGTAGTGCTGCTCCTTCACCTGCTGCTCTCGGTGGGTGTGACACTGAGCTTTCCAGCAGGTGCCTGCTGAAGAGGTTTTCCTATAAACTTGTTGCTGATTCTGATTTGTCTTCTGTTAGGCTGGAATTTCACTGAGGGTGACTCTGCTCTTGGTACCCAGAAGGTGGCAGTGGGCCTGGTCAGCACTGTGCTCACTGGCATCTCTTCCTGTTTGTGTTAAATTGACCCTAAAGCTTCAAGATTTCCTCCCTCTTCCCTCCTCCAGCCCCCCAGCTCAGTGTACAATTGTGCATGTTTTAGGGATCGTTGTGTTCATTTCTATGATCTGTTGTCTTATGTACAAATACTTTTTAAAAGAAGATCCTTCCCTTTTAAAGGATGCACTGAGGCATTAGTGTAAAAACAAAGTTAACTTGATTTAAATAAAATGACTGTACAGAAGAGTGGAGGTCTCTGGGTCTGACTGGGGGAGGAGGGGGATGTTGTGCCTTGTTTCTGCTTCTCCCTGCTCTCAGCTTGGAGCACCTGGGCCAAAGGGATGTTTCTGGGGGACAGAACCCAAAAGGGAGAGTGGTGACACAGGCAGGGGAGGGGCTGTGGGGGTGATCACTGTGAGGCAAAATGGAAGTCTGGGGGAAAACATTTTTAAGGCAGTTTGCAGTGATCTAAAAGCTGAGTCTTGAGGTAAATCCTGAGCAGTCACCCCAGGAGGAGGAGCCCCTTTGCTAGCAGAGTCTGTCCTGCATGCTGACTGACTGCTGGCTGCCCTGCCCTAAAGCCTCCCTGCAAAACTCTGGAGCCCTTCACCTACCTCAGAACTTGAACTGCTGCTGCAGCTTAGCTTTGGGGAGCCAGCTCATGCATCAGGGTGAGGGAGCTGGGTTTCCTCTTAACCTTGCAGAAACTGCTGGAGTTCAGCTGATTGTCTGAGGCAAAGGGAGCATTCTAATGCTGGCTGCTAGGGCTCAGGCTGACAGGAGAGGGAAATCTGTGGGAAGATCATGGGGTATGAGAACAACTCAGGAAAGTGAAAGGATAAAACTTAACATTTCCTTAGTGTGACAGTTCTTACTGAGCTGGGCTTTGTGCTTAACATCCCTGGTCCAGGGCCCAAAAGAAAACAGACAGCTCTCTCCTGCAGGGGGACAGCTGTTGGCAAGTGTGTGTCAGGGTCAGGTTTGTATTTTAAATGCACATAAAATTCAAGGAGATGAAAGTTAACTACCAGTAAGTGCATCATGAGAGATGTCCTGTGGAGAACTGTTTACCTGAGCAGAGCTCTAAGTGCAGCAGCAGCCTCTGTGTGGATGGGCCTGTCAGGCAAAGCCTCCTTCCTAGCACAAAACCCACTCCAAGTCAGGCTCACTGTTTGAATAAAGCAGATCTATTTCAGCACCAGAACATTTTATTAAACTACACTATCAAAATCACATTGATGGCAGGGAGAACATTGCTATCAGTGCATATTTTCTGTACTAAGACTGAATTTGTCTCATCCAGCACTTGCTGAGGAAAAGGACACTGAAAGGGAATCCTTCATAGCCAAAGAGACAGTAGAAAAGTTCTACAAAAAAGAAAAATCAGGGCAGTGGGGAGCTGGCTGGAAGAGATCCAAGGGAAAGACTTCAAGTCAGATCAGTAAGGGAGGGTTATCTGTAAAAAGCTTACATTTAACTGGTGTTTATTAACTTCCTCATCTGAGAGATGAAGAGGCTGAGAAACAGCAGTTTGTGAAGAGCATCCCTGTCCCTGCACTGTCCACAAACCCACACAAATATTGTGTAACTGCTCCTTCACTTGTGAACTGTGATGCACGCACCTGAATACGACAGCTTGAGGTGTACTACAGTTATAAAAACCTGCTTCATCTCCTAAAACAAACAATAAAAAGTAGCAGAAATACATTCTATACAGAAGTAAAAAAAAAAAAAAATAAAAAAAAAATCCAACAAACCCAAACAGCTGAGTTCCAGACAAATATGAGTCACATCAGGTTGAATTTTAAAAGTCTCACTTCTAACACCTACAGAACTATTTCTATCTGCCTGAGCCACTGCCCCGTGGCAGGAACAGCTCAGAGCTGCTCCCTGGCACCAAGAGGACACCCAGCAGCCTTCCCAGGCCAGCACCCTCAGGAGCAGGTCACCTCTGGAGGTGTCTGTGACCTCCCAGCCTCCCCCAGGGCTGGAGGCAGAGGTGTCTGTGAAATAAGGCTCAGTCTCCAGGAGAAGACTGGGGTTTAGTCACGTCGTGAAGGGTGGAAACCCAGTGAGGCAGTTGGTGGGTCCACCAGGAAGAAGAGGTCAGGCAGGAGGTGAGGATGGTGAGGACCTATGTACAGCAGTCTGGAGTGGGAGAGGGCTGGGGAGGGTGACTGTCAAAGAAGGTCCTTACACCCAGCCAGCTGGGCTCAGTAACACCCCTCCTTCCAGGAATCGTCCTCGGCGGCCTGAGTGCTCTGTGCTGACTGGAGAAATCTGGGTGGAGAGACACAAAAAAAGCCATCACCAACAGCTGGAGAAGTCCCTCAGGAACATCTGGGGGAGGCTGGAATTCCCCCTGGGCTTCTGCAACACCTGCCTTAGGGAAAGGGCTGCAGGCACAGGGGGCAGGCCCCGGGCACCAGGAGCCCAGAGCAGCAATTTCAGGCAGTTTGGAGAAATCAAGTGGCTCTTTTTGGGTCACAGTGCCACACTCCCCCTGCTCTGCTCTGTTACTAACACTGCTGGGGGCTTTCCCCAGGACTGAGTTCCAAGAGAAATGTTTATCCCTGCAAATGTGACTGAACACACAAAAAAAACCCCAAACAACAACAACCAGACTCTATTTTTAAGAGTTCAAAAATTCACTTCAAAAGAAGCTCAATTTAAGGCCACACCAGGACATCAAAAATACCTGGAAAAACCACCAGCTTTTGGCAGATTTTAGACAAGGGGCTAAGAGCAGGCTCTGCTAAGGTGGCACGAAGCAGTCTGTGGGTGGAGCTCTCAGAAGCACCTCAGAGGCCTTGCAGAGCCTGGCTGTGTTCTAACGAAGCAGCTGCTGCTTTACACCACCTAGAAACTTCATATTTGCCTCAAGATTTAGGAAACTAACCATAAAAGCTAGAAATAAATGTCAAAAAACCCCCAGAAAGGTCCCCAAACCCACTGGATTAGGACCCAGCCTCTCAATCAGCTCAGACTTGTGCCACAAGAACAAAGATTGTACATTTTTGGGCAACCCTCATGTATCCTTTCACTCTGGTGCATGAAGTTACCATAATAAACAAACAATGATGCTTTTCAGAAGCCTTGTTGATCTGTGCCACCTCTCAAAACCCTTGCCTACTGCTCACCTAGAGTCCTGAGTAAGGATGAAATAACACAAAAAACCCACCAAACTTATTTTACCAGGAGCAAAGCTGCAGAGGCACCAGAGTAGCTCAGCTGGGATGGTTATTTTATTACCAGTAAAGAGTTTATTAGTTCTTTTGAAAGAGTTTTCCCCTTCCCAACACCAGATGTGTGCATCAGATAAATATGTGCCCATCATGTTCACTGCCCAACCCAGGAAGTTTCAGCCCAGGCCTCTTCATTTTTTTCATTTTCCTGGATCATCAGCTCTGCTTAAAAAAAAAACAACACTATTTTTTTTCCTTATGCAGATGGGTTACACTTAAGCAGATGGGAAACACTGACTGGTTGGGTAAAAAGGAGTTTCCCCCCCAGCAGCTGATGAGTCCCAGCCTGCTGGTTCACATCTACAGGCAGAGAATTTCATTTTGGTGGTATTTAAAGGAACTGCAAAACCTTTTGCTTCCTGACTGGGGGCAAAGTAATTAACATCCAGGAACCTTCCAGCTAAGTCCTGCCCTTTCTTTGAGGGCTCCCCAGCCACAAGCCTACACCTCAGGTTAATCAGCAGCTCTGACCCAGCTCTCCACGCTCGTTTCATGCTCTGACATCTGAACACTTTATAAAGAAGTGTTTCTCACCTGTGCAGCACACCAGACACCTGAAGGCCCACACTTACCTCTTGGATGGTGGTGCTGCCTTGCTCCTGGCCACTGAGATTCCCCCTAGAGATGTGCGTGCCTTCAGGGGGGAATTTTTTGCCACGGTGACCACGTTACTGCTTCTGGTAGTGCAACTGCTGCTGGGGGAGCCTGCATTGAGCTGTGGTTTCCGAACTCCAGTGCTGGGATTGGTGTAAGTGCAGCCTTTCACTGCCTGCCTGGCTGCTAACAGAGAGCTTGTGCAGGACCCCCCCTTCAGCGGCTGCCGCACGGTGAGGGGAGCCTGCCCAGCACCGGAGGAATACCTGAGCTTCCCGGGAGCCAGACCTGGAAATGCAACAGCAGGAGGGTTAAGGATAAGCCCAGCATTTCAAGAAGGCCTCAGGGGTGCTTTTCCTCAGGTGAAAGGGCCCCAGGGAACCCCCCCAGTGACCTGCTGAGCGTTGCTGTGTCCTGGGGATGCGGCTGTTTGGCACCTGCAGGTCTGACTCCAGGCTCCGGCTGCTCCGCACAGACTCCAGAGCCCGCAGGCTGGGCCTGGCCAGGTTGGGCATGCTGTGCCTCATCTCCTCTGAAAGCAAGAGCCAAGGTCACAGGATGGCAGGGACCCCAAGGATCACCCAGTCCCAAGCCCCCTGCCATGGGCAGGGACCCCTCCCACAGCCCAGGGTGCTCCCAGCCCCATCCAACCTTCAGCACTGCCAGGGATGGGGCAGCCACAGCTTCTGGGGGCACCCTGGGACAGGGGCTCAAAGGATTTCTTCCTAATGTCTTAACTTAAATCTCCCCTCTTCAAGTTTGAAACCATTTGTCCTTGTCCCTTTGTCCCCTCACTGCCCACCCATGTAGAAAGCCCTATCCCAGCTTTCCTGCAGGCCCCCTTCAGACACTGGGAAGTCACCATGAGGTGACTTCAGAGCCCCCTCTTCTCCAGACTGAGAAGAGCCATCTGGGCCAAGCCCTCTAATATGATTGTCTTATAATATTAAACTACAGACACAGAATTAAATGCTGCTTCTGGCAGCAGTGGGGAATGTGTAAGGGTTCAGACTGCCTCTGGAAAAACACATCCCAAAGTGAACAGTGGACTGTAGAGTGTGACACTGGCCCTCAGTTAGTTCCCATTCACAACGAGCACCTTCTGAAACCTGTGGGTGCTGAAATGCTGCCTGTGTCCTCACCTTCACTGCTGGCATACTTGAGCCTGTCCTGCATGGGGCTCTGCACAGCCCTCCTGGGGGGCCGGATGCGGGAGGGGGGGGCCCTGCTGTGATCCGTGCAGGAGGCGGGGGTATGCCAGCAGTGAAGGTGAGGACACAGGCAGCATTTCAGNGGAGGGGGACTGGCAGCGGGGGGAGCTGAGGGGGGACGGGGAGTATCTGTGGGCACTGCGGTACGACAGGGAGCAGTCACAATCCTCCTCGTCCTCCAGGCTGTAGGTGTCGAACTCCTGGTCGCTGTAGGTCCCTCTGCGCAGGGAGTGGAGGGAGGCGCTGGAGCTGCGGCGGGAGACGGAGGCGGAGCTGGAGGCGCAGTCCTGGCGCAGGCCTGGGGGCAGAGGGGGCAGCGCTCAGAGCCTGGCAACGGGAATTCCACACCCCCCGGCAGCACAGCTTCCAGCAGGAATTCCACACCCCCCGGCAGCACAGCTTGGGAAGCAAGGGATTCACCTCAGCCTTCAACCCCAAGTTCATAACGCCCTTTCCTAAAGGCACAGCACGTGGAGCCCCTGGACTGGAACAGTTTAATTGGAGCAAAGAGAGAACATCCAAATTGACCTGAATTATTCCTCATGTCACTGGCACTGTTGATTCTGAGCTGCTGCTGCTCAAAGTGCCACTGGGATGAAATGGTTACTCGTGGAACTTCTCCTCCACTTCCCAGACAGCCTGGGATGGAGCATTTCACTTTGTATGTCAGACACAGCAGGGCTTTGGATCATATTTTTAAGACCAGTTTCTGCTTTAAGGGGTGTAATCTTGAGAATGTTACACAACTGCTGGCCTGCAGATTTTTAAAAGGAGCTCCTGCAACATTCCAAACACTCTAATAAATTATTTTTTTGTTGTTGTTGGGGGAAACAATGAGAACCCATCCAGATTTCCCTGTGGTTCTCACCACCACCAAGGAGCTGCCACCTACTTTCTTCCTGAAGGCGTGCCATAACCTGGACATCTGTCAAGTCCTGGAGTTTGTATCCCATGGAGATGGAGTCATCAGAGGTGCTCAGCTCACTGTCCACAGATGACTGGGAGCTCAGTGCAGAATGCATGCTCAGATAACCTTCAAGGGGCAAGAGGAGGGAGGAACAGAGAAAAGCTTTCAGAGCTCCACATTCAAGCCCAGAATGAGCAGCAGAGTATTGATTCTGCTAATAAAGTCTGTGAGGTATGGCTGCTGGGAATAATGAAGAAGTCAGAGATTACTTGAGGACACAGCAGTCAGTACCTGAACCTGCAGCTGTCAGGAGGCAGTGTCTGTGTGCAGAGAAAATAAAATGGGGACTTCTGTCCAGAGGGTGGCAAAAGCATGTTTGGTAATTCTGAGGTCAGAAACATCCTTTAGAAGATCAGTGTTATTCCTGCCTCCTTTGAGAAAGGGACAAATACTGGTCTAGATTTTAAGCAGCCAAGTTACACAAGGTGCTTGCTAGGGTGTTGGTGAGCAGTCAGAGGAGTAAAAGGAATTAAAAGGGTACAAAAAAAAAAAAAGACAAAAATAAAACCACCAAAGCCTCTCCACATCCCCTAGGAACAATTTCTGGCAACACAGAAGGATCAGTGAGTGTAAAACCTCTGCACCACCAGCAGGCTGATGTATGCCCCATGTTCCAAAACACTGTAACAGGCCCCTGCCATAACTAACCCTCAGACACACAGAAAACCAGGAAGCTCAGAGGGCTGCTTTAGCAGAGAGCACATCATTACTGGAAATTAATTCAGAGGTGAGGCTGCAATTAGTACTGCCCAGATTCAGCCCCACCAAAGATAATTAAACCCCACGACCTCTGAGCATCACTTTCAGCTAGAGCAGGCTGCAGGAACACAAACCCTGCTGGAGCAGGGAGTCCAGATCATCAGCAGAACCCTGAAACTCATTGCTCAGCAACCTTGCCCAACAATGCTGAACTCCAGCCTGGCAGGAAAAACACAGCAGGTTCCCAGTGTTATTTCTTCCAACCAGTTTTGAAGAGCAGTAAGTGATGGCCCCAAGCCCACCAATCCTACTCAGTCAGGTTGGCAGTGAACCTGAAACTCATGTCAGCACTTACCCAAGTCAGACACCAAGCCTCAGGTACAGTCCTGCTCTACACTTGGCTTTTCCCTTGGTGCCCTTGACAACTTGGAGATTTGCAGAGAGAATGAGGAAATGCTCAAGTTGCACACTTTGGGTTTGACACACCAGTAAGTGTTTGTGTGGGAAAAGGGGGTTGGACACTGAGACTGCCAGCTAACTTTGGAGTAAAGACAAGAAACTGATTTAGAGATTTTTTTTCCCCCCCTGCAGAATTCAGCTTGCAAAAATAACCAGTCCTACAGGCATCCTTCTGTTTGCAAAACAGAGGTAAGTGTTAATTTCTATTTAGAGCAGAAAACCAGATCTCAAAAGCACGCCTGCAGCTCTGAAAACATCCATACCCAACCCTCTTTTTTCTTAGAAATAAAAGAAAAAAAAAAAGGTTCATTTCCCATAAAAAGCCAGAAACTGTTAAACATGCTTTATGCTTTCAAACATGCAAATTAACATACAGTGGTTTCCAAAGGAGGAGGAAAAAGAACAAGAACTCAAGGGAGACTGCTCAGGTAATAAAGCCAAGAGGCAAAGCATTTGTCCAGGGGAGGGGAGCAGCAGCTGCACCAGGGATCACAGCAGCTCTGGGAGGTGCTGCACGGGCCCCTTGGGCAGCAGCCTGAATGCAAATGCACTGGTGTGGCCAAACCACCTGGGAGCAGCCTCATTATCACACCCACAGACACGGGCTGCTGACAAGAGCTTTGTAGAAGTTGCCTGTAAGGCAGGAAATCTTGCTCCAAAGAGGGTTCAGCAGCCTGAGGGAAAGTTGCTGCTGGTTTCTGCTTAGCTGCCCACTTGGACAGTTCAAAGGCCTCTCCTGGAGCCTTCCCCTTTCCCCTCCCAAGCACAAGGCAGCTTCTTTCTGGTGCCTCCACTCACCAGTTAACCCATTATCTCCTTTGCAAAAGAAACTTCACCAGCTCTCCAGCCAGAAAAGTGAATCCAAGTAACTGTATGAAGTTCACACCTCCATGTGATATCCTTACCCAAGAGCAGTATTTCCTTTGCCCTAATGGCTTTTTTCTCTTCTAATTCACTTAAAATTAGTACAATTTTATAAATGCATAGAGAGAAAGTTATAAAATCAAACCCATGAAATACCTGCAAGACATTTAGAATGCAAGGAGGTTTTCTCTCACTCAACAGATGAGAGCTGGGGCAGTAAGTGAGCAAATTAAAAGGAGAAAACCCCAGGGGTGGACTTGCATCTTGTGATAACTTTTCCCTGTGCCAATCAGCACAACTCCTTGCATTTTAAACCCCCTGGGTTTGCAGGGCTCTACTGACATGCCATACCTGAGCTGCCACAGGTTAGTAGTGCTTTGTTAGTCGATTTGAGATGCCCAGGAGAGTTTAGAGCATTGCTACAGGAGCCTGGCTCTGTGTTCAAATTATGTGCACTTGGTGAGGCCAGTGGACTGCAATACAGGTTTTTCCATCTACTGGCTAGAAGGAAAAATACAAAAAAAGCCATAAAGGTTATCAAAATATTAATAAACAAAAGCAAAGAGCATTAAGATAAAGAAAGGCATGATCAAACCAGATGAAGTACTGTAACAGATGCAGTTCAAAGAAGACCTCTCCATGGTGCCAGCTCCCCCCTTCAACTTGTTATTTCTGAAGAATTCCAAGAATAACTGTGGACAAACTCAGCTTTCCAGAAGCCATACATCTCTAAAAGCTGCAGTGCTGCTATTCTGAGGTAGCTGTTTACATACAGACCTGTCACTTCTACACCCCATCTTCATTCTGAGCAACTCCACTGAACTCTGTTTACATGTTCCTATTTTGAATTTTTAATGACAGAACAAAACCAGCATCAAACCACAAAAGCTAAGCCTTTGGAGTAAAAGGAGAGCAAATTAATAGGGAAAAGAACCATTATGAAATGTTTATTCAGCAGATGAGTTAGTGAAGCAATCAAAAAGCAGCCAGGTAGCAAAACTTGGGCACCCACCTCCAGTGCAGCTGGAAACAAGCAGCTGCAAACCCAAAGAAATTACTTCATGGCATCTGTGTGCACCCAGGGGGTGCCCCCTGGATTGCCCACCCAACCCTCACCATGGGGGCAGCAGTAGCTAAGAAAATACTGAAGATTGGCTATATAACTAGTTTTCTCTCTTACTTCCCCCACAAACATCAGGTCAGACTATTTTTGTTACAAAGGAGTGAGAGAGTACAAATAAAACCTGAGGTATGCCAGGCAGAAGGCAAATCAAATGGAGCTTCATCCCAGCTTCTAAGGTTTACAAAAGCAAAGTTTGTTCTCAAAACACATCTGGTTATCCCAAATGAGGAAGGTCAAGGCTCAGCTGAAAACAAACCCCTTTGGTACAAGGGGTACCAAAACACTGGGAGCATTTAGGCTGCAAAACCATAACCCCACATGGGGCTCACAGACTCCCAGTCACCGAGGCCCAGTTAGTGGCCAGACAGATCAAAACCATTGCCTGCACACAGAAACCAGCCCAGGCAGACAGCAGCTCTTGTACCAACCTAGGGCTGGCACTTTCAGGAGATAAGAACACCCCTCAGCTTCAAAACATTCTCTGAGAAATACTTTGCTTTGCCAAACACAGCTGCTGCCTCGAGATGTTTGTGGGCCCAAGCAGAGAGCTGAGGCTGCAACACATGCTGCTCAGTGAGGGGCTCCTGGAAGAAAGGAATAAACCCAGAAACCCCTCAGACTGCAGGGCAACCCACAGCTGCCTCTGAAGCAAGGCTACCCGAGGAGCTACACAGCATGGAAAGGATTGCTCAGGCTCTTCCAGCCCCTCAGTGGCTTGGCTACCAGGAATTCAGCCCAGAATTCCTGTGTTTTACACACAAACCCAGAGACAATTTGCAAAGCCTGAGGCAGAACAGATCCTAGGGGGATTCTGGGTGCAGGAACAGCACTGCCCTCTCTGCTTGGGAAGGAAGTCAGTGATAAATCTGCTCTAACAGCTCTGGCACCAGTGAAAGGTCAAGGTGGGACTGATCCTTCAAACCACAAGGCCACCACCCCAGAACACTGACTGTGCTGGTGGTTGGTCACTGAACAGGACTCCCCAGAGCCTTTTTCTTTAGGGCAGATTCAGTAAGGGATGATAAAACTGGAGGAAAAACTGTTTCCAAGTGACACGATTTTTTCAAGTCCCAGATTTTGATGATTCATTACTGGAAGCCTTGAGCAGACAAGTGCTTTACTCAGGCAATACTCCCAGTGGTAAGACACAGTCTGAATAATCACCAGAAACACTCAGTGACACTGAACTCCTACAAAAGAAAGCTGCAATAATAGTTTTGTATGATTCTCTGCCCTACTCCACAGAAGCCCATTTTTTCCTCTACATACTTTTACATTAAAGAAGTTTAAATATTTTTAAAAACAAGCAAACCAAGAGCCTGGAAACACAGCCTCTCAACATATTTTAAAAAATCAAACAAATAGAAGGCAAGGTGGTCAGTTTGGCAAGTAATTTGAAATGCCTGGATTTGCCTCTTAAAAGACAGAGAGAGGCAAAACACTGGTTTTTTTGTTTGTTTTGTCTATCACTTGTTATCAGCCCAGCTTTCTTGATGTGTACAGAATGATCTCCTGCCCTCAGGGGCTGAGGCATGACCAGTGCCAAGGGCCAGCAGGGAGGTTTCCCCACAGCCACAAACATCCCAAGCACTATCTCTGCAGACAGCAACTGGAAACTCCTCCTCACAGGAGGCAACAAAAGCCACTTGAAAAAGCACTGCTGATGGTTCACCTACCTTGATCAAGTCTGTTTATCAGGGTCCTGCAGGCTGCCTCTGTCTCAGGAGTGGGGTTGTCCAGCACCTGTCGGCACCATTTTAAAGGCGAGTTTGTTTTCTGGTCTGTGGGAGCTTTCCTTGGGGACACATAGAGCCTTGGCAAGGGTTGAAAGGAGACAGCAAAAAACATTGATCAACTAAATGCAACCACTGAAGGAGCATCTACTGAAGCATGCCTAAAAGTAAGCAGTATAAAAGTTATCCGAATCAAAAATGGGGAAAAAAAAAAAAAAGTTTAAATGGTATGCCATGGCTCAGGAACAAAATCCCCACATGCAAATAAATATCCAAGAGCTCATCTGCTACTGAAAAAAGAAATGCTGGGAAATACAGACACAAATACTCCTGAACATGCAAGGTTCTCTCTTAGGAAAGACCCCACCCCAGCACATCTTGCAGCACGGGACACTGAGCATTGCAACCACTCAGCTCCAGTCAAACACAGGAAGCCAAGTGCTCTCCCTCTGGAGTTACTTAAAAAAAAAAAAAAAAAAAAAAAAAAAAAAAAAAAAAAAGAGGCCAGCAGCTTCCTTAGGGCAGGTCACTCTGTTCTTCACCTATTTTAGTTTAAGAGAGAAAATGCTGCTCTGCTTGAGGAAGCAGCAGCTCTCCCCCAGCTCCTTCCATTTCTAACCCTGCTTCCCTGAACCAGGCAACACCTGTTTGACTGCCTAGCTCCTCCTGCTCCTCTCCAGCCTGCCAGGACTCCCATTTTCCAGCTGACAAGTCTGTGGGCAAGTCTCACCATTTCGTTAACCTCAATTAATTAAACACAGGTAAATTTTTCAGGATGCTAAGGAGGAACTCACAAAAAGACAGGAATTCTGGTCTGATTTCACAGCATCAGGTTCACTGTTTCCCATCTTTAAGTAGCTCTGGGGAAAGGTTCAACACTTTGCAAGTTAACTTCTCCAAACATGCTGGCATAGCTCATTCTTCTGGAGCACCACCCACCATCAGCTAACAAAAGCACCAGCCCTACGAATAAAAGTGAATGTATTTCTGGAGACAGGATTATGACCCAAAAGTCACCTTTGTCTGCAGGTCCCTGTGGCACAAGGGCCAGAGCAGCAGGGGCCAGGAGAAGGCTGTGTCACCTTTCCAGCTGAACTCTTTGCAACAAGCTCAACTCCCTCTGCTTGGCTTAAAAATACGTGGAGTTTTATTTCTGGCAGATTTTCCCTGACAAATCCAACAGCCTTAGAGGATAACTTAATTCAATAAATACTGGAAAAAAATTTACACAGGCATGCCAGTAGGAAGGCATTCAACTGCCTGTGTGCAAGTCAGCCAAAGTCTTTGGGGTTTAACAGATACCTGATTACTGAGCAAGCTTTTCCTGAGATTGTGCTCCTACAACTCAGCAGTCTGGGTGTGAAGCAGGTTCTGCTGAAATGGCAAAAGGTTATGCTTTGAATTTTTTCTTTTGCCAAATTGCAGACGAGACCTGAGACATTACTTAGATACTTACAAGGCCTTCATCCAAAATTCAGAAAGCAAACATTTGGGCAAATATTCTCAATTTGAAGTCTCAGAGTGCTGCTCTGTAACTTATTAAATATGAATGAGATTTTCTTCAGCTTCTGAGAGGCAACCCCTTAGATAAAGCATCTGCAGTTCTGCTCCTAGTGCGTGTGTTTAGGAAATTCTCTTAGCAGGAACTCAGCAATTTAAAAGAAACATAAAGCTGCTACATGGATTTGCTTGATTGTTATGGTTTGGCTTGTTGGTTTTTCTTTTTTTTTTAAAAAAGCTGAACGTACATAACAGCTCCTCTGGAGCCCTGTGTTGCACCACTGGCAGCTTTACCACCAGGATCAAGATCTTTGAATTATTTCATCAGAATTCCAAGAAAACATTCTCTCTCCCAGGTCTCTACCAGGGAAAAAATATAACTGATACCTGGCAGAACACCAACCAAGTGGCAGGGGAGTGAATAACAAAATGCTGAACACAAATCACTGCAGGAAGAACAACCAACTAAGCACAGAGAAAGCCACAGCTGAATGCTTGTAGGGGGGGAGTTTTGTTTGTTCCCTCCTGTGGGGGTAACAGCCTTCCTGGGCACAGCTCAGGAGCTGCCCTGGGCTGAAGTGCAGCCTAAGGGGGCAAACTGGTCAGCAGGAACAGGCAAAGAGCACCCAGTTTAAGTTAAGCATTGTGCTGAGCTGCAACAGCACCCAAAGGTGATTTCCACTTGAGTAAGTCTCCAGGATATTTACAATTTTGAGCAGCTATTTGAGAAAGTGACCTGGGGAAGCAAGTGGAGGGAGAGGCAGCCCAGGAGTACAGAGTTACAGCTGCTGCAGGTGATGCAGTACCTCATGTTTCACAGGAGTTCTGCCATCACCCTGCTGAAAAACAAAACCTCAGACCATGCAAACCCTGCTGAAGCCAAGGCAAGCTGAACCAAAACGTTTGCCAGTTCCACCCAAATCAAACCAGTGCAGAACCAGAGCCTGTCTGCACCTGCAGGGACCAGAAACAAACCCCCTGTCCCTGTCTCTGCTGCTGCCTTTGCCCTCCTTGGGCAGTGCTTTCTGCTGCTACCACTTCAGCTCAAGTGGCCAAAATCCACACAGAAGAGTTAACTAGAGACTGCAGATCTGCAGAGAAGCAGCACAAGCACAATACCATGACAGAAATTACGCTGAGGTTTGGACCTGTTCTTAAAACTGGAACGACAGGCAGACACAGGAGCTGGAGCTTCTCTTTCTGAAAGCTTCCCACTCCCCTCCTCCTATTTTAAACACTTTCATACTTTGAAAGAATACAAAATGAGTTCTTGGTATAATTTAAGGTATAAAGGATCATCCCTTTTACTAGATGAAAACACATGAAGGGTCAGCAAGCAAAAGGACTGAGCTGTTAAAAGACTTACCAACTCAGCAGTGACAGGAAAGAACAAAGCCACAGGGGATTTCTAAAAAATTACCAAAAATCCTAGGTATCAGAGCACACCTGGTGTGTTCCAGTGTTAGCCACAGGGCTTCTTCTAATGTATAATATTAAAAAACAGGAAATGTAACAACACAGCAAGATCTTGTTTTGACCAACACACTTCTCCACACATTCAGCTATTACTTCTATCCAGGCACTACAAAAGTCCCCCAAGGAGCAAAGCCACCTTATTAATGCTGATCTGAAAGCCAAAGAGCATTAAGGGCTTTTTTGTTGGTTTTGTTTTTTCTTTTTTTTCTTTTTTTAATTTTTTAAGGCTGTTTTCTTTACCAAGCTAGTATAGTTTGAAGACTCTCTCATGTCACAAGGTAGATAAATGTGAATACAAAACCATCTCTTTTCATTAACATGGAAATAATGAAGCCTGGCTCCCAAATTCAACTTGTTAAATGTATTCCCTTACAGTCTGGCTTGCTGGTTTTTTTTTCCCCTAAGAATTCTGCTCAAGATGCTGTTTAGGTATGCTCTGGAGTTCCAGTGATCAAGTTAGAGACAGTATTTGGGCCCTGACCTTTAACTAGCTTTGGAAGGGCAAGGGAAATGAATCTGCTGATGTATAAAACAAGTTCTGAACAAGGCTGCTGGTGGAGTCCTACAAAGTAAGGTCAGCTCAGGATTACATCATTGATCTGTTTCAGTTCATGTCTCCAAACAAAAGAGACAGGTTAACTGCAAACAAACAGTGCTCAGGAAATGGAAAAGGTTTCTCTTCCTAGACACAAGCAAAAAGCCACAAATTCCGGATGGTCTGAGGCCTCACTTTGTGTTTTACCAAGTTCTTATTTAAAAACAGCACTTGACAGCTAGGTACAAAGTTTAACAGCTCCATTATTCATTCATCTGCCTGCATCATACAGAAATAAACAAGGAAAGGAAGTTTTCTGTGCTTGCTACAGCTGTGTCAGGAAGAAAAGGGGAAAAACAAGCCTTAAACTGATTTTAAAACATTTTGTAATTGTGCTCTGGCACAATGGTCTTAGAAGTAAGTACAGACAGTAAAGAGAACAGCACTCCTGCTGCTAGGAATCACAGCACTGTACAGAAATGACTTTATACCCCTCAAATGATTGCCCACCTCACCAGTAACACTCCCAAGCACAGCAGCCCGGGTTCCCTGCATGACTGCAGCTTTGAAATACCTACCAGCAATCCTCTTCTTCGTTGCAGTTCTCAAGTTCTAGGACTTTCACCTCGTCCAGATCCGCGTTAGCCGGAAGGCTTTCTACATCTTCTCCTTTTTCACTGGGATTTTGTTCATTTATTTCAACTGAGGGATCAGTCCCTGCCACCACCAAGCTCCCCACAAGCTCCGTGCTGTCACTTGTATCCCTGTGTGAAGAGCATCTGACCTTCCCATCCACCTTCATTTCCACCTGACACATCTGGGAAGACAGCTCCTCAGTGGCAGTGTTGCAGCTGTAGAGCACTGGGGCATCCAGGTCCCTCTGCAGCAAGCAGTTGTTCTCTCCTTCCTCTCTCCTCATTTTGCTCAAGCAGCTGTGCAGATCTGCCATGAGCTGCAGCTCCTGCTTCTCCCTCATGATGCTGCTGTGAATTTCCACCCCGTTGAGCCCCGAGCCATGGTTACCCACACCAGTGTGGGCCTCACTCTGCAGGTCTGTCCCCAGCAGGCTCCTGCTGCTCTTGGTTCTGGGGTGCTGGTTCTGGATCTCCAGCCTCCTCACCAGCTCCCGCAGCTTCCGCACCTCCTCCAGCTCCGGGCCCACCTCCTGGGACCCCGGTTCCGGGTCGGGGCCCATGGCAGAGTTCTCTGCTGAGTCTCCTCCTAAGTCAGGCTCCAGAGCATGATCCTGCTGTATGACAGGGGCACTGCCAGGCACCACCATCATCCAAAACACACACCTGCACTGCAAGACACCAAAAATGGGTAAAAGCTCCACAAAGACGAGCCACCTTTTAAGCAGACCAGGATGAAACACCAAAAATTCCACATTTCACATCATAAACTGATGATACTGGGGGACAAGGTGACTGAATTGAATCAAAACCTCCCAAAAAAGGAACAACTGAAGCCAGTACCAAACATCCCAGCAAACACAACTTGTTTGAGACATCTAGGGTCTGCAACTGCTGTGCTACAATGAGATGTACAAAAGGAAGCTGCTTTAATCATGCATTATAGCTTAGCTTCCACCTGCTGACAAACAAACTACAGGAGAAAAGCCCCCATCTAGCAAAGCCAGGAAGCACCATTAGCAAGGTGCTGGCTTCAGACAATGACAGCATCAAGAAAATGGTAAAAACATCCTTTGTTCATTACCAGGTTTATCCTGGAAAAGCAGAAACAACACCTTGAAAACATTTCAGTACTGGCTTCTACCACAGCCCAAGGACTGGGACTGCAGTTACTGCCATACACAGAAATAACCACAACTGATGTGGTTCCTGGCATTTATTATAAATCCCAGAAAACTCCATGAAATGAAGCCACCTTTCTGCTTTTCCTGCCTTAAGTGCTTACTGCTCACCCTCTGGTTGTGCTCACCTCTCCAGCAGCTTCAAGCTGCACAGGGTATTTGGGCTGCCCAAAAACCATAAAATGGGGCACTTGAGGGGTAGTTTTACTACAACTTACAGAACAAAAGCAGTGGTGCACCTAACACACAGTTTTGCAGGACTCACAGAACAATAAGCAAACCCTGACTTCCCCCTACACTAGCAATTCACATGAGTTTTCAGTTTCAATGCATGCATGCATTTCTGAACTGTCTTCACTGAAAAGCCCCTGATAGGAAATTAATGTTCCACAGAGCAAGGAAATGGAAAATTATAATTCCTTTCTATGCTGCAGAATGATGGGGAACAGATCAGCAAGACAGAAGAGGCAACACAGCCTGTTCAAAGTTTAAGAGATGCAATGCAGGCATTGCAACTGCATTTGAGCCCTGACTTTTTGTGGCTGTGGATTCTTCCCCCCTCCCTTTCCTATCTGAAAATTTCTCCTGTTTCTCAGGCCTAACTGCCAGCAGGCAGAGGAAGCCACAGAAATTTCATAGACACACAAAGCATGCAAAGCAAGCAGGGTTAAAAATGCAGACATCTCCCATGCACACCTCAGCATCTCCCTGTTAGTTGTAGCAGCAGTAGCTAAGTTTACTAAGCAAAAATAATAAAACTGATAGATGTTTTACTTGACATTTTTTAAAATTTTGGTCCTCTGCACAGAAGGTGAAAGTATTAGGCTTACATTTGGATGAATAATGAAAAGAAACAGCACTTACAAAGAGCTTCACTCGAGCAGAGCAGGCTGCAGCACACCCCAAGCCCAGGATTCAAAATCATGCCTGTAAGAAGCAGTGGTGAAGTCATTTTAACGTGGGGAGAAGAAATCTCATTTGTAGTTACCAAGCAATCCAATTCCTACTCTTGAACAACCTCCCTGCGTGCATCCTCCCTCCTAGGAAACCATCCCATCTCTGGAGGAGTAACAAAACCAGCCTGATTTCCAGAGACATTTCCAAGCTATTGCTCAGCCGCTTGCTGAGGATGCACCAGCGGGGAGTTCCAGGAGTTCTGCTGTGAAAACAACACACAAGGGCCCAAGGGAGGGGAAAAAGCCATGAGAGCTGTCACCCGAAAAATTACTTCCCCTCCGAGGCTAAGGAGCAGCAAAACCCGCATTTTCATTCACAGGAGGAGGAAGAAACAGATTGGAACGGCTCAGCCTTTTCCCACCACCAGCTCGAGGGATAACCAACCAGATAAAGCAGCAAGGAGAGAGGAATAAATGTGCAAAAACTTAATTTCATCGTATAATGGGNTCCCATCCCATCCCATCCCACCCCACCCCATCCAATCCACCTTTAAATACATTTATGTAATTTCACGTGAAATAACGAGTTTTGCCCTCCCAAGCCAGCAGGCTCACTGGAGGATTTTTCATATTTGGGCACACCAGCACTTTCAGGATGATGTGCTAGGGATCAAAACTTTTTCCCAGTTTTTTTGAGCAACCAGACACAAAAAATGGCATGGAGAACATGGGGTGACATCATGGCTGAGCCCGTTTGCTGCATGTGAGCGAGGACTGTTTATTAGAGCTGTGTGCTGAGGTTAAACAACTGCTACAGGGGAACCGTGCTGAGGAGAGATGGAGCAAAACAGGACAAATCCTGCTCCCTGTGAGGCCATCAGGACCTCTGGAATCCAGAGTGAATACCTTATTTCTGTGGATGAACTTTTCAAAAGGCACCTACCTATTTGAAATTAATTTATAACCCTTTGACCCAGGCATTAACGAGATGCACAGCAGCTGCTGTACCAGTCATTCCCCACCCCAGGGTTTGCAGGAATGGGGAGGATGAGATGCTTTTTGTCCCTCTTCTGTTCAGGAAGTCACATCTCCTTAGCATTTGGCGACTTAGGAATGTAGGCAGCCACACTCAGTAAGCATTTTATAAGTGATACCTTCCTGACTACGTGGTTACCCCACTCATGGTCAAACCAGAGCTGCCCAAGCCCCCCTGGCAGACGTGGCTTTGAAGCCTCCACCTGAAGCTTGCCAGGAGCAGAGTTGTTGCTGCTTTGGAGTGGAGTTCCCCTTGTGGCTTCTTGCCTACGGTTGGGTTAAATAACTGCTACAGTGGCCTAAAAAAGAGCAAAGCAAAGTGGTACCTGTGCTGGAGAACACTAACTGGCTAAGCTGCTGCCTGCGTGCCAGCTCCCACCACCAAGAGCCTGAAGATTTATCTGGCTGACAGTAGCCTGCCTTACAGCTTTTGCCATCATTTCCACGTGATGCTTTGCAGACATTCCTGATGCTTTCAGAGAGGAAACTCAGGGTCTGGGGACACATCCAGGGCTGCACTGGTAAGGCTGACTTCTCAGCATCTGCACTAAGGGCTAAAATGATGTGATTCTGACTTTCAGCAAGTCCAGCATCTGCTGGAAGTTGGGTTTTGTGGGTCAGCACTTGTCAGGTAAATACCTGACAGGACAAGCAGAGGCATTCCAGCCAGCCCTGGGGAGGAAGGGGGAATCCAGAGCTGGGTCAAGGGAGTGCTCTTTGCCAGGAGGGGCAATGGAGACCCCTCTGCTCTGGCATGTTTTGCATGGCCACCAGACACCTGCCAGCAGAGGCCAAGCCAAACTCCCAGGTGGAAGGCAGTGTTACCTCCCCAAACAGCCAGCAGACACACGTGCTGCTCAGCAATCCACCAGGGAGCAGGCAGGAAAGGGAAATTAAAGCTGACACACAATTAGAGTAAAGTGAGGCTGCAGGTGCTCTTGAAAGCCCATGGAAGGCAAATGGAAATCAGGCAGAAGCTATTTCCAGGCAGAATTTGGGGCTGAGAGAAGCAGAAATAGGTTTTTGCTAAGAACTAAATTCAAACCCTCCCAAAGAATCCAAATCCAGTGTTTAACACTTCTGGGATCTGCCTGCTTTGTGCCAGCTCACACGCACTCAGCTGACTGCAGAACTCAAAGGAGGGAGGAAAAATAAAAAATTAATCAGGAAAGGTTTCTTGCAATTAGCTAAGACAGAGCTATGGGGCTCTGCCTGACTTCCAGCCCAGGGAGCACTCTGGAATCTTAATGAAGTTGGAGGCAGGCGGAGAGGCTCAGCACCTCTGGAAGATCAGCCCACTTATCTCTGGTGGGTGACACTGCCTTATCTGGTTAACACTGGCACTTGGCAGCTGACAGCATAAACTACTGGATGTTCAACTCATTCATTGTGATGAGGCAGTGAGAGGGAAAATAACTGGAGGAAGGAGGGGAGCAGGGATTCAGCTATCTGAGCCAGTCAGGAGCTGCTGGCTGGAGCCTGATGGGTGCTGCTGGGGACTCTCCACTGGCTGCCTGCTCCAGCTTGGCAAAACCCTGCAAGGAAACAGAGAGAGGATGAACACAGGAGCTGGGCATGCACAAACCACCACATGACAGAGGTCAGTGGAGCAGGTGAACCTGGGGCAGCGGGATGGAAGAGGCTTGGCAGTCACATTGCATTAAGAGGCAAACAAAGCAGCCGTGTCTGCGGCGAGGAGCAAACCTCTGCCTCCTCCTCTCCATCCCCAGGCAGGAGGAGGGAAGGAGGCCCCTTCTCACAGCCTCACTGCACCCCCAGGCTCTCTGGTTGCCACTGTGACAAGTCCTGTCCCACCCACCAAATCATCAAACAGAACAAAACCATATGCAGCCTACTTCCTTGCTGACCTGCTGACTGAGCATTAACAGCTTTTTAGCTTTTTTTTTTCATCTCAAAGGGTCTTTATGTAAAGCAGCAAATGCCCCTGATGTGCTGCCACCAGCACCCACCCCCCTGCAGCAGGTCAGCCCAGGGAGCAAGGAGGAACTCCTTCATTGCCTTCAGAGAGGACTCTCAACCTCAAAGGGATGCTCCTCTCACCACTCAAGCCTGCCCTCCACTTATCTCCCCCCGTGCAGCTAACTCAGCCCTGTTTATCACATTATGGCCAGAGATCCCAGCTCTAACCAAGACCCCTGGGAGCAGCTCTGGTGTGTTTCCAGCTCATTCTGCAACAGGGGTCACTGCCTCCCACTAAAGCACCACAGGGAAACCCCTCTGTGAGGGTTAAATGCTCTTCATCCAGTGAACTCGGGGAGCTCTCCTCCCAGCAGCTGTGCTGATGCTGTGGAGGGCACTCACCTAGAAGAGCTTCTCGTAGCACTTGTCACAGTGGACGATGTCTCGGTGGATGAATATTTTATCCAGAAGATCTCCCATTGCTTTGTGGCAAATCCCACACTGCCAAAGGGAAAAAAAAAACCACCGTGGTGGGACAGTGACCAGAGTGCCAGGGAGGGAAACAGTCTGTATCAGTCTGTAAAGGTGTGAGGATGTCAAAGCAGTGACCTTTGGAGCTAAACTTCTCTACAACAGATGCCACTGCAGGTTTCCTCCTTCCACACTTACCATTTCCACACCTTTCTTGTAAAATCTGCAAGGTTTGGGAGGTGGCATTGAGACCTGCACTGGGGCACAAGGGCCACAAAGCAGCAAGGGACACGAGGGAAGAGGGCTGCTGTTCCAGCCCGTGACAATAAAGGATTCTCCTTGTTCTAATATGCATTTATTTGAGGAGCTGAAAGCCCCTTGGGGACACAACCAGCACTGGGGCTGCCTGACTTTTTTTGTCCCCCAGGTGGATGGAAGCATTTGGCACACACTGTGTAAAATATGCTGAAAATCCGAGGGCAGAATTTGCACCAAGATTTCTCCTCTCAGCTTCCCAGCAGCACCTAGAAAAAGCAGGCAGTGCAGGGTGCTCAGCAGTAGGCAAGGGGGGATTGCTTACCCTGAAGCAGTACTCGTGGCAGTAGATGTTGAGATGCTCTATGATGATCTTGGGGCAGTCTCGGATCTCACGGCTGCAGTAGGTGCACAGAGGCTCCATGGACCTGTGAGGGAGAGGCTGTTATTTCACCACAGACATCCTAAGAGTCTAAATAAAAATTTAAAATAAAATAAAAGGCAAAACCTTGAAGTTTATCAGTTTGTTTTATCAGTTTTATCAGTTTGCTAAACCCCCCAGGGCAGCCCTGGTGCTGTCCCACCTCTGCAGGGGAGTGCTGGCCAGGTAGCTGTGGTGGCTGTAGGTGCCTCTCTCCAAATTGCTCAGATCCACGAGGCTGCCACTGGAGACAGAAGGAAAAATCAGCACTCGACACTGACATGGGGGAAAAGCATCTCAACTGGACTCAGGAATCATGAACCCAAGGTCTTGACTGCAGTGCCCTGGAGAGCAGGTTGGTTCTTCTTCCCCAGCCTCGAGATGAACCTCTCAGGGGTGGCAGTGTCCTGCTCCCTGCCCCACACCACAGCTCTGAGGACCAACTTACTTCTCTGGGGTCCTGCTGCTTACATTTGGACCCCATAAATAGCAGCTACTAACCTCCCAAATCCTGAACTATTCTGTGGGAAAAGGCAGGGAACACACATCCTGCATCTCACCCCTCTGAGTGCTCCCCCTCTGCCTCCTGCTTGCCTGGGGTTTTTTCAGACACTGCAGCTCAACATTTATCCCTGGTTGCTGACCCATCCTGGAGATTGATGGAGTCTGTGATCAGCTGCCACAGTAGTGCCAGCACAGCACCCAGATGCCAGCAGGGAGGCAGCAAACTGGGTGTTCACAGCTGCTCAGGGTAAGCACAGGGGGGTCAGGTCCTGCTCTCAGTGGCACTGGTGCCAACCTGGAGAAGCTTTCCTTAGCTCCCTCTGCAGGGAATACAAAAAGCTGAAGATCTAAGCCTGAAAATGCCATCTGACTTATTTCTAACTCACAAATAAGTTTCCTGAGCATGAGCCCTCCACCTCCATACCTCTCCCACCAGTTCCAATCATTCATCCACACGTGCAAACACACAGTGGGGCCTGACAGAGCCAGGCAGCCCCAAAACCTGCAGTGGAGTGTTTGTCTTCACCCTGTCACCCACCCCCTCCAGGGCTCACACCCAGAGTGGGTGCTGGGGCAGTGCTGATTGCTGCAGCTCAGGAGCTTGCTGGGTGTGTGGTAGCTGGCAAAGCCACCCACTGGTGATGGGGACACCCGTGGGGAGACCCAGGAGCAGCTCTGGACACTCCTCGTACCTGCCGTAGCGTGGGGAGGCTGCCAGCCCGCTGGTGTTCAGGTACTCCTTCACAAAGAGGACCCCTTTTCTGGGAAGGGAGGGGAACAGAACCAGAGGAATTTGCATTAGAGAAGGCTGGAGCTAAGGAGAGGCAGCGTGGGGACCCCACGGGTGGACTGGGACACCTCACACACGCGTGAAAAGGCACAGAGCAGGCACTGCTCCTGAATAAAGACTGGATAAAGCACTGCTGGTAAATAACACCTAACAGCCCCTCTAATTACCCCACCAAAACAAAGCCAGTTAACTAAAAAGAATGGGCTGGATGGTGTCAAGCTTTCAGCCAGGTGTCCCCTGCTCTGGGAGGAGACAAGTCCTGGTTTCCACGCGCTGTCCGGGTCACCTTCAGCGTGCAGGGGGCTGAGGTGCTGCCCGGGGACACTCAGACCCCCTGGCACAGCCCTGCTCTGCCCCTGGGACACCTCCAGCCTTTGCATCCCTTGGAAATCATTTGGTTTGGGGGATGCTTTTTGCCTGCAGAGCTGACCTTTCTTGCATATCCCTCCCTCTCTCCAGCTCTGGTTTCTCAGTGACCCCAGCTCTGTCTGTCTGTCTGTCTGTCTGCAGCTCTGTGTCACAGACCCTGTGAAATGGACTAATCAGGCTCTTCCTCCACGGTGCATCCTCAGTGCTGTGATTAACCCTCTCTTCTCCTGGGAGCAGACACTAATCCACGTCACAGCTAAGGAAAGAGAAGTGGTTTGGTTTGGTTTGGTTTGGTTTGGTTTCACCAACTCCCCATGGCAAGGCTTCCAGATGAGTCTCCTGCTGAGCCAGGTGGTGTGGTGAGCACAGCCAGGAGGACCCAAATATTGTCCCTCAAAGCCTTCCCTGACTTCTCACCACTTCAAGCCCTCTCTAAACTGTTAAAACTGTTTTATCAGCTACAAGCCTAACAGCAGTTTCCATCCCTGAGCAGCCCCACCAAACGCTGACACACGTGCAGCATGGAGAGTGCTCACTTGCTCGTGGTTGACAAGAAGAGTCTTCCAAGAGCCCCACCTCTGTGATCCTGCTCTATTGTGTCCCTCCAGCTACAACATGTTGTGGGGGACTCATAATTCAGCCTCACTAAAGAGAACACCCAGGTCCCCCCCTAAAAAAAAATTAAGGGCACCTGGAGAAATACCCAGCTCAGGTCTCCCTGTTGGGGGGCTCTGGCCACTGTGGCAGTGTCTGTGCTCTTAAAGGCAGCAAAGAGCTGGGTGGGTGCAAATCCTGGGGGGCAGTGGGAGGGTGGAGACCACCCGTGGCTCTTTACCCGGCAGTGCTGGCCTCGGGCTGGTACCCGGAGGAGGCTGGGCTGTGGTGTGGGAAGGTGGCCATGGGGCTGCAGAGCCTCTCACTCGAACTGGAGAGCAGCCTGCTGGGAGAAAGAAAAGTCTCTGGGCAGTGGAAACACGAGCCACGAGGTGAGCCAAGCTGGCAGCCAAGGTAAAACCTCCCCCTGCTGCTAGGAGGGTGCAAGATTAACACCCCAAACCATACCCATCAGTTCACCTCTGGCACAGACCACAAAGGCTCTTTTCTCTTTTTACAGCTACCCTGGAGAAGTGATTTGGGAAAGTCTCATTTATGGGGCCATGGGAGAAAAGATAAATAAGATCTTCAGGTGAGTGCAGGCATGGGGTGAATCATGTAACCAGGATGAGGAGATGGGGACACAGTGGCCAGGGTCCAACATACTTCATAACTTCAGCAGCTGCAGAAGGGAGAAGTGGGCAAAAATCACTTCAAATGTTTTCTAAAAAAAGCTCTGTCTACCCCCTCAGCAGTGAGATCTTGCAGGGATGGAGCTGCTGCCTGGAGCCACTCCCGGGCCATCCAAGGGTCTTGTGCCTCCTGTTCACACCCACAGCGTTCTTCCCCATACAGATCCAACACCCAGACCCGGGCTGGTTCCTCCAGACTGTGCCCGACTGCATGTGGATGGGCTGACACCACCATGAAGGGCTGCAGAAAGCCCAGTGTCCTGGCATTCCATACTGGAACCCCCCCAGCCCCTTCAGCAGCCTTGTTCTAGGACCAGTCCAGTCACTGACACTCTGGAGACAGTGACTTTCTCTCAACATCTCTTTGCTTTTTCTCTTTTCTTTTTTCCTTTTTTCTTTTTGTTTTTTTTGTTCTCTTTTTTCTTTTTTCCTTTTTCCTTTTTTCTGTTTTTTTTTTTTTGTTTGTTTGTTTGTTTTTGTTTTTGTTTTGTTTTTCCTGTAGCCTCTGCAAAGGCAAATTTCTGGTTGAGACTGGGTAGAGCCAGGAACAGCCTTCTCCTGTCACTCTGTTCTGGCAGCCCCCACAGTGAGAAACCTCCAGAGGGACCAGAGCTGGATGCATCCCAGTCCCTGTGCTGGGCAGGAGTGGTTTAGGAGTAGCTGTTTGCCTCCGGGTCACACATCCACTCCCTGGGAAGCATTCCTCTCTCTCTCAGCTCCTGGCTCTGCTCCCTGGCTCCTTTTCCCCAGCAGTCTGATGGAGTTTCATTCCTCACCCCTTTACCTGGTGCTGTTACAGTTCAGGCTGTCCATGTAGAAGGGCACCCTGTGGCTTCTCGGGGACATGGACATGGTGGTGTCCCTGGGGAGGGAGTCATGGCTAGGGAAGGAAGGGACACAACCTCAGGCACTCCCCCTGAGCCCACGAGGGATTCTCCCAAGTGGTGAGGATCTTGTCTGGGTGTCTCCTTTGGCTTCTTACCGTGCAGCTGGGGAGTTAAATTCACAGTGTGCCCAGGCACTGGTGCTGTCATATCTGCTGCTCCTAGGGCTGCTTCTGCCATCATAAACTCTCCCTTCATAATCTGGGGTAGGTCTGGCAAGGAAGCACAAAGCCCTGATTACTTTGTACCAGGAGCCACTCGGGTCCCCTCATTGGCTTAGGAATATTTCACCATCTCAGCAGTGGCTCTGGGGGGGATTCTCCCCTGGCTCTGAGGCAGTTCCTAGCTGGACAGACCTTCAGTGTTGTTTCCTTCCCCAGTGCTCACCAAACCCAGCTCTGCACCACCTGCAGTGTGAAGTGCTGCCCAGCTGCCTGCCAGGCCTGCCCATTTTCCCTTCTCCCACACAGAACTCATGATGGCAAAGGCTTTGACTTGTGGGCAGAGCTCCAGCCCTTTCAGTGGAGAAAAGGAGCTTATAGCTCGTGGTCATTCTTTGCTTGCTAGTGCCCTGGGCCACAGATGATGTTGATATTGTTCCCCTGCACTTCCATCCTGATTAAAGCCCCAGGCAACTGCATAACTTAGAGCTGGGAAGCATGCAGAGCTGTGCTGCTCACAGAGGGACAGGCTGAGCTCAGCCTAAGGTGATAAAACCCCTGCTCTGGGCAAGACATGATTCCAGCCCAAGGGCAGGGATGAAATGTGAGTTTCCTGCACTGCAGAGAGGAATGTCAGCACCCCACAGCCCCAGGGGCATGGAGCAGCCTGGCCCAGAGCTGCTGCCAGATGTTTCTGTAGCAGCAGCTTCCCCTGCCTGCACCTCCCAGCCCCTCACCTCCTGCTGCTGAGCATCTGGCTGTCCACATAGGCTGGGATCCTGTGGCTGGGTGCTGCCAGGCTGCTGGGCAAGGGCTGGCTCTCGTAGGCACTCTCTTTGGAGCTGAAGTGAGACCTGCTGGACAATCAGAGCCACTTCAACCTTAAAGCCAGAGACTTTCTGACCAGCACACCCCAGGGCTGGGACTCTGCTGAGGCTGGCAAGCTGCAATGGGTGCCCCAGGCCAGGGGGACCAGCAGGGCTCTGGCTGTACTCCTGCCCCTCACCTACACACAAGCTGAATTCCCAGCCCTGTGAAATGCTGCAGGA
Organism: Florisuga fusca; assembly: GCA_038090715.1. Taxonomy (NCBI): domain Eukaryota; kingdom Metazoa; phylum Chordata; class Aves; order Apodiformes; family Trochilidae; genus Florisuga; species Florisuga fusca. The sequence continues at coordinate 19,962,916 of JAAWXA010000017.1, read as the reverse complement.
TTCAGCACTCATCCCAGGTAATCTGTGAGCTGAAATGGAGGACCAGCAGCCACAGGAGGCTGGAATCCCAAACCTGATACTCCTTTTGTCAGCATCCTTTGACACCACCAGGAACTTGTGCACAGCTCCAGGACTTCAGGCAGGAAGCCCCAAGAAGCAGGAGGAGCAAAGGGTGAGGATTTAGGAGCCATTGATGGGAAGAAGGAGAGGGATGGTGGCAGTGTACCTGGGTGCCCCGGGGGTGGGCTCACTCTGCCTCCAGTCCCCCAGGCTCTCAGGGTGACGCTGGGTGGTGGGACAAGGTTGTTCTTCATAGGCTGGAGTGATCCTGGGCAGGGAGGGACAAGCCTGTTAGCACCTTTATCCTGTGTGTCCAAACCTTGTCGTGCAGTAAGCTCACAGTTATTTTGGTTTCTGACTTCACCAGCCAAGAAATGAGCATTTGCAGTGGCTCTGAGGTGTGCAGCACCCCTGGTGCATCCCTGGCTCCTTACCTGTCCTGGCCCGGGTCAGCTTCCTTTCCAGGGGTCTCTGGAGCAGGGATGCTGCTTTCTCTAGGCAGAGAGCTGGACCTGCCAGGACAGAAGAGAGCTCTAGTCTGCAGCAGTGCCACTGCACAGCAAATTGCTGGAGGATGGGGATACAGCCCCCTGTGAATCTCCTGCCTCAAGAAAAGCACAATATCCCTGGCATGGGAATGGCAGATAGTCCAGAGAGAAGTGGGAAAAAGGAGTGGGAAAACGCAGATATTTTTTAAAATAAGGCTGAAAGAAAATAAAAATAAATAAATAAATAAATAAATAATAAAATAAAATAAAAAATAATAATAATAATAAAAAATAAATAAATAAAATAAAATAAAATTTAAAAAAGTAAAGCTCCTGATGAGCACTGGTTATCTGCTTACTCCTTCCAAACTGGACATTTTAACTCTGGTCATTTAGTTAGGACTATTATGGGTTATCCAGTCCCCCCTCCCCAGTCCTCAGTAACCACACACACTGCTGTCCCACCATGCATCTCCAAGAGGAAAGCTTGGTGATCCTAACCCCCACCCAGCATCCTCAGCCCCTTCTCCAGAACCACCTGCAGTAAACTCCCCATCTCCTGCCATCAGGAAAAGCAAACCCATTATTTCTCTTGCCTTCTTGAAGTGGTTTCTTCACTCTGCACACCAGGTGAGAGCCCCTTGCTGGTGTCCATGCTCCCAGGGGGGGTGTCCTTGAAGCCCAGCAGAGACCTGGGGGAGCAGAGCAGTCTGCTTTACAGGCTGGGATGGAGATGGGCTCCTCACTGTCACACGTGCATCAGGAAGACAAATCTAACCACAAGCCTCAAGCCTTCAAATTTAGGGGGAAAATACTGACAGAAGCAAAGAAATGAGTCCACAGAGTCCTTGCCCTTGGACATGGAGCCCTGGTTTTCATGAGGCAGGCTGAGGGCACCTGAACAGGCACCACAAACCCTCTGGAGTCACAGGTCAGTGGGAAGGGAGATGATTCTGGGCCAGGGTGAGCAGAGCACAGCCAGAGACCTGGCACGGGCTGGGTAAGGGCCTGGGAACCCCAGACCTGACACTCCCTTTGTCAGCAGCATTGGATACCACCAGGAAGAGGTGCAGATTTTGTCAGCAGGTGGATGTGGGGGAAGAGAGCTGAGGAAGTAACCCTGATCCCCCAGGAAGCTGAGGGGTGAGCTGCTGCCTTACCCAGGGGTGCTGGGCTCCTTCAGCAGGGCAGGCTCGGGGGGGGCATCACGGGCAGGAGGTTCCTCTCCCTTCTCACTGCGGTTGTTTGAGTCCAAAAACCTAAAATAACAAACTGTGTTTAAGGCATGGAGCAAAATGATGCTGGGGTGAGTAGACATCCTTCCCCTGGAGAGGAAACCATCAGGCAGAGGGCAGGGGATTGGCCCAGAGCTACTCCAAAGCACCCTGGCACCAGGCTGAGTCCCTCTGAGCATTACCCTGGGGTCAGCTCTGCTTTACACTCATCTGAGGGACACGTCTGCCCGTGCCCCCTGTCGCTGGGGGTGTTCCCCTCCTTGAAATCTTGGGAAGACCTGAAAAAGGAGAAGAAATCTGTTGGCACAGACACCTGAGCGTTCAGTGACAAGAGAGGGAGTCTGGACAACTGCAGCAGAGCAAAACCTGTGCTCCCCCTGACCAGAGAATCATCCTGCTTGACAAGGACCTTCAGGAGCACCCAGTCCAACCCTCAGTCCTGCACCCACCACCCTGGGGGAGCTGTCTGTGAGGCTGGCAGCACGCAGACCTGCAGCACACAAACCCCTTTGTAGCCCTCTGGGTTTCTGTTTGCTTGGCTGGTGGGACTGGAACCCTACTGGGGAGCACTGGGGCTGCCTCCAGCAAGGCTGCAGGGCACAGAGTGCTGCAGAAGGGAGGGGGATGAAGATGATGATGATGATGATGATGACAAGAGATGTTTGGCTGTTTTGCCTGTGAGTTTTTAGAGACCTTTCAGAGACCTTTGCCATCTCTGCACTAGGATGCAAAATCCAAAGGACTCCAAAACTGAACCCACCCATGCCAAGGGACCCCCAGGAGGGCACCCCAATTGTCCTGGCTCCCTGCCTCCTTCCAAGGGAGAAGGAGAGGGTGATGAGCACTCACATCCCACTCTCACAGGGAGAGCAGAGCTGACCCGTGGGCAGGGGCTGGGAGTGCTGCCTGGCTGCAGGAGGGAGGAGCAGCTCCTGAGATAAATGGCCCCCAGGATGTGGCTGTTCCCAGGAATGGGTGTTTCAGCAGTGAGAACAGAGCAGCAAACGGGGGGTCAGCCCCCCAGGTCCTTACCTGGCCTCACTCCAGTGGGGTTTGCTGTGTGCTGGGGCCTCAGGGTGGCTGGATCTGCCCTCCTGGGTGCTGCTTCTCTCCTCGTAGCCCAGGACAGATCTGACCATCAAAGAAAAGCCCATTACATCTTCAGCAACTGGCACACCAGTCCTTGCACCTACTCACCAGGTCTGTGTCAGTCCCTTCCCTTCCCTGCCCCACACCAGGAGTTTCCCCCAGGGACCATGTTTAGACCACAGCTGCATTCCAGTGAATTTCACCTCCTTCCTTTGCTGCCACTCCAGCATCACTGCAGCATCCCACTGGATTAGCAGTGAACCCCACCAAGCACAGAAGCACCAAGGGGAGAAAAAAAAGCTGGGGGTCTTGGCTGGTATCAGAGAAGATGGAGGCAGGATACAACTCACACCTCTTGGCTTTGTCTGCAAGCTCTGCTGTAAACCCCAGCACAGTCACCCTCATTCTTGGGACAAAAGGGGTGAAAAGCAGCCTCCTTCCTGTGCCTGCCCATTCAGACTTCCCTTAATCCTCCGGATTACTCTCATGGCCACTACATTTACCCCACTCCTACCTTTTAAAGGAATAGTCTCTTTCCTCTAGGTGCACAGGGGCTCTCTCAGTAGGAGGAAGCAAGCTAGACCTGTCAAAAGAAGAAAGGAATCTAAAGCTTGAGAACCTGCCAGAGGCTTCAGGGGAGACTTGTGTGCAATAACAAACACTGCACTTTGTGTGAGTCCAGAAAACAGAAAGTCATTTTCTCCAAGAATTGATTTTCCTTCCGAAAATAACATTTTCACTCTCTCTTAATCCAGAAGAATAGCTGCTCCTGGTGGGAGTAATGCAGTTACTTGGCCTCAGTGCACTCACACCCTGGCTGGATCCGAGACCTTCCTGTCCTGTCAGAGCATCCCACACCTGGGACACAGCACCTGAGTGACTCTGGGAAGGCATTCCTACATCTGGAGCAGCACCTCTACCTCTTGGGGCTGACACCATCCTGCTGGGAGCCTTTGTGACCCTCCTCACCTCATTGCTCACCTCAGGCCCTCTGGGTGAGGCAATACGTGGAGTCAAGTCCCAAAATAATGGACTAAAGGAAGTGAAGGAAGGAGCCTGAGACAGCTCAGTGTGTCTGCTGTCAGCAGCAGCAATGCCTTCCTGGCTGTGCCTCTGCCAGGGCCAGGGCACAAAGATGTCCTCCAAAGCAGACACAGAATAGGGATGCTCTTGAGATCAATGCTGAAAGCAATAATAAAGCTGCTGCAGCTGCTTCCAGGCTGGTTCTGCAGAAAGAAGCTGATGTGGGACAGCTAAGCTGCTCCCACTGCTCCCCTGGTTTTGTTTCCCACTTGGGATTCTGCTGCCAGCTCTTCTCTGGAGCAGTTACTTGTCCTGCCCTCTGGCTCTGACCTTGCATCATCCAGGCCCTGAGAGGTGTCAGTGATGGGGCAGCCTGTCTGCAGCCTCTGCTGGGCTGTCCCTGCAGCCAGAGCTGGGCTGGGCAAGAGAGAGGGGCTGGGGGGTCACAGAGGGAAGTTTCACAAGTTGGAGAGGAGAGCAAGAAGCACAACCATCAACACGTGGCATTTTCCTGCCTCAAACACAACAGTTTTTCCTCCTTCCTGCTTAGCTCAGCAGATTTCCTGCAGCAGACCTGAAGGGCAGAGACATGAATCCACCCAACTCCTGCTGGTGCAAGGGAAGAAGCCCCTGGGGAGCTGGGGGATCAGGCTGACCCCCTCTTTGCTGCTCCCAGAACACATGCACTGGGGCAGTACTAAGGCAGGAAAGGGCCCCTCTCCCTCTCTCTCCAAAATCAAGAAGAAAAAGAGAATTTTACAGTCAACAAGTTTACACTTACTTGGGTGGGTAAAAGCCATTGTTGAGTTCTGTGTGCTCAGAGGAACTGAAAAAGAGAGGAACCAGCTTCAGCAAACTGCTCTGGGTAATGTTCTACCATCATTTTCTTATGCAAAAAAGAGAGGAAGAAACCCCTAAAGCTTCCCAGAGCTGTTCCTCAGGGTGTTTCTGCAGGGAGAGAGTGTGCAGACAGCTCCAGAGGAGCAGTTTATGGTTCCCAGGTGATTTCCAGGTTTATGATTTATTGGCTTGAGCCTCTCAAGGAATGTCACACTAACTCCTACCTCCCGTTGGTGGAACCCAGGGGTGCTCTGGGGGCCAGGTCACCCCAGGGAAATGGCTCAGGCTTTTCCTTAAGAGGCTTGTCACTAGAGAAAAAAAAAAAAAAAAGGAAAATCCCAGTGAGATGTGGCTTGACAGCAGTGACACTGCAGCATGCAGGCTGGGGATATCCAGGGGGAGCAGAGGATGGGGCTCACTCCAGAGAAAGGGCCAACCCCAGCATGATGGGGCTGACTGCAGTAATGGGGACTCAGAGAAACGTGTCCTTCCACCCAGGGGGGTGCTGCTGACCCCTTTTTTGCTCAGGGACCCTACAACAGTTGTTCTCTCTCTGCTCCTGGCCCCAAAAAGTCTTCCCACAGGTCCCACCAGCCAGCCCTCTCTCCTCCCAGAGCTGCCAAGCTCTGTGTCTGGCTCCTTCCTTCCCTGCCAATTATTCTCCCTCCAGTTTTAGGTGGCTCAAGTAATGAGGCATCCTTGAATTCCTCTGGCTCCCAATTAGGAGCAGTCCTGGGACCCTCCTGACCCCGAGGAGCACAATGAGTGGCTTGTGCCCAGGCTGTGCCATACAAGGAGGTATTTATGGGCCCAGCTGAACCACCATGACAACAGCCCAGCCTCTGGTCTTCCCTTCAGCCTCAGATAGCAGTCTGGGAGCATTTTGAGCTTTATCTTCAGTGGTGGAGGTGAAGAGTGAGTTGCAATGAGCTGCATGCATGCTGCAGAAGCACCTTGGGTGAATGTGTGCCACCACACAGTGTCCCAGCTCTGTCCCTCATGTCCACACAAGAGTTTTTTCCCATTTCCCATTGTCCAGGCACCCCTGCAGACTTCCTACAGGGCGCAGAGGACCAGAACCCACGTGAGCAGGAGCCACCAGAACCTGAGGTCCCACACGTCACTTGAAGGCGGCAGAAGCTCCCCAGGGAAAGGGCAGTGGGAAGGCAATTGGATCCATAAAACCAAAATAAATGCCTGAAGTGACTCTTCAGGGACTGAGCCAAAAAGAGGAGAACCCTGGAGAGGGGTGACAAGTGGTGAGCTGCAACTGATGCTCTTGGAGAGCAGCCCAGGCCCAGGACTGGAGGGATCCCACCTGCCTGAGACCCCCAAGCAGGGTCACACCTTCTGCTCAGCCCTTCTCCATGCTTACCCCTCCCCATGCTGTGCCACCACCTCCGAGAAGGATTTCCCACCAGGGACCTGCATGGGGTCACCATTCCTGCAAGGAAAACAGCAACTGGGAATGAGGAATGGGGCTGGGGGGGCAGGAAGGAGGCAGAGGAACTGCAGAGGAGTCGTGGGGTGCAGGGCAGGGGGTGGTGTAAGAGGGAAGGCATTCAGGAGACAGACAGGGCTGCAGCTTCAGGGCTCATTTCTCATCTGAAAGAACTGGGCAATGTTCAAGCTGTGGGAGGGCACAGAGCTCCCATCTGGGTGTGTTTCCTCCCAGACTGTTGATGCTTTTGCTGGAGTATTTGCTGGAGTATTTGTTGTCCTGTGGCTGTGCTGTGCCCAGAACCATCCTGTGTACCAGGGGAGAGCCCAGCCAGAGCCCAGCCTGCTGCCATCTGGGGACCTTTGGGATGAGTCAGGGCCAGCAGAGTCACCTGAATTCAGCAGAAGTGGAGATTCTCCCTGGAGTGTCACTCAAGGATGTGGCTCTCTGGCTCTCACTCCCTGTTTCAGGGCTGCAGGAGAAGGCAGAGAAGAAAATCTGTCAGTCCTGACCAAGCCAGCTGCCCAAGACATTCCTGCACTGAAGAGCTGGTTTCTATGGAAAACAGACATCAGGGTTTCCATATATTTACTAACAAAGTCGTGTTATCAGAAGCAATTTGTAACTTTGAGCCATTGCTGTTGCCAAGAATAAAACCAACAGAACAAGGTCAGTCACCACCACCGTGTCTGCAGTGCTGGGGAAAACCATTTCAACTTTGTATTTTTTTATTATAGTCATGAACTCAAAAAGCCAAAGTTGAGAGCAGCTGAAAATTATTCCCCTAAACATATCTGGTGAGACAGAGTTGAGCATGTTTGGGTTTTGCCCTTGCTGTCACCTCCTTGCAGGATCCATATCATGGATTTCAGACCTAAAACTTTTTTTAAAAACAGCTGCCTGCATCTAAAAAAACCCCACAAAACTCTCCTAGGTACAAGGGTGACAAATTTGCTTCATTTCCCTTCCCTGAGGGGTTCCCACAGAAGTCTCTGAGCTCTGCCAGAGCTTTCCAAGCCCTCCTGGCTCTGCTCTAACACTCACCTGGAGGGAGCTGCTGCTGCTCCTGTCCTTGGCTCATTCCAGGACAACCCAGTGGTATTTTTTCTTAGCCCATTAGCACTGACAAAAAAACAACCAAACAAATAAAGAGTGGCAAAGCATTCGAGGCAGAAGATTGAAGAATGGATCTCACTCTCTGCAGGTGTGTGAGGAAAGGAGGGAAACTCCTCAAACCTGCAGCACAAGGGCACCAAGCTGCTACCAAAACTGGTGAGGTGGCTGAAAATAAAAGCTTTAGGGGCTGAAAGGCCTCATCTCTTGGAGTCCCTGAAGCTCTGGCACCAAGCCACCCCTCTGAGCAGGGACACAGAGCTGAATCCCAAATTAAATGACTCTGCTTGAGAACAGAGGTGATTCTCCCTCCTAGGGCAAACCATTTCCATCCCAGCCAAACATTTCTGCATGCTCAGGCAGTGCCAGTGGTTCCTGAGCAGTATGGAACCAGGGAGGATGTCCCTGATGTCCCTTCACACCAGAGACAGCCCATCCCCAGCCTTGTGGGGCTCTGCCAAGCCTGGGGCTTCATAAAAGCTTCTGGAAGGGTCTGGGGGCTTGAAACAGGGCTGACATTTCCCATCAAAGCCAAGATCAATTTAAAGATAATGAACCTCTCAAACCTCTCTGGTCACACCTATCTGTTGCTATCAGGGTAGAATAATTAAATCTAAAGTCTAACAAAAGCATGGAGCTGGCTCAGGGGACTAGAAATAATGAGGTATGGAGTATTTCATGTCTAGGTGATGGGGTCAGCTCCCACAGCCCAGTCTGCTTGGAACAGAAAATCATTATTATCTGATGGCTGCTGGATGGGGAGGTGAGCTCATCTGAACCTGCTCCAGCTCCTCCTGGGAGCTGTCTTTCCAGAAGTGCTGCCAGGCTCATCCCTGTGGCACATGAGCCCCTCGAGATGGGACTGGACTCAGGAGAGGGGTCCTGAGCCAGGTTTACAGCTCCCAGGGGAGTTGTTCAGTGCAGTCTGACACCTGCCAGGGCTGCTGGTTGGGTGCTTGATGACCCCCTGGCCCCAAGCCTGCCCCCTTGTTTCACCCACTGAGGCAATCCCATTTTGCATTCTGGATTCTTTCCCATTTTTTGCAAGGAACAGGCACTCAGGGTTTTCTGAGGAGCCTCTTCTGGCAAACCTTCATCTCTAGCTGTGGTCGGGTGGTTGCTGCCTGGCAGCAGTTATCTGCAAAGATGGAAAATCAGGCTGCCCTGAATGTAAAGCCAGCCAACACCTCAGTGCAGGAGGAGGAGAATACCTGTTGTCATCTGCTGAGGACCTGCAGGAACCAGACTCTGCCGAGCTCCTCCTCTGCTGTCCTTCCTCTTCTTCTATCTCAATTCTTTCAAAAGGCAAAAAGAGTCACACACGTGGCCCTGGTTCCTGTTCCCCACTGTGCTAAGCCAGGCACTTTTCCCTGAAGCCATCTTTCCCTTCTCTTTCCCCTCGGGGCAGGATTTTCCTGCTCCTCCTGCTCCCTGTGCTCTGCTGCTGGGCCCAGCCTGACCTGGACATCACAGAGCTGGGGGGTGCTCCTCTGGCAATCTCTTTACAAATAGCACCAGCTGAGTGCTCCTGAGCACTCTAAGCATCCTTTCCCTATCATCCTGACTGCCTTAGAAGACAAATGTCTGCAGAGGATCCTCCCTGCTGGCTGGAACCAGTCTCTCCTGGGAGAAGGAAGGCAGATGAAGGAATGAGTCTCTCCTTGTTTCAGGTTGTCTATCACCCAAAGCATCACCAGGACTGTGTTCTGACATCACTATGGGCTCTCAAAAACCAGTGTGACTCAGCCCAGAGCATCCCTTCGAGAGGACTGTCCCTGCTCTGCCCCCAGACACCCAGGGACCCCCTGTCCCAGCCGCTGGCATCAGCCCCGGGACAGCCACAGCCAAACTTCCCCAGGGCTGGTGACCTACCTCTTGGCAAACAAGGGTGGGAATTCTTGTGTTGGGCTGCTGCAAAGGAAGCATAAAGGCAACAGTTGGAAGGTTGGAGGTGAAGACACCCCTCGGGCAGGGGCAGCTCCCCCATCCCTGACCCAGATGACACAAGGGTCAGGTCCTGCCACGGGGACAGAGCTGGCACGGCCCCGTGTGCTCCAGCTCTGCAAATTACAGAGCAGAGGTAAATAAAAACAGGAAGAGCAGCTCGTTAGGATGTGAAGAAGCTTCCCTAAAGGGCCTTTTGAATTGCACACCTCCCTCCTGGCTGTTTTTCTTCCTGCCTCCCTCCATCTCCCACCAGAGGAACCAGCAGCCAGCACAGGCACCTCCACACTCCCACAGCCCCTGCCCAAGCACTCCTCTGCTCCTGGCACATCCCCTCCCTGCTTCCTCCTGCTGCCTCTTTGTGTCACCCTGAGTTATGTCAAGAGGAAAAGGATTTCCAGGGAAAGCAAGCTGCCAAGGAGTCGCTGGGGTGGCTCCTGGGAGATCAGAGACCTTGGAAATCTGCTTTATTTTCCCTCCCAGGAAAGAGATGGAGCACAGAGCCTTGACGACCAGTGGCTCCCACACATCCTCCACATTCCTGTTACATGTCCACACCTTACTGTAAGGTTCCTTTTCCCCACAGAACCATTTGGAAGCCACAAGCAGCATCAAGGTCTCGTCCATCCGACCTCGTGCCAACACAACGTGAAGGCACACTGCTCCAAGCAGCTGATCCACACTGGATCCAGTTGGTATTTGCTCTGATTTTCCCCTTGCAGGCAACCAAACGGGACAGAGCAGAATTAAGATCTGATTCTGAAACCTCAAGTCCTGATTGCAGGCTCAGGGACTGTCCTGGTTTTTAGCTCCATGAAATATCACCCCCCTCTCAGCAGGGAAGAATTCCCAAGACTCTCGGGAAAGAGTTTCCCCAGTCTTGCAGATAACCTTGGCACTTCTCTAGGTCCTCTTGCCTCCTTGGGAAGGTGCCCACCACCTTGGGCCAGGCCCCCTCTCCCCCTGGCCCCACACTCACCCGTTGCTTTTCTTGGCTGCCGAGAGGACGTACGCCCGTTCCCTGCTGGCAGAGCTCCTCAGGACACTGTTGGCTGCCTCTGTCCTGGAAGGGAGGGATGGGGTTACCTTCTGCTCATGCTCTTAGTGGCTGCTGCCTTGAGGCTTGTGCTGGCCCTGAGAGAGCTCCCACACTCTGGGGAGCAGAAAGCCAGCCAGAGCTAAGAGGAGGAGCAGGGCCATTCATGCTGGACACCACAGCACTCCACATGGATGTAAAACCTCCCTAAAAACCCCAAAATACTTTTCCTTGTCCAGGAGGGCAGAGGGATTTCCCCTTTTGGAGACCAGGAGTGTTGCAGCATCGCACACCCCAGGACAGAGAAGGGGATGGGGGCTCTGGGGGTGACAGGCACGTGTCCCTCCAGACATCAGAACCACCAGCTGGACCAAGGGGGGGGCACAGGGCTCTGAAAGCACTTCCCTTGGCTCACCCCCAGCAGGCAAATTACCAAGTTCTCATTTGCCAGAGTCTGGTGTCTGAGGAAGAGGATCTCCAGAAAGTTGTCTGAAAGCAACAAGGCTGTTGGCTGCATCAGATCTGCCACCCAGGCAAAGCACCTTCCAGCCCTGGGCTGGGAACAAGAGCCCTGGCTGGACCTGGACGGAGCTGCAAGACCCCAGGAGGTCCAGGCTGGAAGGCACAGACAGGGGCTGTGGGCTCCTCCTGGGCTCCTCCTGGGCTCCTCCTGCCTCTCTGTCTTTCCACAGAGACTCTGTGCTGCTGATGGACTCCAGAACCCATTCCCAGCTGCCAAATTAATTGGAGTATGCTGTCAGGTTGAATCATGTCAGGCTTTTAATTATATTTTGTTGGGAGTGCAGTCGCCTGTGGGCAGAGATGCCTTCTGTGGAGAAATATCTCTGCTGCTTATTATTATTATTATTATTTTATTGCTATCAGCCCTAATGGCTCAGCTACAGCCATCACCAAGCTGACCCCCAGTGAGGATGAGTTAAACTGCACCAAGTCCACTTGTCACTGCCCCTGCCAGGAGCAGGTGGTTACCTGGAGGCCATACCTCTTTTTGTGCTCATCTGGAGAAAAAGGGGCATCCTCCCCCTCCACGTCTGCTGATTTTTGCTTGACATTATAGGGAGCTCTGAGGCAGAAAGGGAAGAGGCAGGGTCAGGGAGCTGCTCCTCTGGACTGCTGCAGAGGCAGCACAAGCAAAACTGAAGGTAAATCCCAGGGCAGAGCATGTGGGAAAGGGTTCAGCCTCTGGAAGTCTTGCAGCCAAGTGTGGACGTGTCCTGGTTTGGGCAGGTGCCTTTGGGGCACACCTATCCCTGTAGGATTGGGTGGTTTTTTCTCCTCAGTAGAGGAGCTGAGCCTAGAGAGAGAGGTTCACAGCAAACACTCAGCTGCACTTTGGATGATGTCCCCAGACCTTGGCACAGAAAGCTGTGCAGGATCAGTCAGCAGTGTCCCCTCCTCTCCCTGCCTTTCAGGAGGGCCAGCAGTGCTGCAAACCAGGTCCCCAGGCTGCCACCTCCAGTGTCTGCCCTAATTCCTACCCGCTAGGAAAGCTGACTCCACACAAAGGCTGTTCCCAGGTCCAGGAACACCTGGTGGCTCACACAGGTCTGGAGGCAGCAGCAGAACTGCTGCAGTTTCCAGCCCCAGCTCAGCTGATGAAGCTGCTCCTGGCAGTGACTTCAGCCCTGGGGGTGCCCACTCACAGTTTCTTGTAGTCCTCAGTGGTCATCCTGTAGCCAGAGGAGGGTCTGCTCAGGCTCTGTCCCTTTGTGGCAGTGCTGCAGAGGGCACAGATCACCTGTCAGTGTGACCCTCCTGTCCCCTCGCCCCCTGCCACCCTCCTCCCCAGCTGAGCTCACGCTCCTCACGGTGGGGGGAAAACCAGGGTGATGCCAAATTCCCACTCTCTGCATTCCAGGCATGCAATTCCACTGAAGGGCAGTGTCTGCCTCCTTTTTACAGCCCTGGACTTGGACCTGTGGTCTGCTTTGCTTGCCCAGGGCCACTGTCAGAGCCCGTATGGGCACACTCTTCCATGGGATGGTGCTGCTCCATCCCAGGATCAGCCAGTCAGAAGGAAGAAGACACCTCAGGGCATCATCTTTCCCCCCCAGATGTATCAATATGGGGAAAACAGGGTTTACAAATGTCCCAGCAGGTGCAACAAAGCATCTGCTGAGATGGGAGCCCTGCTCACATCCTACCTACTAGAACTTAATGCCAGCACCTTGCACAAGACAGGTCTAAAATAACCCCAACAAACCCCATTAAAAGCTCCAAAATGAAGCCTTACAGCTCTGCAAGGATGCTTTGTGTGATTTGCTCCCCAGGCAGGGATTATTTGCCACATTACACCCAAACCTGTGGGTGCTTTCCCAGCCAACTGCCACCCCGTGCTCTGGTGAGGAAAATCAAGAGTTTGCTGCTGTGGCTTTTCCCCTGTGCTGGGTGGGCAGCCACCTCTCCCAGCAGTTGGCAGGGGTTTAGTGGGGCTCAGCACAGGCAGTGGGCAAAGGAAAAGGATGACCAGAAGTGTGTGGAACAATTAAAAGGTGGTTTCCATGCAGGAGAGGCAGGCACACACCTACCTTTTCTGCACTTCATTAGAAGGTGAAGAATTTGACACAGAAGAAGTCTTATCAATGGTTCTTGTGAACACCCCTCTGTGGAGGAAAGAGACATGGTAAATTTTTTTTTTTTTTCTGGGAAGATTTTTGAGCTAAAATCAAAGAGAGTTGCAGCCACTCTTTGGCCTAACAACAACTTGGCTCAGGACACCCAAGGAATGAAGCGGGTGCAACCTTGGGAGATTCACCCCGGGACAAGTGCCACCTTCCTACCCCCGGGCCCGAGACAACACAGTAAAATCAGCCAAATGACAAACATATTCCACTCTCTACCAACCTGATGAGGTAACCAGCTTGGGGCTTGGCAGCAGCAGACCTGTGCAAAGAGACAGCAGTGAATGAAGAGACTCAGGGAAAAGCCACCAGGATGCAAAGGAAGTGGCCACAACCCAGCTAACTGGGGATCCCTCAGCTGCTGCACCAGGAAATCAGCCTTGGAGATAACTAATCACCAGAGCAAGCTCTAGAAAAGATTTTGATAAGAAAAGTGCATTTTTACAGTTAGCCAGTTAAGCTTAGCCATGCTGACAGGGCTGTCTGCCTCCAAGGGATGTCCTGGGCTCCCTGGGCAGGGGAGGCTCTGCAGGAGATAAGCCACACACCCCAGGAGGTGCCAGTTCGGAAGAGAGGACCCTGCACAGCACAGCACAGCCTCTCCTCAGGGAGTGGGACTGTCAGGAGAAGCCCAGCAGGGAGGGGGGTCTGAGGGGCACAGATTTGTGGACACCTTTGTGAAGACCCAGCGACAGCACCCGCCCAGCCCATGAGATAACAGAGAGGGAAAGCAGCAAGAGGGGTCCCCAGAAGTACCTGTCAGCCTGGGGAGCAGGGGGTGTTGAGGCTGGGGAGCCCCTTCCAGCCTGCCTGGACCTGAGTGAGGAGAAAACCCAATGACATCAGTAACTTTGACCCCACTGCCACGCTGCACAGGGAGCTGGTGTGCAGGGAGAGGAGCTACCAGGAGACCCCTTGGGGCTTGGGTTGGTTTCTGATGAAAGCACAGAGGGCTGGGGGTGTGACACAGCCTGAGGGCTGCAGGACATCCCACCAGGGTCTGCCCTGTCACTGCAGGGATGGTGAAACACCATCTGGCTTCCATAAAAGTTCTCCTGGGACTTCCAATCTGCCTCGAGGGCCTCTCCCAGCTCCCCAGGAAGAGCCGTTGCTCAGAGGTTTTCCCCAGCATCCTGGTGACCCAGGAGCACTGCTTCCCTTTGGCACTGTCACCTCCTGGCAGCAAAGGGACCACAGAGCACCCCTGGGAGGCAGGGGATGGGAAGGGAAGGGATGAGCATTCCCTGCTGGCCAGACTCACAGGGGGCTGCTCTTCTTCTCCTCCTCCGAGTCAGAGTTGTGGTGGTGGATCCAGCTCTTGTCTCCCTTCAGGGTGGTGCGAACCTTCATCTGCCTGATGATCCTCCTGCGGTCCTCATCCGTGGGGGGAATCACCCCTCCTGGAGAGGCAAGGAGGAAGGGGTGCTGAGCCAAAGCAGGAACAAGGGGAGCTGGGGGCACAGCTCTCCTCCCAGGCTCTGCTGCAAACACTGAGCCAGTCCTCTCCCAGTTCTGGTGGAAGGTGAACCTGAGCTGCCATCCAGATTCAGGATCAAGTTCCCCTGATTCATCACCTCCTCCACAGACACTCGGGCAGTTTTTTCCTCTCCTTTCAGAGGACTCTTTAGCATTAATGAGTCATTTTCTCTCAGGAAGCCCGAAGTGGGTGGTCTATTCACATATTCACAAAGTCCTGAGTCTCCTCTGGCATTGCCCATCCCATCAGCTCTGGCCTGAGGCTTCTTGGATTTGTGGGAGGGGACAATACCTCTGGAGCATGAAGCTATGACAAGAGCTGGGGGGCAGAGGCAGGCCATAAAATGCCAACACCCAGCTGCCACCTTTCTCTGGTGGACACACATCCTTTTGTTCCCCATTTCCATTTCGGTTCTAAAAACACAACTGTCAAACCAGGTCTCCCTAGTGGTGGGATTCTGGCCCAAATCTGGAAAAGTCCTGTCCAACAGCACCTCTGCCACTTTCTGCTCTTTGTCAGGCAATGAACCACAACTACATTCTCTGGTTGGGGAAGTCAGCAACAGCAATTAAAGCAAAAAGTTAAAATGTAGAAGTCTGCAGAAGGACATGGATTAGGAGCTGCTAAGTAGGAAAAGGACTGGGTGGAAAAAAAGCACAGGTGAATGGGGAGGAATAGCAAAACCAAAACTATTGGGAGCAGGCAAGGAAGGAGGTGGGAGCTGGGGAAGAAGCATTTTAACTGGGAAATTCCCCATCCAGCATTTTCTTCTGAGGGAAATGGCTGCTGTCCCACGGGGAAACCAGGGTGAAGCCCAGATAAGGAGAGCTCCTTTTGTGACTATCCCTGGCTGTCTTCCATCCTTTTTGCCACTTTGGAAACAGCTGTAAAGGCTGAGAACATCCAGCCTGCTCTGCTCATCACACCTGGACCAACACAGCTCAGGACTTTAGAGACACCAACAGGTTATTGCAGCTTTACAGCTAACAGCTGACCAGCCAAGCCACCTCCCAGCACACTCTCAGCCTGTGGCAAACATGAAAGAATTCAAATTCAGCTGCCAGGAAAGCAGGGTCAGCTAAATCTCTGCATCTTGTACTCGTGATGGGCTAGAAGGCTGCCCAGAAATTGTTCTTGCTGAGCAGCTGACATGGAGCAGATGGATCAGTTTCTGACACACGGGCACGTGCTTCAGGTGTATGGCATGCAGGAAGGATTTATTGCTCTTTTTAAACAGCTGGAAGCTGAGCAGAGATCTCAGAGCAGAGGTAACTGAGCAGAGAAGGCAAAGGAAAGCCATGACAGTGGATGGATCCCCAACAGCCCAGGGGGGGGAAAGGAATTACCTTTAGCAACCCCCAGGGACATCATGGTGCTTGGAACTGCCTTCCCCTTCAGCTGCTGCTTGAAGACAACAAGCCCCTGGAAGAAAGAAAGAAAGAAGGGGAAAAGCAGATCAGTAACATATTTTTAGATGTAGATGCTTTGGAGTTACGTGGAAGGGACAAAGTGTCACAGGCAGGGAGCTGTGGTGTGACACCAGACCCCCTCCCAGCCCAGGTACCTTCAGCATCGAGGAGAGGAGCAAACAGAGGGATGTGTTCTGCACCCCGAGAACTCTTCAGGGTGGCCGTGACATTGCAGGTCAGGAGGAGACCTTAGCAGGGGTGCCCAGAGCCACACAAGGTGGCACCAACCTCCTGGAGCCTCCACAGCTCAGAGCAGCTGAGACTGCCTGGGGGAACCCTGGGGGCTTTGTCAGGCAGGAGTAGAACAGGAGGGGCTCTCCACCAGCTTGTCTGGTACTGCCCCCAGACCCAGCAGAGGGAACATCTCACTGCCTGTCCCAGGAGCAAGGGGTTCTTGTTTCTCATCCATCTGATGGGAGCTGGGCCCCTCCTTCACTGCCCAGAGGAGAGCAGTGAGCTGTGAGCTGGAGGGGGAGCTCAGAGATGTCCTGAGGTTGGGAATCTGCAGAGCACTGGTGCCTCAGTGCTGCCCCTGAATCAAACCCCACCACAAAGTGTAAGCCATGGGGAAAAAAAAAAAAAAAAAAAAAAAAAAAGGCTGTTCCAGCTTCTGCCAACAGTTCCAGCTGTTTGGTTTTAGGTTCTTTGTTTGTTGTTGGTGGTGTTTTTTATTTGTAAACAAACAATAGACAGCAAAACCCCTCAAAATGGGGGTTTGAGATTGGTTTATTCAGCACCTGATCACATGTTCACCAGAAATATTTTTCTTTTTTTTTTAACTTTTGACTTTCTCAAGCTTTGCAGGGGAGCTGTGGGATGAAATCAAGAGCAACTCCCAGCACTTCCACCCCTCTCCTTTTCCTTTCCAAGTCCTTGCCCTGCCAGAACTATCTGCTGAACCTGGATTTTTTTTTTTTTTTTTGCTACCCACTAACAAAAAGGCCCAACCCTGTTTGGGAGCCAGTGAATCTAAAATTAGGTTGTTGTTACCTGCTGGTGGGCTTGTCCCTGCAGCACTGCTGGGAAGCCACGGAGCCCTGAGGAATGCTGCTGCTGAGCTCACAGCATTCCTCCTTGGCAAAGTCTGCTCCTCGGCTTGTCTCAGCCCAGGATCTGCCTCCTGCACACCCACTCCTCAGCCAGCTTGCCCTGAGATAGTGAACAAGCTCCCTGCTCTCCCCACAGCTCCCCCCTCCCTTCCCCAAGCATTAATTCAGGTTTCCCCAGCAGCCAGCCCACCTCTTCCCCTTCCCACGCAGGTTTCCTTGGCTCTGCTATCAGAGGGAAAGGAAAGCTGGAGCATTGCCCCAGGTGCCCGGGAAGAGCCTCTCAATACTTGGGTATCCTTAAACACCACACACCTGACAGACCTGGGATCTGGCACCTTTGGGTTGAAGAGAAACCAGAGCACCTTGGAGCTGCACATCCAGGAGCCAGGTGGCTCCACTCCCTGCAGGGTGGGTTCAGATCACAGCCACCCTGCTCATCTTCAGTTCTGCACAGTTCCAGGACAACATAAAGCAAGTGAAGGATGAGAAGTGGTAGAAAAGAACTGTCCCCAGAGTCCAGCACAGCCCGGAGGGGGGGCAGAGCAGAGGCAGAAGCAGGTCCAGGCCCCCTGCTCCCAGGGGATGAGACACTTGGCAGCCAGAGCTGTCACACCTCTCACCCTCCAGCTGAACAGTGATCTGAAAAAAGACCTTTTAGAGGAATAGGCAGAAGTTTAGGAGCAGGTTGGGAAAACTCTCAGAAGGGCTGGAGGAGCTGGTGGGGGTGCAGGTCTGGGCTGGGGTCACTCTGCAGGGACCTCTCTCCCCGTTTATTGCTTCGACAGAAACTTTGCTTCTCACCCAGGTGATTCCCTGAGCAAATACACCCCAAAGGAAGGGAAGCTGAGAAGGCTGGCACTCAGCATGTGTACAAAAACGTGCCAGAAACCCCAGCGTGGCCAAGCCTTCTCCCCTGGCTCTTCCCTGGGCTCACATCATCCTGGGAGGGACCTCAGCAAAGGCTCTGGTGCCACACTGATATTTCTGGCTTAGCAAAGAGGCGTTGGAACACGTCTGTGGGGCTCACCAGGCTTGGCTTTGGGCTTTGCTGAGAGGGTTCAGCAAGAAAAGAGCCATTCAAGCACCCCATTTCCTGCCCATGTGTCTCCATGAGCTGCTGGAGGCTCCTGCTGGACACAGGGTGCTGGGTGTGATCCGTGTGCTTTGTGCTTGCTCAGTGACTACAGCACTGAAAAACAAAGCTGCCCAGGTTATCCCATGAATCCTACAGCCAGAGTAACTCAGCGTTTCTCAGATAAGGAAGAAAAAGCTCATTTTCTTGTTTTGGTGCTAGCTGGCAGACAAACTGGTACCTAGGGGTGCCAAGATGAAGCAGCAAGAGGAAGAGATTCACATGGGACCCAGAAATCCAAACCACAGAGAGAGCAAACCACTACCAGGGAAAATGCTGGCATCTCCCTCATTGCTCTACCTGTCCATCTGTTGATACTGACTGAGCAGCAGCAGACACGGGGTGAGGTGCAGCAGGCTGCAGTCCCCATCAGCTGCTGGGCAGAAAGCAGCAGGGGACTGATGGGGCCAGAGAGGATCAGCAAGGGGGGGGTCTGGCTCCAGAGCCCTGACACAGCACTCCTGGGAAAGAGAATGCTCCAAGGACAAAGTTTATAACCTTTCCCACTCCTGCCCCCTCATCCCTCAACCATCCAGGATCTCCTCCCTCACCCCACCAAGCTGCTTTCTTTCCCACAGCACAGGGACCTGGGTGCCCATCCCGGGACCATACCAGATGCCACAAGGTACTCCTTAGATGTTTGAAGCAATCTGTGATTCACAGCCTACCTCAGCCTCCTGCTCCTAGCACAGGATGGCCAAAAACCCCTCTCCCTGCGAGTCCCTCACCCCTTGCTGGCTGGTCGTTCCCAAAGACCAACCTCTGGGGTAGAACACTGGGGTTATAATCCCAGGCAACAAGAGACCCATGAAGATGGCTGTTGGGATGGCTCAAGTCCTGCTGGCAAAAGCCCCAGCACCAGCACAAGGGATCAATGTTCTGCCTGCACAGGACTGAAAATGAGTGTCCTGGGACTGCGTGCTTCAAATGGAGCTGCCAGCCAAATAAATCCCTGCTAAGCAGGGACACCAAACCCTGCTGCTCAGAGCACCACCAAGACCCTTGGGTCCTGGAAACCCCACAGAGGATTTCAGCTCCAGGAACCCCCGGGGTGCAGGAGCAGCTCTGGGCAGGGTGCTGCCTCCCACTGCAGACACCAGCGGGGGAAGATCCTCCCCATGTGAATGAAAGCCATTAACAAGCTATTTAATAAGGAAAAGGGGAGCTGAAACCTTGTTTAGATCTTCATCTGGAGGGTGTGTCTGTCTGCGGGCAGGCAGCCAGCCCCTCTCTCCCTCTGCACCCTTTGGGGTGCTCCAGTGGTCCCAGCCCTGCCCTGGGTGCTCTGGGACCTCTCTGGAGTTTTCAAAGCAGCTTTGAGGTGTGTGGGGAATGGGACAAGGGAGCCTCTGCCTCTCAGCAGCTCTCCAGAGGGGAAAAAACCCTCATCCCCTGCCAGGCTGGGAGATGTGAAGGCAGCTGGAGAGCTGAGCTTGGGGCACACAACCCCCCCCAGGGTGGGCACCATCCCCAGGGGCACCCGCAGAGCCCGGAGGGGACTTGGGTACCACAAACTCCTCTCTGACCCTTAGCAGGAGGCAACCCCGGGGGCTGAACCAGGGAGCAGCTCCAGCTCTGCTCCTGCCCATCCCCAGGGCCACGGGGGCTGCAGGTGGTGGAGGCAGAGGGGGATCTGTCCTTCCCTTCCCCTCCCCAACCATCCTCCTGCAAGGAGCTGATCTGCAGCTCTCCTCACTAATGAATTCATCAAGTGCCTGAAACCAGCAGCCCATCACTTCATGGTTCTGCTTTCCATGTAAGCCACTTATAAGAAAATAAAAAAACAAACCAAAAACCCCCATGTAATTACACCCTGGGAGATGAGACACTTGCCATCCTTTGCAAGCTGACTGCAGCTCCCATTACCTGCAAATGCACAGAAGAAAAACCAGCCAGCCCGCCAGCCTGCCTGCCTGCCTGCCTCCTTTTTGATGGCTTGCCTGCCACTTTAAAATGTTAATAACAATTTCTTTACTTATTTTACTTTTTTCGAGCCTGCTGTTGCCAGGAGTATGTGGGGCACTGGAGTTAATAGCCCCTTTGTGCCTAACAGCCACCCTGCCCTCTGTTCCCCCAGGGGATGAGCTGGAGCCCAGGTTGGACCTGGCTCTGAGGGCTGCAGGGATGCCCTGGGAAGGGAAGCAGGAATGCCCTGGGAAGGGAAGCAGGGATGCCCTGGGAAGGGAAGCAGGAATACCCTGGGAAGGGAAGCAGGAATACCCTGGGAAGGGAAGCAGAGCTGCTCTGATCCCCAAAACACAGCTTGAGCCCCACAGGTACCTTCAGACTCCTGAGCTGTCCTCCTGGCCCAGGCCAGCCACAGCATTCCTGCTCCCAAGCACCTCTGGATGGGCTCTCCCTGTGATTCCCTTCCTGCCCTGCTCCCCACGGGATGCTCTGTGCCAGGAAAGGCTCCGGCAGGCACGGACTTCCCAGCCAGGAGCCCCCTGCTCTGCTCCATGCATGGGGAGCTCAAAACTCCCCGTGCCTCAGCAGCAAGGTCATTAGTAGCCAACAAACCGTGTCCTCACCCAGCCTGGCTTTGCCCTTCAGCACCAAGCCCATGTGGCACCAGGGG
>JAAWXA010000017.1:19923760-19942197 GCA_038090715.1 Florisuga fusca | reverse complement strand
CCCATCCCATCCCATCCCATCCCATCCCATCCCATCCCACCTGCAGCCACCCAGGACCCCTGGGCATAGGGGTAGAAGCACAAAACCCACTTTTCCAGCTGGGAAGTTGTGCACTAATGGAGGACTTGGCCAGTGACCTGCACGCTGGCCCTCAGCCACAGGCAGCCCCGAGGTCAGTCATGAGGAAGAACATCCTGCTTTAATGATAATTAATGCCTGGTCTGACCTTCACAGTCCTCCAATTAAAATGTATTGAAAAGCTTGCAAAAGGCTTTGGAACCTTCGGAATTTGAACCCCCGACACCCTGCCATGGATTTCAGGTCATCAGGCTCCACGTCCCTCCTCTAAAGCCCACGGGCTGGAAGGGGGGAACCTCAGTTTAACACCCAGCAGGATCAAGCCCAACTTTTAAAAACACCCAGGAAGGAAAAGCAGGGAGAAAAAGCAACCCCAGGGGGGCCACAGGACAGGCTGGCCCAGGAGGGGACACTCAGGGGTGACAGTCCCCATCCTGGCACTGCCCCATCCGGGCTGCCTGGGTGAGGCTGGGCACGTTCTTGCATTTCTCCAGCATTCCCCAGCTCACACAATGCAAACTTTGTGGCAGTGTTCTGCTTCTGGGGAAGCTGTTACCTGATCAGGCTGTGAAGCCAGGGTACAGAGTACCTGACCCAGCACCAGCCCTGCCAGAGCAAAGTTAACCCCTTGCATCCATTGCAGCAAGTCTGAATGGGTAAAAAGCAGTTCCTGCTGGAGCAGCAGCACTTTGTGCCCACTGGCTGTGGGGTTTTTGAGGCAGCATCCTTGAAACTAGATTTATTTCACCTTTGAACTCTGACTGGCACGACATCCCCTGCCTGGGGAGGACAGACTCCTGCTTCCCCCCTTTTCCATGCATTTCCATTTACCACTGGTGCTGCTCCTCCCACACCTGGGGATTCAAGCAGCTCTGGGAGGTTTCTCCAGTCAAGCCTGGGAAGGAAGGGTCAGGAATGCCACAGCTGGAGCAGACCACAGAACCTTAAACCCACCCTTCCAGGCTCCTGCAATTCAATAGCTCCAAACTTTGGAGCTGCTCTAAGGAGAAGCCAGGCTGCAAGAGGAGCCTCTTTTCTTCAGGACCCTCTGCTGGAGGGGCTTGAGGAACCTGGTGGCAGCTGGAGAGGACGGGTGGTTCCTGCAGGTGACATTTGATGCCAACTGAGTAATTTAAATCACATCTTGGTCAGCAAGCTGCCTGCCCAGCTCTCTCAGGGTGTCCCAGATGGGCACAAATCACAGCAATGCCCAGTGCCTGGCTGGGCAGGATCTCTGTGAGGAGCCTCAGCCCAGCACCACAGCTTGGTCACAGCAAACAGATCATCCTGAGCGTGGGGAAAAGAGGTGAAACCCTGAAAGTGGCTGCACAGAACTCACAAGTGACACACACACGGTTCAGTCACGTCCAAGACAACAGCTGCAAAGTTATGAATGTTCCATTATAATTTCTTTTCATTCATTTGCAACCACATACACCCCCCCCAAAAAAAAATAATTAAAATTACAGTTCAGTCTGAGCAGAAGTTGGCAAAGCTGGAAGGTCCTGCAGGCAGGGAAGTGTGGCACCAAACCTGCCTGTCCCACCTCTGCAAACCCCCCCCTCCTCCCAAAACACAAAAACTGGATCCTGGGACTGCCCAAAGCACCGAGATCACTCTGCCCTGTGCCGGGTGTGCAGTTTCATTACTTTAATTACAAGGCATTAATTCCCAATTACTCAACTAATTTCTGTGTTTGGAAAGGAAGGAGGATGGAGAGGACGTTCACCGCACCCGCACGCCATCGACCTGGAGCCTTGATGTCTCCAGATGAAAGGAAGGAGGAAGGAAAAGTTCCTTCTGCTTTTTTTCAAAGCACAGACACACAGCAAAGAGAGCAGGGCAGAAAAACCTCCTCGAGGCTGCAGAACACACCAGAGACAGCACAAAGTTTTCCAAGGAAAAGCAAACAAACAAACAAACAAAGAAGCAAAGAGCGATGTTTTTGTAAAAGAAAACCAAAAAAAATCTGACATTTGTGCAGATTGGGACTTCCCATGAAAACAGGATAAAATTCTGGGGAGAAATCCAATGCTTTTTCTTTGGCTGGAGGAATAAAAAAAAGTAGCCCAAGTAAACCATCCTGATCAGTCTGATGAGGAAGGACATCTCTGCCCCCAGCTGAACCCACCTCATCCCCCTGGTCAGGGCTGAGCAGAGGGGTGGGGATGGGAAAATGGAGAAGAAATTCACCCAGCCTGGAGGTAGGATGAAGGAGCACTGAGGGAGGTGCTGGTCTCCTCTGTACCCCATCTCACCCCTCCCAGCCCTTCCTTTCCAGGGTGCTGATTTCATACTAATTCAGAGAGAAACAAAACCGGGCAGAGCAGGAGGGAGAGGGGAAAAAATAGTTCCCTCTGGACCCTCCTGCATCCCACAGGGGTGCTGGGGAGGCAGAAAGTGGTGCAGCTTTACCCCCAGCCCCTGAGGAGGCTGCCAGGGGTCCCAGGCTCAGATTTTACCCCCGCAGCCCAAGCTCTGCTCCCCCCTGCCCCCCACACACAGACACTGAGCTCACTGCTGTGCCCACTGCTCCACCTGGAAAATCCTGGGGGGGAGAGGTTTTGGGGAGATGTGGGGTGACAGGGAGGGATCTTGGTGATGAGACAGGGCAAGCAACAAAGATCCATTCCCAAACCTCTTCTGCCTCTCTCTGCACCTGTGCTGACACGGTGCCTGCAGTGCTCAGGGGCCTGTTTTAGATGGATGCTTGGGGCCAGCAGGCTGCAGGAAAGAGCTTCCTTCTCCCACCCAGGAGGGGGATTTAAGGTCCCAGTTCAAGTCCCCCTCATCCCTGCCAGGTCCTCCCCAGGCAGAGGGAGCAGAGGGAGGAGCAGCATCCCCACTGCCCTCTGCAAGGCTCAGAGGAGCTCTCTCCCTCCCCAGCCCTACCTGCAGAGGATCCTCAGCTGTGCCTTCCCCCAAAACGATGGATGCAGAGCCGTCTCCAAGCAGTCTCCCAGCACTTCTGCCCCCCAAGGGCTGGCAGGCAGCAGGTATCTCCAACCCTTCCTGGCAGCAGAAGGTGAGTGTGGGCGAGGCTGAGCACTCACCTGGGAGAGGGCTGGCTCCTGGAAGCCAAGCCTTGTTTTGAGGAGGAGACTTGGGTGTGTTTAGCCCTTCGGGGGGAATCAAACAGGTTTCTCCTTCAGCAGGGCCCAGCTCTCCCCTCCCTCCACGCTCTCCTTGGCATTCCTGACATTCCCCAGCCCTGCTCCCCAGCCCTCTGCTGCACTGGGACACCAGAGAGCAGCCCCCCAGCTCTCCCCCCCCGTGGAATTTCTTCCCAGGCCAAGCACTGCCAGCCAGGTTCATCCCACGGGAAGGGGGGGCAGACACCCCACTGCCACCCAGGTACCCCCACCTGGAGTGCAGGAGCTGCAGGTAGCACAGTGGTACCCAGGCAGCACCAGGGACTGGCACTGTAATTAGCACCCAGCGCTGATTGCCTCCTCCTGACTCATTCCGTGAGGTCTGCAGGTGTGATCCTCACCCCTGGCTGCAGAGGAAATTCCCAGCTACTCAGCTGCCTCCATTTATTCCCCCTTCTAATTGCTGTGGCCACCAAAAGACCCCCCCTGAGGCCCAGCTCTGGGGAGGATGAAGGGCCACAGCCAGACCCCTGGAGACACTTTTTTGCAGGTTTCTAAAGAGCAGTGGTTGAGGACACGAGTTTAGACTGACTCTGGGAAGTCAGGGCTGCAGTCCCAGGCTGCCAGAGCTGGTGAGAAGGTAAGGAAGCCTCCAGCAGGGTGGAAAATCTGCACCCCCCAGCACACACCTTCCCTGCCCCTCTGAACCAAGCAGAAATAAAACTGGACCTGGAGAAGGATGAGTGGCTGGAGAGAAATGCTCTCCTGGCAGCTCTGCTGTGGGCTGGTGAGCAAACCCCCAGATCTGGGCTGGGATCTGCTGTGCCAGGGCTAATCACCCATCCCTGGCTCCCAGCAGCCCAGGGGAGATAAGGTCTGGGAAGCCCAACGAGGTTATTCCAGTCCCAGATCCTTCTCTCTGATCTCCACCAGGTTCTTCCCCAGAGGCTGCTGGTGATCCCAGCTGGGATAAGGAGCAGAGGAGAAGAGCTGATCCTCACCCTGAGCTCCCAGCTGGGGCAGATTTAACCCCTTTCAAGGGGGCTGTTCCAAAGGCAGCTGTGTCCCCACCTCGGGGAAGCATCCCCTGACAGGGCAGCTTGATTCTCAGTAACCCCTGAGTCATCCCCTCCTCCTCTGCTGAAGGTTTCTTCAGGTTCTTTCCTGAACTGATGGTGACTAACAGCCTGGGCAGCCTCTGGGGTGCACCGGGTCCTCTGCCAAGCAAGCAGAAGGGACACCCCAGGGTCTAAGAACTACTCTTTTTTTTTTTTTTTTCCAGTGTGAACACACTCTTCCACAATTAATAAAACCCCCAAAGCTTCCACTATGGGCACTTTAGTATTAAACAGCAAAGAAAGAGGTAAGGAGATCCTAAAACAAAGCAGCCAGAAGACTTGACACAGTTATTTTGGTGACCTGGCACAGAGACAACCAGTGTTCCAACCTCTCCACCAGCACTGCTCTCTTCCTCAGAAAGGAACACAGCAAAGAATTGATTTTTTCCTAAGGATTCAGAGGAGATAAGTGCAGTGCTAAGTAGCATTTTGTTATTAGCTTGAAAACACAGGTCTGAGCGTACGTACAAAACATCCAAAGGCAGCTCTGAGGAGTCAGGGGTGTGGTGGCAAGGTGGAACAGCAGCAGGAGGTGTTTCTGAGCTGGCAGCTCCATCACAACAACAACCTGAGAGCACAAGTTGTTAGGGAGAGACAGCCTGCACAGCACGTAGCCTTCTGAGAGACAGAGAAATGCCGTGCAGGGCTCTTCCCTCAGCCTGAGCAACCATCAGACTCAGCTCTCCAAAGTCTCCTCAGCCTTCAGCCTCCCTGTCCACCCTCCTGATGCCACCCAAAACCCCACTGATTCAGCCCTGACCTTCCTCCCCCTCAGCAGTCAGCTCCCTGCTCCTCCAGGCTGGAATCTGCATCACTCCCACTCGGGGTTCTCCACCCTCTGATAATCCTGAGGGAAGGGACAAAAGATGTTTTCTTTCTCTTCACTGAGCCATGGTGCAAACTCTGCCTGTCTGATGTCACTGCTGGTTAATGCACCACTGGTTAATGCACCACTGGTTAATGCACTGCTGGTTAGTGCAGCTGTGGGAGGTGAGGGGAGCATTTCCCTACCCACAGTGTACGTCCCACCAGCCCCATTCTCAGGAGGAAACCCATTGGAATTAAAGACCTACACAGCAGCTCCAGTTTGTCTCTCTCTCCTGTCTCTTTTGAAGCCTTTCACTTCAGGGTTGTTACTTGCATTGCAAGGAGAACCAAGCTCCTGCTTTTCACACTCAGCATCCACAGAGGAAGGGCAGCACCCCTGGAACACTGCACCCCCCCACCACTCCACAGAACTGGAAGGTGAAGACCCTGAGGATCAGCATGTGGCTGCCAAACACCCCTTTCTGCAGGGACAGCAGAGCAGGAAACTCCTCAAGCTGTGGCTGGTGCTGCAGAGCAGCAGGGAAGTGGATGCTCCAAGGACAGCAGGAACCCCAGGGAGCTCTCAGGAGTGGGTTTCCCGTTTCACAGCACAAGAGGGAGAGAGAGCACTTTAAAAAGCCTGGAAAAAGGGAAGTC
Source organism: Florisuga fusca (assembly GCA_038090715.1). NCBI lineage: Eukaryota > Metazoa > Chordata > Aves > Apodiformes > Trochilidae > Florisuga > Florisuga fusca. The sequence continues at coordinate 19,936,445 of JAAWXA010000017.1, read as the reverse complement.
TCAAGAACAGTTGTCTTCCAGGACTGGCAGAGCATGGAAAGGGACCTTCTATCCTTCTCACCTGGACTAGGACAACACCAGAGGGTGAAGACATCAGACACCAGGGGAAAAGGGGATTACAGCAGAACATCCACCTCACCCACAGCTTTGCCTGACTTCCCAGAAAGGAGAGCAGGACAGGGACACACTTCCTCTTCTTTTCCTTGTAGAAAAAGTTTTTCACAGTCCTCTGTTCAGCTGCCATGCAGACAGCTCACCTGAATCAGAGATTTCAGGGCTGTTGTGTCACCACCATCCAGTTCCTCCCACCCTGCAAACAGAGCTCAGTGAGGGCCCCTGGGTGCTCAGCACTTGGACACTTCAGGACAATCAATCCCAAACAAGCCCTTGTGGTTTGACCCCAATTAAGCTCTTTAGATAAACCAGTCTTTCCAAACTCCAGCTGGATGTCACTCCGACCAGAAGGCACAGAAACCCTGATGGGTGTTTTTCTTCCTCATCATTACAGGAGCATGTTCAGCTTTTCATGACGTGGCACTCTGAGATCACAGCAGTGGCCAGAGGCAGAGGTTTGGATTTTTGGTTTTGCTTTTTTTTTCCTTTTTTTTTTTTTTTTTGCCAGCAAGTGGCAGGGCTGAGTGACACCCGGGAGAGCACCACACCACAGGGCCACCAAAACACAGCACCAGCAGGTTGCTCCAGGCCAAGAAGCTAAAAGGCCATCTAGTAAATCAGAGAATTCATAGAATCACAGAATTTTCAGGGACCTTTTAAGGTCATCTAATTCCAACCCTCCTGCCATGGGCAGGGACACCTCCCACCAGAGCAGGTTGCTAGTGGGAATCTAAAAAAAAATCTGTAGGGGAAGTCAATTGAGAAGAGAATAGAGAATTTACACAAATGAGTCACTTGGAGGGAGAGTCGTTAAGAAACAAAAGAAAACAAGAGAGCAGTTCAGTGGTATCACCCTCCTGCCCACCTTGGCCTCTGGCTGGAGTCGGGGGGAAGGACCCCTCGTTCCTGCTGGGCTGATGTCCTGGGGAAGAAGAGCCACAGCTTCTCCTTTCCTCCTGGGTTTTCTATACAGCAAAAAAGGGTTCTGTCTTTGGCATCAAATGACTGGCACACACCTGCCAAAGAGGGCACAGGCTTTTTTCCATCCCAAGAGTTATCCTTCTCTTTCAGTCTTTGCCTTCCTGCTCATTTCCTTTTGTCTGGACCATGCAGCAGGAGGTGTCCTGATGAGCACTCTGATCCTCAGGTGTCTGTCAGGCAGTGAGGTAAAGATCTGTTAACTGAGAGTATGTTTGGGATAGCTTAAGAGAGCAGAGGGATTAAAAAAAAAAACTGATTCGAGAGACATATTCTGTATTTTTAAAGTGTTCACATCACCTGGTTTTCTGATCACACTTTCCCCCATCCTTGCACTGGGGGTGGAAGGCAGGTGAGTAACCCATCAGTCCTCTGGGCTTTCACCAGGGTGACAGAGCACCAAAGCCTCAGCAGAGACTGAGCAGGGCTGGGAGGAGTAGAAGGGTGTAAAACCACTACACCCATTTGTTACGAGGGAATCAAACTGGTTTTTCACCAGGTGTCATTGCAGAGCAGTGCCAAAGTGCCAGACCTCACCTTCCCTGGGCAGGCAGCAGAGGAGCAGGGTGCATCCTGGGCTGCCTGCTGCTGGAATACACTCCTCTCAGCCCTGGTCAGGCAGACACACCTCAGCAGGAGCTCCCAGTGCTGAAAAAAAGAGTCACCTTGTCAGCAGAGAGGGGTAAAAGAGGCAGTGGCTCAGAGCCAGGCTGGTGGCACGGCTCAGAGGGAGCAGGAACACCCCAGGCACAGGGTGTTGCAAGCAGGGAGATGCCTCTTCAGTTCTCATCACCAGCTCAGCAAGCTTCCTCTGGGCTCTGAAGCAAACATGTTGCTTTCCTGCTCCCATAATAAGGACTGAGTTGCCCCATCACTTGCATCTGGGGACCTGGCACTTGCCAGAGGCTTGCACAAGCAGCAGTGAAACTCAGGAAACACCTCCCAGGGAGCAGAGCCTGGCACACGCAGGACACATCTGGCTTTGCAGTGCTGCAAAACAAAAGGATGGAGACTCACACTGCCCCTTGGAGATCAGCAGCACTGCCAGACCTCAGTAGCACCTGCAAGGACTCACTGAGCCAAAAGGTTTCTCAGCTTCCCAGGAGGCTGCTCCTGAGCTCCTGCATCTGGCAGTCACTGCAGGTCCTGAGCAAAGGTTGCAGACTCTCTGTAGAAGAAGAAATGGGGCTCCTGCTTGACTTGACTCCACCTAGCAAAGCACTTCTGTCCCTCTCTTGCCTTTCCACTCTCTCCTTTCTCTAGAGCAAGCAACAGGAGGTATTTCCTTGATCTCCCCACTGCTTGTCTAAACCAAAACCAGTCCCAGGTCAGCAGAATGAGGAGCTGCAGCAAGAAAAAGCCAGGAGAGCAGAATGAGATAAGAAGCTTGAGTGCCATGGGAAAGTCTTTGAAGTCTTTTGCAGCCTGTTCAGCATCTCCAAGAGGGAGATACTGCAGCTGCATTTGAGCCTGGATATTCAGGAGGAAACTCTGATAATGGGCACTTGGCTGTGTAGCCTCCTGCTCCCTCCCTGACACACACAGGACCCCTCCAGGTCCTGGAGAGGAGGCAGGACAGAGACATCCCAGGGAGGAAAGCAGGGAAGGATCTCCCTGGCTTGCCCACAAACCACAGGATGGGACCCATGCAGGTGCTTATTAGGATGCAAAATGAGTGGAGAGGAGGAGGCTTGGCCAGGGCCAGCAGAGACCACGGATAAAGCAAGATTCCTCCTCTGTTGTGGCCAAGAGCAGAGGCAGAGCCATGCCAGGCCCCTCCACAGCCCCCTGCCTGCTCCCTCTGCTCCTCAGCTGCCAGCAGGAACACTGGGACTGACCCAGTTCCACAGGGAGCACCCAGTCAGCCCAACTCCAGGGTGATGCAATGCCTCCTGCTCTGGGAAACTGCATCACCCTGAACAAGCAAACCTCTGCTTTACCCTCCTGGTCCCAAGCAGAGAGGTGTGGAAAGCACACTGCCTGCTGCTCCTGGGCCAGCAGCCTTGAGCTTCCAGTGCCTCTGGTTCCTCTGGCACCTTCTGCTTGGTACCTTCACCAAGAGATGAGTAACCCCCTCCTGAACCACGGCCAGGGACTGACTGACAGCATCTTAGGGACTGTCTGAGGCTGGAAATGCCATCTAGAGGCTGCAGAGTGCTGTTAGCAGAGCAGTAACTGCAGCTCACTGGGATCCCATCCCTGCTCAGCCAGGAGGAGCTGGAGTTTTCTGCCCCCCTGCACCAGGAGTTTCAAACCCTGGGGAACACAGCCAGGCCTCCCAGCCCAGCAGGGTGGGTTCATCACCAGAGTTGTCTTTCTACATCTCAATTTATCATTTTAAGCAGCATCTGCCTCCCACTGCCCTGGAACGTGGGGTGAAACAAGCAGATTTCAGAAAACCAAAAAAAAGAAAAACCCCAGGGCTGCTTTTTTCTCTCCCAGCACAGAACTGCTGCAGAACTCCACTCCAGAGCTCCAGCTTGGAGTAGTCAGCCTGCAGGCTGGGCAGGGGAAGGTCCAGCTAGCTGGTAGAGCAGGAAATAAAAATTTAAAACCGAACAACAACAAGCCCAAGGTAAAACTCTCCTGAAAACAGCCAGATGTTAGAATAAAATTCATTTCTATAGGATGCTAGCAGAGTATCAAGCTCCCAGATGAGGTTTAAGGCTCATTGTGTGAGGCACTTCCCAGGCTGCTGAAGATGAAGCACCAAAAGCTCCTGAGGAGCCAGCAGGAGCTGGCAGGGAGGGAAGGTCCAGCTCTGACCTAAACTCTTCACTAAAAACAGAAGAGAGGCACTTGGGAAGGTGACAGGTAAAGCACACTTCATGTCCATGTCCATGAGCAGTGTGGTGACCAGAGTGTCATGAGACTGATTTTCTTGTGGAAAAGGGATTGTTATTTCCTCCTGCATTCAGTGGCCAAAGCAACAGACCCCACCAGGGCCAGAAATCCCATGTCAGCCAGGAGCTGTGTGCAGTGGGACTTCCCAGCCAGAGCAGTTCCTCTGGGAAGAGAGGGCTGGGAAAAGGGCATGTGCTGGCAGACAACAGCCAGAGGACAGATCTCTGCCCCCACAAAGAGAACAACTAAACTCCTGTCACTGCAGAGATGCTCAGGGTGGGATCTGCCCTCTCAGAGATGGGACACAGGATCAGAAGTCACCTCTGCTTGGTTTATTTAGGTTACTTATTAACAGAACCAGGTTCCTGCAGAACCAAAGGCTTGTGCTGCCCCCCAGAGAGGCCAAGCCTGCCCGTCCTCAGGTTTCCTCCTGGAGCCTCAGGAAGAAGCCAAACCACCCACCAGTCAGAGGAACAACAAAACTGGCTCCAGTGATTTGAGAGCTGGTGGCAGAACTCCTTTTTGGCACCAGCCTCTCTTTCATGGCTCTTGTGCATAGAAAGAAGCCAAGGAGGCAGAGAGAGGAGCCAGTCCTGAGGAGGATTCCACTGAGCAGTCTGCAGCCTGGAGTAGAGGTGGCTGTTAGCACCAGAGCAACAAAACAGAGAAGGGTGGAGAGAGAGAAGGTGCAGGAATGCTGGTGTGCTGGGCTGGGACTGCAGAGGGCCCAGCAGGGTGTTTATTCATAGTCCAGAGGGTTCAGCAGCTCTTGCACAACAAGAAGTCACAATAGAGAAGGGAAGTGTTGGCCTGGAGGAGTTCTTCTCAAGCCACCTTGATAGCAGTGAGGAGGGACAACTCCCTGCTCTTGAGTCACTCAGTTTGTTCAGCATTCATCTGCAGACTTCACAGCAATGATGGAACTGGAGCAGGAAAAAGGTGGCTTTAGGGGCTGGGAGGGCCCCCCCTGCGGAGGTGGGGGTAGCTCTGCAGGGTCCTGGCTATGGCCTGATCCATGCTGACCACTGGCCTGTAGCCCATGGCCTTCTTGGCCTCCTCACAGCTGTAGTAGTGAAACGTCCCAGCTAATGCCACCCTCATGGGGGTGAAAGTGGCCTTGATGGTGACCAGGGGACTGAGGAGCCAGAGCAGCAGGGACAGGAAGAGGGCCAGGTAGTAAGCCAGCCAGTAGGGGATGTGGTACTTGGGGGGGTCGTAGTTCAAACCGGTCAAGATTCGGGAGAGGAAAGCCCAGAAGGGAATTGGTTCATCATTTGTGATGTGAAACGCCTGCAAGAGAGGAAGACAGAGAGCCAGATGAGAAAAATCATTCCAGTTTTCACCAATTTGTCTCTGTGATGGCCCATGCTGAGGAGACTGACCTCCCAGGCTGGACACATTGTCACCAGAACTTGCTCTGTGCTGAGCACCTGGCTGGAAAATGAGGAGCCCCTTTCCTTGCTGAGCAAGGTCCAGGGACTCCTGACACTCCTGAGGTTCAAATCACTCCTCAATGGTCAAACAAACTGAATGGCACACCACAAACACAGGAAAGCACCCCAGCTACATGCACAGTGTGTGCCCAGAGCATGACACTGCCATGAAAAAAGTCTAGAAAAGCTTCATCTGATCTGAATGCTACTGCAAAAGCTGCAATAACTCTGCTCCTTGCACACCCACCTTGGCCACCCACAATTCTGACTGGGTTTCCTTTCACAAGGAGCTTTATAGCACGAGGTTAAAGTGTGTTCATATATCTCAGCCCACCTGGTGGCACCCAGTGGCTGCCAGGTGGGCAACCAGCCCTGGAACACACAGCCAGGAAAAAAACCCCATGGAGCCACTGGTCTGCCAGCTCCACTCCTCTCCAGGATGGGTGACAAGCACAGAGAAAAAAAAAAAAAAAAATAAGAGTCTTTGTGGAGATTTTCAGCAGCCAGGATGTGCCCATGGACCACGTTTTCCACATAAGTGAAATCTACCAAGTTCTTTCCATCCCTGCACAGAAAAACAAAACAACAACATCAACAACAAAAAGGATGTTAGGCTGAAAAATCTGGTTGTGGCAAAAGGAAGGACTTTGACACCAGGTTTATCCATCCCAAATTTCCTCCTCTCTTCCCATGTGCTGCAGGTTCAGGCTGGACCTTGTCAGAGAGCCTGCCTGCCTGCCTGCTCTTCTGGGGACAGCAGAAATGCTGTCACTGTCTCCATTTTTACCTTCCTGTAACATTTTTAAACCAAGTTTCTACGTGTTGCAAGTCCTGCAGGTCTGGGAATCAGCAGAGTGATCCACTGGAGCAAATAGAAACTGAGTGGTCACTGGCACAAGGAAGGTGACAGAAGGACAAGCTTTCAATTATGGATGTCCCAGCTCATGACATCCCCACTCCCTCAAAAAGGCAACTTCACCCCTAGCTGAACACAGATTTCACCCACTCTGTTAAATCTATTTCTCCACAGGCAGAGAAACTGAAAACAAATCTCAGCTCCCAGAGCAGAGCTCAACCCAGCAAGTGGTTTGTACCCAAACCATCACCACACTGATCTGCCTGTAAAAATCAGAGCTGCTGCAGCCCAGCTTCCTGAGAGAGAACCATGTGCATTGCCTGGGTGCATGGATGAGTGCCTATTTGCTCTGTGTTCTCAGAGGGATATGCAGGTCTGTACAGGGGCAGGGAAACCCAAGAGTAATACCATCAGTAAGTGTGGCCTCAGGAGCAGTTTGAAGTATTTCTTGCTCTAAAATGTCCCCTCTGAGCTCTGCAAAGCTCAGCAACAAGGCAGACACCTCTGACCTTACCATGAGAAACACACTGCCATGAAGGCTTTCTGATGCAAGAACCTCCAATACCAGAGGTGGATCCTAATTAAACCAACAGCAAGCAATCTCAGTCCTCTCAGCTCAACCTGGGTCAGCTTTCCCACTGACACTCATTTTGCACTGTGAACATTCACAATCTGAGTGCACAAGTCCCTGGCACAGGAGGATTTTTAAAAAAAGAATCCTGGATCACAAGGAAGAGAAAAAAGAAGCAATTTTTTTTATTTTTTCATGCCACAACACCACTACTGACTCACTAATATTGCCTTCCAAAAAGGCTCTGTAGTTCAGCAACAACTTTTTTTTAAAAAGCTATGAACAGCCTGAGCCTTGCTCACCCAATGATGAACTTCATTTTGCCACTCCTAGCTGCCTGGATGAGGATGGGAACCAGCTGAGGGTCTCTAGGACCAAATATTCCATGGGGACGAAGAGCAGTGGTGAAAAAGTTGTTGTCTGGGTCATTGGCACTCAGCACTTCCTGAAGGGAAAAGAAAACTCAATCAGGAGAGAATGTCTGGGAGGAAAAATATGGATATATTCTGAGATCACCACAGAGGGGGGTGAGAGGTCCCCCAGCTCCCTGGGAAGGATTTAAATCAGTGGAAGAATTACAGTCCACCTGGAGCATCTTTACAAATCCTCTGTTCCCAACTCCTCTCCCACTTCTCTTCAATGAAAGAAGGAGACAGAAGTCTCTTTTCCTTACTGGAGACCTCACAAATTGACAGGCAAAGGAAGGGGACTCATTGCCTCCCTGAGTTAACAGCACAGAACCCAGAGGAGCTTGGGAGGTTCCTTCACCCTACAGATTCTTCATGTTGGAGAAAAAAAGGACTCTGAGCAACTCAGCCTCTGTCTCCAACACGAGACAGAGATTTCCAGGGGGGAAATCTCCCTGATTGCATTCAGAGGGGTTCCACCAGCCAAGGCAGGTCTGAGTATTTCTGGATTTTGATTCCAGAGAGCTGGCAGGAAAGCAGCTCCTGGCCCAAGGCTGTGGATCCCTGGTGAGGGAGGGAGGAGGCAGCCACCTGCCCCCCTGCCCTGCCACAGAGTGAGTGAATCCACAGCTCCTGAGCCCCCATGCTACAAGCAGACAGCTCTGTCTCCAAGAGGGGAATTTGCTGCTGCAGCTGTACCCTGAGAACCCTGGCAGGCATTGCTCCACATGCCCAGATTTCCTCTGGAACTGTCAGGATGAGACACTTCTGTTTAATGAAGGAGATTCTGGAGAACAACAGCAAACTGTTCAGTCCTGAAGGGCCTGGTGGGCTCCCTCAGGGCATGCCCTACCTTCACAAGGGCAGCTGTCAGCATGGAAAGCAAACCTGCTGCATACCTTCTCCTGGAGGATCTTGGTCTCTGTGTAATAGTCAATGGGTTTCTTGGCATAGGGGAGGTCTTCTGATCCATTTTTTATGTCTGTGCCCTCAAAAACCACACTGGCACTGCTAGTTAACACCAGCTTCTGCAACAGGTGGGAAAGAAAACAGGTGTTAAAGCCTAACACCAAAGGGTTGTTATTTATGAAGGCTGAATAAAGGCAATAATCATGTTTAATCAACAGATTCTCTAGCTTAGTAACAGAGCCTAGAAACTCCTACAGCAGGTGAGAAAACTCCCTCTCTGAGGGGACTGCAGATTGTTTAGTGCTACCTAAAGGAGACTGAAAGCTTTCAAGGCAGCCAGCCAAGGAGAAAACACCCCCAGAGAGATCAGAGTGCCCCCCTGGCTCAGCACCTGGTAGCACTCCACACCCAGAGAGCATTCTTAGGGCACATTTGCTCCTCTTGCCCATAACACCACCATGGCAGACCCAACCAAGGAAGGATTTCTTATCTCAGGTGCTTTTGTTGGAGAGAAACCTACCCTGGTGGGTTGCAAACAGGAAGTCAGGGATCTATCTGAGTAATCAGGAACCTGGTTCCAAACCAGATCAGCACTGACACAGAGAGCTGAGAGGATCCAACAGGCTCCAACAAGACTTCACTCCTTGCTCTGACAGCACCCAGACTGGGAGGCAAACACCTCCTGGCCCATCTCCTACAGCACTTTATTAGAGGAGAGGGGAAAAAAACCCCAACTGTGGGGCTTGGAGCCCTGTGTGACAGAGATCCAGTGCTGACCAGCATCACCCCAGCTCTGTACAGGGACATGGGGCAAAATGCCTCCTCTGGAGGCCACACTTCTGCCCAGAAGCAGGAGGGGATATTCACATCCCCTGAACTCAAAAATTTGCTGAGAACTTAAATGAAAACTTGGGGTATCAAAATAACAGGAGGAAAAAAAAACCAAAAAAACAAACAACCAAAGCAGACACCACAACCTTGCCTGAGCACAGCCTGGTCTCCTCTGGCTCTTTCTCTTCCAGGCAAATGACTTTCTAAACCAAATCACACTGAAGCTGTGGCACAAGTGTGTTCCTTCCCATTACAGGGCAAAGAATCCACACAGGTAGTGGCTGCCATGGACACTCCCACTGCTGGCACAGCTCCCCTTAGCACTGCCCCTAATTAAAGCCTGAGAGAACCCACTCCTCAGCCAGGGGTGATTCCCAGATGTCTGGGCAGACAAATTTTAAGGGATGCTTTTCCTGCAGTCAGGAGGACTGGAACATGCCTGTCTGCTGTGGCAAACACGGCCTGAGCTCCCAGCAGACACTAACTGGGAGACCAGAGCCTCTCTCTCTCTCTGATTTCCCCAAAACAAGGAGGAATTCCAGATCTCAGAGACCTTTGCCCCTCTCCCAAAACAAGAGTGGGATTGGTCCATGCTGCAAAAGCCCCAGCAGCACCTCAGAGCCCCCTGTTCCACCCTTACCTGCACCCCAGCCTCTCTGCAGGCTTGGATGACTGCTTTGGTTCCCAGGAAGTTCACCTTGTAGAAGAGCTCCCTGTTGTCACTGGAAGGTGCTGGGGATGCACAGTGAAATGCCACTGACACCCCCTGCAGGGCTGGCAGCAAAGCCTGGGGGACAGACAGACAGCAAGAGACAGGAGTCAGGCCACAAAAGGGAAAAAGGGAGGAAGTAAACCACAGCTTTTTCTCATGGAAACCAACAAACCCATGAAATATCACATTCCTCCCCTAGAGGTGAGCTGCTGAGCTCCAGGGTCCTCACAATGTCTTTCCCTCTCAGGCAGGAGGGCACTGCAGCATCTCCTCCTTCCAGAGACCTGGAGCTGCCCAGACTTAACTCCCTGCAACAGTCCCAAGTGCATGAAACTCCAAATTCCCTGGAGCCAGAGAGCTCAGGAGCAGGTTTTGCATCCAGCAGTGCCCCGTGGCAGGAGGAGTGCCACCAAGCTCCCAGACAGGACCCTTCCTGCTGCTGGGGAGACACCAGATTGCAAACAAACGTTTTGCCAAGGCTCCCACACACGACTGAGCTGAGGCAGGAGGTCCTGGAGGGCCTGAGCTGGGAGGAAAAACATGTTCTGCCCTTCTCCTGTGGCTGGGGTGAGCACCCACACACCATTACCCAGGGTGAGCTGTAATTAGCTGTGTAACCCAGCTAACAGTCATGCAAATCAGGATCCAGAGGCCCTTGCAGCTGCAGACATCAAGTGTCTGTCTTTAAATCTCTTTAAACATCCCAGATGCTCCTGCCTTCCCAGGGGAGGGCTGGGGGCCATGTCTAATCCCCTCCAAAACCTCTGCAATGCCTCTGGGTGCTGCAGTGCTGCAGGCCAGGCTGGGCAAGCTGCTTGAACAAAGATTTCCCTCCCCAGAAGCCCTCTGTGCCTCTTGGCCCATACCTCTTTGTCACAGAGGTCTCCCAGGAAGAACTGCACTTGGTCATTGTCAAACCTCTTCTGAAGGTCAAACACATTGACCAGGTAACCCTTCTCCAGGAGCTGCTCCACCATGTGCTGCCCCAAGAACCCTGAGCCCCCAATCACTGTGCATTTCCTAGCAGCCTGCAGAGAGAGGGAGAAAAGCAATCAGCTCAACTGGAGGAGTCCAAACCCAGCTGCCAAGAGACCCTTGAGTACAGCTCTGCTCTCAGAGGAACTCCCAGTTCCATGCTCACAGCCCCTGCTTTGGACTCAGCAGAACTCTGCCCCACGACCAAGTGGGGGAGGGAGTAGGGAGGGGAAAAAAATAAAAAAAAAAAGGGAGGATGGTTGTGCAGAACCCTGCCCTGGTGGTAAAGCAAACAGAATGAGCTTCAGCCACATGGCAGAGGTGACTCAGGACACTAACACTGCCCTGGTTAGCAAGGACACAACCATTCTCAGGGCAAGGTTCTCCAAGGCAAGGCAGGAACCAGGCAGAGCCAGGGCTTACCCTGAGTGAGGCATTAGTTCTTCCTCTTTCTGTTTTTGCAGCTTTTTGCAGCCAGTGGCTGGAATCACTAATTCCCAGGTTCCAGCCTGGTCACTCATCTCCCTGGAGTGAGGCTGCAGATGCTGCTGCCACCCCAGGACACAGAAGGAACAAGGCTGAGGAGGTTTTTGTACAAAGAATGTTCTGTCCTGCCTGCAAGTGGACTTGTTCCCCCCCCTGCCCCAGCCCTGCAGTCACCCCACCCACCTGGGGGAGGTCCAGCCCCATGGAACCACTGAAGAGAAGATTTCACTGAAAAGAAGAGAATTGCTCACAAGTTTTTAAGTGCTACAAGGAAGGTTGTGCTGGGGAGTGCCAGTCATCCACGAGAGGGAGGGGAAGAGCTGACTGCAGCTGCTCAGGTAAAGCAGGAGCTGCTCTTTGGAAAGGTGAAGGATGATTAAAAGAAGCTAAAAAAAAAATAATAAAAATTCTAATGGGCTGGCCCAGTGGTTTATTTGGTTGTGATAGGTGCAAGAGGCCAGAGGATATGGAGGGGAGTGCTGAGGGCCCCCCAGCTCAGTCCCCAGGCAGGGCCAATGGCACTGGGTTAAAATGCAGGTGGGAAGCAGGCTGGGAATCCTGAGCCACCCAGTGTGGGCTGGGAAGATAACACCAGCCTGGTCATGCCCCATGCTGCTGCCCTGGGGGCTCCTCCTGGCTCCTTTGCTTCCTCACTACCCCAGCTCCCTGCCCTGCCAGGGGCCTGAGGGGAATTCAGGAGGGAGAAATGACCTGCAAAGAGTCCCAAGCAGTGCAGGAGAACAGCTTCATAACCTCAGAGTGATGCTCAGGCCCCTCCTGCAGGCAAGGCAGGGATCCCAGGAGGAGGTTACAACCACCCAGGGCCCCTCTACATCAGCCTAAGGCCTGGAGACAGGAGCCTGGGGTCCCCAAATCCTTGGCACAGCCACTGTCTGCTGGAGGGGCTGGAGCATGGCAGGGGCTCTGGGGAGCTGTGACAGCAGCAAACTCCTCCCTGGCACAGGGTTTGTCCCAGCAGCACCTCTGGGCATGAGGCAGAGAGAGCCCCGTGTCTGCCCCAGTAAAATCCAGCTGGAACATTGGTGGGAATTTGTTTCTGCAAGAGAAAGCTTCATAAAACATCCCCGGGGACTCCACTCACCCTTCTGGGCTGTGTGGCCATGGCTCTGCTCACTCACTCCCCACCTGACGCCTTTAGAGAAGGAGAAAAGTGTTTTATCCCCCTGCAACACCTCTGCCTGGGATGGTTTGAGCCCCCCTGGCCCAGCTCCCTCCACCAACCCCCTTGTGCCAACCAAGGGGGAGCCCCAGGAACAGCCACCCCAAAGCTGCCAGCAAGGGAGCAGGTAACCCCGCCCCTGTTCAGCCCCACTGCAGCCTGCAGGTCTGCACACCTCAGGCTTTTATTCTTTATTTTTTTTTTCCCGAAAAGCCCTTTAAAAAGAGGCAGGAAAAAGCCCAAACCAGGCAGGATGGGTGGCACCCCCCAGCTGCCCCCTCTTCTACCTCCACACCTCCCAAAACACAGCCCCCACCTCCCCAAACTGCACCCCAGGAGCTGCTCTGCCCCCAGCTCCTACAGAGCCCCCCCAGAGCTGTCTCTTATAC
>JAAWXA010000017.1:19862093-19923400 GCA_038090715.1 Florisuga fusca | reverse complement strand
CCCCCCCAAAAAATAAATAAATTCAGGGATCAGTGTTGATCTCCGGGGATGTTCTCTCATTCCTCTCATCCTCAGTGCTTTGCACAAGCTCTGACCCTCTTCCCCGAGCCTCCTTGTTCTCCTTTCTGTCATTTCCTTGGAGTTTCACTCAGTTTACCCATTAACCACAACACTCCAGGTGGCCACCGTCCCCCAGGCCTCAGTAGCCCTGCCCAGGCCTCGCACCCTGGGCCTGATCCCCTTTTTTTTTATTATTATTTTATTTTTTTTGTGTGTTGTTGCCGTGCCCAGGCCTCCAGCTTCAAGAAGCCCTCCCTGGGATCCAGCTCTCAGAGGAAGAAAGCCAACCCCAAGCTGGAGCTGAGTGAGGAGCAGAAGCAGGAGATCCGGGAGGCGTTTGACCTCTTTGACACGGATGGCACTGGGAGCATTGATGTGAAGGAGCTCAAAGTAAGAATTCCCCTGGTCCTGCTGAGGTGATGAAGTACCAGGGGCAAAACCACTGAAATTACCTCGGAGAGGAAAGGAGAGATTGTTCCCCCCAGCATAAACCTTGTCAGCAGGGAGGTTTTGTGGCTCTCTCAGGGCCAGAATGGCTAAAATCAAGTCCAGCTTTCCTCCCCCCTCACTCTGGTGTTGTTCAACGTTTTGTATGATTTATGAATTTTATTTTTTTTCTTCCATACAGGTGACCATGAGAGCACTTGGGTTTGAGCCTAAAAAAGAAGAGATCAAGAAAATGATATCTGAGATTGATAAGGAAGGGACAGGGAAGATCAGCTTCAGTGACTTCCTGCTGGTGATGACTCAGAAGATGGTAAGTACTGACTGACAGCAGCTTGGGGATGGTTGAGCCCCTTTCACCTCCCCTGGGGTCAGCAGGAGGTGACAGCACTGTTTGAGCCTTAAGAACAGACCATGCCAGGGTTAGAAGTGCAGAACCCTTGTCAGGGTGAAGCTGGAGTCATTCTGTCTGCAGCAGGTTTCCCTGACACTCAGGTTTGTGCTTTAGGAACTGCTGAGTAAAAGTGGGTGAAATCCCAAGGATGCCTGAAGAAAAATGCCCTGAACCCTGAGGTTTGGGGAGCTCTGCTGGGGCTCTGCCCTCAGGTGTTGTTGGGAACCTTCAGGGCAGTTTCTCGGTCTGTCTGGTGCTTCTCTTGGATAATTTGGACTTTGATCCACAACATCACCCCTGGTTTGCTGGTTTGCTGTTGTTTCTTTTCCCCTTAAACTTCCACTTGCTTCTTTTAAGGCTGAAAAAGACTCCAAAGAGGAAATCCTCAAAGCTTTCAAGCTCTTTGATGATGATGAAACTGGCAAAATCTCTTTCAAGAACCTCAAACGTGTGGCCAAGGAACTGGGGGAGAACCTGACGGATGAAGAGCTGCAGGTTTGTAGGTGGCAGATGAAACACCCCATCCCTGGGGATGGCTGCCATCCCCTCCCAACACACACAGCACAGCTCTGCCTCAGAGCTCTGCCTGGGAATCTCCTCCCCAGGGGGAAGGAAGCCTTCCCAGGGTCAGTTTTGAGGTCAGGGCAGCAGGCTCTGGCTCAGCTGCTCTCCTCTGGGATCCCTCTGGGATCTTGGCACTCCAGCTGGGAGGTGGATCTGCCCCCTCTCTCCTGGCAGAAACAGGAAAGCTTCAGGGAGTTTGGGATTGGGAAGTGGATTCTGGGCTCCCGGGGGGGTTAAGCATGTGGGATTGCAGCAGTAGGAAACTCATCCTGATCCCTGAGCTGTGTCTGACTCCTGAACTCCCGTGTCTTCCAGGAGATGATTGATGAGGCAGACAGGGATGGGGATGGGGAGGTGAACGAGCAGGAGTTCCTGAGGATCATGAAGAAGACCAGCCTGTACTGACACCTCCTCTTGTTCTGCCACACGTGCACACACCTCTGGCAGGTGCCTCACTCTCTTGCCATCTTTGCTTTTGAGACAGCAGAAAATATAGGTCAGTATTTTTTGTTGGTTTGTTTTCAAGTGGATGAGCTTGGACTTGTGTTTGTGAGCAGTGCCCAGCTGCTGGGCTGCTCACACCTGGCAGCCTGCCTGCTTCTTTGTACTCCTGAGATGTTTCATGCTCTTTGCTTTTGAGACAAGTCACACTTTTCAGACCCTTCTCTGGCTAAAAACTGTGTCAGATTGTTCTGGGTTGGTAAAGGGGACTCAGAACCAGAGAGGTAAATCCATGTTTTCCAGCAGTTGAAGTTCTTGGCTTACTGTCTTGGTTGGGGCACAGCTGTGCTGAACTCTTTCTATGGTGTATTTGTGGGGATCAGTTTTTATACTCTGTGTTACAGTGATTATCCCCTCCCACTTTTTTAACTTGTTCTTTAAATTAAATATAAACAGTGAGTAAACAGAGAGCTGCAACTGACCTCACTGCTCCTGGCTTCCCATGCTTGAGTCTTTCCAAAGAAGAAAAAAGTCCCCAGTGCTGGTGCTGAGAGCACTTGATGTTAGCAGGAATGCTCAGTGGCTGCCCACAGAAACTTATATTTAAAATAAAGTTTCATATTTTAAGCCATCAGGATGGTGGGATGAAGTGTGTTGCTGGTCACCTCTTCCTAATTTGTTTTCTCTGCTCCCTGGCCAACCAGGGGCATGTCCTGCACCAGAGGAAAAAGCCAGAAACAAACAGAAGCAGAACTCAGCCTGTGGGAGGAGCTGCAGCTTTTATTGGGTAGCAGAACCACGTCCCTTCCTTTTTGCCCCTGATTCACCACTGCAGTGAGCAGAGGCCTGGGGGAGGCCTGGGACTGGCAGGCTGTGTCAGGGGTCTCAGGGAGCAGGACTCAGTCACCAGGCTGACCCAGGGGCCTCCTGGGGGCTGTGGGTCCCTGGTGTCTGTGTGCCCACCCCGGGGCTGCCCTCAGGAGGTGGTGCCCAACCCTCCCCTTGCTCTGGACTTCTCCCTCCCCAGCAGCCACCAGTGTGCAGTGGGGAAGGGGAGCTCCACCCCAGTGGCCCCTGGGCACTCAGGTGTCAGCTGGGGGGTCTCCTGGGGCCCCTGGTGGTCAGGCCAGTCGGAGCACTTCCTGGACCATCCTCCCGATGCCGTCGTGGATCTGGTGGAGGGGAGCACTGCACATGAAGGCACTGGTGCTCACCAGCCTGTTCCTCACATCCACGTGGGTCTCCGTGACGTGGCTGTTGACATGCTTGCAGCCAAGCTCCTTGATGGCATCAGCAGTCTTGGCATAAGGCCACCTACAGGAGGAGAGGAGGAGAGAGGAGAGAGGAGAGAGGAGAGAGGAGAGAAGAGAAGAGAAGAGAAGAGAAGAGAAGAGAAGAAAGAAAAGGAAAAGAAAAGGAAAAGAAAAGGAAAGGAAAAGGAAAGGAAAAGGAAAGGAAAAAGAAAAAGAAAAAGAAAGAAAAAGAAAAAGAAAAAGAAAAAGAAAAAGAAAAAGAAAAAGAAAAAGAAAAAGAAAAAGAAAAAGAAAAAGAAAGGAAAAGGAAAGGAAAAAAAAAAAGAAAAGAAAAGAAAAGAAAAGAAAAGAAAAGAAAAGAAAAGAAAAGAAAAGAAAAGAAAAGAAAAGANAAGAGAAGAAGAAGAGAAGCAAGCCTGTGTGTGGAATCTGTCGTGGCAGAGGGAGGGATGGTCCCTGCAGAAAGCCTGCTCCAGAGGGTCCGGATCCTTCCTTCTCAGAGGAGTTTCCCTGGGACTAGAGGAGCAGGAAGAAGGACCAGTTCCTCCTCTCCAGACACCCGTCTCCCTGACTCCCTAATTTATTCCTTGGCGGATCTTGCGGTCTCTGGTGCCCCCGTGTGGAGAAAACGGGAAAGGCAACTTGGAGCTGTGATTGTACCGGGAGAAACCCGGGGAGGGGGATGTGAGTGACGGGGCGGAGCAGAACCCCGGGATTGTTCCATTGATCCCCCAAGGTGAATCGAATAAAGGCGTGGGGTGGGGTGTTTGCTCTGAGAAACAACCTTCACCGAGTGATGAGCATTCAGCTGCCCGGGGTGGGGGGTGCTCAGGGGGTGCTGGGAACACTGGGGTGGGGGCAGTGCTGATCCTGGGGTGCTCAGGGGGTGATGTCCTCTCTGGGATTTACTTACTTCTCACACTCGGTGTCCTGCCCCACAGTCAGCTCACATCCCGGGAAGATTTTGGCTGCCAGCACAGGGGAGATGCAGCAGAGGCCAATGGGCTTCCTGGCAGCATGGAATGCCTTCAGCACATCCTCCACCTCTTTGCAGATGATACAGTTCTTCCCTTGGGTGGCCCAAGTACTCAGGTTTTTAGCCACCCCGAAGCCTCCTGAGAAAAGAGAACCAGGTTAGAGCAGGAAGGGAGTTCTGCAGGGCAGGGTTTTTCTCAGGTGTCACTCAGCAGAATGCTGGCAGAGGGGTGGCAATGTTTGCCACGTTGATACAGACTTCACAAGAGACAAACTGAACCATTCACTGCAAGCTGACTCCCAGGAGGGGACACATCAAAGCACCTTCCTTGCTTCATACAGAGCTGGGGCATCCCCGTGCTCTCAGAGCTTTGGTGAGTGCTGGCTTCTCTTCTGAATGACCTGGAACCTGCTGACACCTTTTCACTTGTCTCTGAATCCTTTCTCCAGTCCCAATCCATCCCCACTGAGGTGGTGCTCATGGCTTCACCACAGCTGCCCTGCAGACTGCCCAAGCTTTCCAGTTCTCCTGCTGAGGGGGGAGGGCTGGTGCTGGGGGAGGAGGTGGTTCCACAGCCAGGACCAAAGAGCTTGGTGGGTGGTACAGAGGGTGATTCCCCTGCTGGTTATCTGCCCTCTCAGGATGAGCTCCACCAGTGCCAGCACAGATGGAAGCTGCCCAGATCCTTCCCCAGTGGCTCTGCACTGCTCCTCTCCAGCCCATGCCAAGCTGCTCCCAAGCCTTTGGGCATGCAGAGCCCATCCCACCTGGAATGATGAGGGCATCCAGCCCCTGGACATCCAGCTTGGCCAGGTCCTTGATGTTGCCTCTGGCTATCCTGGCACTCTCAACCAGCACACTGCGTTTCTCCTCAGTGGGCTGTCCTTTCACATGGTCCACCACGTGCATCTGCTCAACGTCAGGAGCATAAACCTCTGCCTGGAGAGGGAGGGGAAAGGTCTGTGATCCCTCCAGGAATTGTACCCTCAGCAGGTTAAGGGGCACTGAGTTACTTTGTTAGGGAAAAACTTTGCTGGTGAGGGGAGTTGAGCTTCAGGCTCCCCTGTGTCTGATGGTGGCATCAGAGAGGTGATTGTCATAAAGGGAGAAGGAAAGCAGGAAAGGAAAGAAAGCAGGAAAGGAAAGAAAGCAGGAAAGGAAAGAAAGCAGGAAAGGAAAGAAAGCAGGAAAGGAAAGAAAGCAGGAAAGGAAAGAAAGCAGGAAAGGAAGCAAGCAAGAGGAAGAAAGAAAGGCCTTTGATAGCTTCTGTAGAGGAACATTTACCCTGACCTTGGAGGGCTGTTGTTAAGTGAAAGCAAGCTGGCCCACACTGCTTGTTCTGCTGCCTGAAGTGCTGGGGAAGGAGCAGGGGACTCCTTTCCTTCCCAGGAAAAGGAGGTGTCCCCGGAGCCATGGGTCAAGCCATTTCTTAGAGGCTTCCACCTGCATCCCAAGCAGCCACCACCAGAGGGGCAGCCCCAGCCCTGCCCCCCAGACCTCCCTCAGAGACGGGACGTGGAGTTTCTGCTCCCTAGCCACTGGTTCCCCAAAGGCAGAGTGATTCTTTTTCTGGAAAAGGCCTCCCCTTCAGTCAGACCTGCTCCAAGCCCACATCCAGTCACAAAGAGCAGAGAGTGGCAAACAGGTGGGTGAGAGATTTTTTGGCACTGTACAAAGGTCTGGGCCTCACAGCTTCAGGAGGATGTGATGGATGTCCAGAGGATGGCATCAAGGATGGTAAAGGGGTGGAAGGTGTGTCTGGAGCAGGAGCTGAGGGCTCCAGGTTTGTCTGGTTTGGAGAGAAAAAGGCTGAGGGGTGACCTCATCCTCTCTGCAGCTTCCTGAGGAGGGGATGTGGAGATGGAGGTGCAGGAGGTGGAGATGGAGGTGCAGGAGATGGAGATGCTGAGTTCCTCTCCATGAGATCCAGTGACAGGACACATGGGACGTCCCAGGGGACATGAGGAAGCATTTCTTTACCAAGAGGGTGGTCAAACCCTGGAACAGGCTTCCAGGAGAGGTGGTCAGAGCCTGTCAGTGATGTTAAGAGGCATTTGGACAATGTCCTTAGCACCATGCTGTGGCTTGGTCAGCCCTGGATGGATCAGAGAGCTGGGCTAGATGATCATTATAGATCCCTTCCACCTGAAGCAGTCTGTTCTATGCTATTCTATTCCACCCCATGCTGTGCTCCTTGTCTCCTTAGGCATCATGACTGGAAAATAAAATAAAGCTGGGGTGACAGCTGGGCTTCCTCCACTGGAGGTCCCTGCTGATCCAGGGATGAGCACGGGACAGGGCAGTGGCAGGAGAGAAACCACTGAGTGGCTCCAGGAGAGGAGGAGGAGGAGGAGGAGGTGAAATCACAGACAGAGGAGAAAAAAGTTTGGAGAAGTTTCAACATTCAGCCAAACCAGGCATGCAGGGCTCTGGAGCCGGGTGGGCAGGCTCAGCAGCACTTGGGCATCACCAGTGGGTACTGAGGAGAGGAATTCTGACTGCCAGGAGAAGAGCCCTGCCCAGGAGGGGGATGTGGGGCAGGGTTTCTCTCCCTCCTCTCCCAGCCTCACAGCATGGTTAGGGGTATGTTAGACTGGCTGCCCCAGGCTCATCTTCCTCACTCCTGCTCCAGTTCAGCCCAGCAGAACTCCTCTGTGTCCAGTTCTCATCTTCAGGGGTTTGGGAAAGGCGAGTTTCAAACAGGCCAAACCCAGAGCAGTCTGTGCAGCAGAAACACCAAAGCAGAGGAGAGGAAGCACAAGCCAAAAAGAACAGAGGATGCCTCTAGGGAGGTTTGTTTCTGAGTCTGGATGCTCTCCATGGGGAGCACTGAGCAGGGAGCAGGGAGTTTCCCACCCGGGGCCCTTCGCTGGGACTTGGCAGTGACCCCGGAGCACCGGGGAGCTTCTCACCTCTCCAGAGAGCTCCCTGGGGACAAGCACCTGCTGCAAGAGAGGCTGAGAAGCTGAGCAGGGGGAGAGGAGCCAGTGGTGGGGCAGCAGCCTGCGAGGTGCCTCTTACCTCTGCCCCTTCCCTGCTGAGATGGACCAGGACAGCAGAAGCCTCGTGGATCTCAGTCCCGTCGTACACCCCGCAGCCAGCCAGCACCACAGCCACCCTCTTTCCCATGGTGACAGCCCCAGCAGGAGGATTCCCTGGAGAGCCCCAAAGTGCTGTGCCTCTCTGTTCACTGCCCAGAGGCTTTTATAGCTTGAGCCCTCCCCCAGGAGCAGGTGGGGCCGGGAGGGTTGGGCTGGATTTTCTTACTGGCCAGAAGGTTTTATTTCCAGTGCCACGGGCAGGGCATGTAAATATTATTTGTTGCCTCAACTGACTGCTCCCTTGCAGATCTCCTTCCCAGCACGTTGTCTCCAAAGCCTCCCCAGCTGACGTGACCCGTTGGACACAGCAGCCGTGTTTTTCCTCCTCAAGTGTCCATTTTCCATTCTGTTGCAAACTGAAGCACCAAAGTCCTTGCATGTAAGGTGGTATCAAAGGCAGCCTGCCCAGAGCCAGTGTCCAAGCTGGTGCATTCCTCTCTGCCCCTTTTTTTCAAGCCCTGCACTGCATGGGCATCCTCAGTCTTTTAACACCAACGTTTCCTTTTCTGACCTTAGATGTTCCTATCCTTATATCCCATCTCCAAAAAGCAGATGTTTCCTGCTCAGCTGTAGTTTTTTTCTTGGCTTTTGGGTCCTTCCCTTTTGCCAGGAAAGTGGTAGCAGGAACTGGCAGAGCCCTGGGCTCTGTAGGGGCACTTGGCAGCAAGGTTCAGAGCGTGTGATGGGGGAAACTCCTCTGCCCATGCATAGATTTGGTCTTCCTTGCCCTTGGGATGCTGGCAGCTGGGGGTGAGGTGCCCCTCTTTCAGCTTTGCACCCTGAAATAAGTGTGAGGCTCTTGCCACTCTTCAGAGGACAAAAAGCTCCACGCAGCACGCCTGAAGGATGTTTTTCAGGGGTTATTTAGGTGAAATTTTCCTTGGGTCTCTGTGATATTTGGAAGAGACATGAAGTACAGCCTGTGGATAATGGAACAGTGTTTTGGCAACCCGTTAGTCATCCCAGGCTTGGGGAGAGGAAGGTACTCAGTGCTGTGTGTGACCTCACTCACTGCATGCAGCTCTTAAAATTAGTGGTGTGAGGCACTGCACACCCTGAGCTGCTGCCTGGACCAGCAGGAACAAACAACATGTGGAAAGGGACTTGCAGTCCAGCTAATCCAGCTAATCCAGCTTTTCCTTCCCCTTACCTTTATTACCCAGAACAGAAATTAAACTTTTTTTTGAGGAAAACCCCCAAAGCCTTTTCCCTGCTGTTTGTTTTGCTGTCTCAGGTATTCCAGCTATGGTTTAGAAATTTCTTGTTTCCTCTTACATGGAAAAACAGCCAAGTCATGCTGCAGCTTGTGCAGGTAGTTTCTTTTTCCTCCAGCTGGTTAGGGAGCAGTCCCAGCTGATGGAATGAAGATAGCCAGGGGCTGACAACTTAAACAAACTTACTGCCTGCTGCAAGCACATCCTCCAGCTCTGTCTGCCTGGTGCAAACTGGGGGAGCTGGTTTCCCTTGCTGAGGCAATTGGTTAGGTGTGAGGGGACACAGCTGGCTGGTTCCAGTGCTTGCTCCCTCAGGGTATAAGTTCTTTCTCAACAGACATGTTGAACCTAAAGATCTGTCTGTGGCAGACTTATTCTTGATGGATAATACGTTTCAGCAGTTTCCCACTCTGTGGGAAAGCCTGCACACATTTCTTTTGAGAGAGACTTTAATATTGGGCTTTAATATTAACACCTCACTTCAGCCTGCATGGATATTCTGGTGAAGGTGAGTGTGGGGGATCCCTGTTGCCTCAAAGCTCTTCTTCAAGTGTGAACACAGTTAAAGATAACTGTCCTCCAAAGCTCTGAAAGAACCAGGAAGGTCTGGGAGTGCTTACAGGGATCCAGCTGTGTGATGGGAGCATCCCTCATGCTCCAGCTGGCTCAGGGAGCAGGAGGAGGAGGAGCCCTTGACATTACCTGTGGACCCTGATGGGCTGGAGGTGTTCTGGGTGCTGCTCCAGATGTAACGCCTCTTGGATGATCCTGGGGGCCTGTCTTTGAGCTCCAGTCTGTGCACCTCTAAGTCCCAACAGCTTTTCTGTCCTCTAGCCCTGGCTGGGGAGCATAACTCTGGGCACACATGGAGCAGGATCTGCCAAGAGGAACATCCCAGCTTGCTGCTCTGGGGCTTCTGCAGAGTCATCCTTGTCCTGCCCATGAAGATTAGTGTGAAGCCCTTCACACTGCTCTGCATCTTTTATCTTGCCAAGAGGTTGAGAGTGGAGTATTCCTTCGTGGGAATTGCCCCTGCACTGGTCCAGGGCACACAAACAGAATGAGGGAGGGATGGCCAGAGGAGCAGGTGAGTCTTGCCCCAGTTTTCCATCAAAGCTCTGTTACCTCTCACAGAACAGTTCTCTGCCTAATTCCCACTTTTGTGGGACCAAACCTTATCTGGAGGCCGGTGTCCTCTGCTCCCCCCTGGGAAAGCCCTTTCTTCTCCATGGGAAGCAGCTGGACAGGTCCTTCAGGTCACCTTTGGGATGCAGCAGTGACAGCAATGACCAAAACTCGTTCCCTGTCTGCAGAGTCCCCCTGGAAGGCCAGGAAGGCCCCTCTGGATGGTGGGCTCCAGGCTCCTCACTCATTACAACCACTTGGGGAGCATGTGCTGAGCCAGGTGGACATGGAGTGGCAGGAGGACAGGAGTCACCTGTGAGGCAGTGGCACTGAGCCCATCCTGGGTTTGCCCAGTGGTGCCAGGCATTCAGAGCTGTGACAGGGACAAACAGCATCAGGAGAAATACCCAACACCCAGGGGAGCTCCTGGGCTTGCAAAGTTCTTGTTTGCCCCAGCAAGGTGGGTTCTTTGAAAAAAAAACAAAAAAAAAGAAAAAAAAAAAAGCAAAACCCCAACCCTTCATTTTAACCGGTGTGACTTCCTCACTGGCAGCAGCAGGAACGGCAAGCAAACCTCAGCGTTCTTTTTTTCCAGTGTCTCTTTTAACAAGGGTTAATCAACAATAAAATTAACGGGTCCCTGGGGGCAGCTACCAGCGATCCACTGAGTCACGGCTGGAGCCGCTCATCTGCATTTCCTCCCGCGGGCTGCAGGAAGGCGAACAGAAGATGTTTGTAGGGAAAAGGGGTGGAGAGCAGGGAGGACCGGCGGGCAGAGGACTCGGTTTGGTTATAAAGAGCTAGGGAGGAAAGCGAGGCAGCAGTCGAGCCCGCAGCTCCGGCGGGATGGCTGCGGGGAAGGCTGAGTCGCTGCATTCCTCCCTCGGGCTCCTGGGCATCGCCGCAGGTAGGGATCCAGAGGCTCCTGGCATGGGAGGATGGGCTTGGGACTGGCTCTCCTGGACAACCTCCCCCTTCCTCAGAGGGGGGCAAAGAGAGGCTGGCTGCTGGGAACTGGATCTGCTCTGCCCGAGGGCAGCGTTTCGATCCAGAGATCCCCGGGCCTCCTGCAGCCGCCAACAAAATATTTGTCTTGGCGCTGGGAGCGCTGGCCCAGCTCCTGCACTCCAGCCAGCCCGGCTGGGAAGCGAATCAAACCTTTTTTTGGTAGTCCTTTTCATAAATGACCTTTATTTGGATGCTCTTGTCCTCTCTTTCCCTTTTCCAGCTGTTTTCTGCCTTCTCTCCCTTTCCTTTGCTCCTTCCTCACATCTCAGCCCTCTGGGCGCTGCCCCTTCCCGTGTCTCAGCCTGTTCTGTGATGTGATCAGCTGCTGTGTCTGTCTGTCTGTCTGTCTGTCTGCCTTTTGTGTCACTGGAACCACAGGGCTGGTTTCTACCTTTATCTGACAAGGGGAGAGCACTTTCAAACATGATTAAGTTCAAGTTTCTTAAAAGTAGAAACCCCGAATGAGGTGAGACCTTGGACACAAGCAGAGTTACAACACACTCCCCAGCTCCTCAGATTTCTTTATTTTCACATCTTCTACTGCTGTTTTTTCTCTATTCTCTTGCTCTTGCCACTCTGATTCTCCTCTGGGTTTTTTTGGGGGACAAACCTAACAATCTCTTTTTTATTTTTTCCACCCCCAGGATCACTCCTCCTGGCAGTGCATTTCTACAGCTTGCCCAGAGCCACCCCTCTGATCCCCAGCACGGCTCTCGGGGCCCTTCTCTTGATTTTATCCTCTCTTTTGGCATATGCAGGTAAGACTCAAAGGATGGCCAGCTTCAAGGCCTCCCCCTTCAACAAATCTCTGCATGGATTTGGTCTGCTTTGCCAGCAGGGTTACACAAACCATGGCAGCCTTGCCAGACCCCAGGGCCTTTCTCCTAGAGGAGTAGGTCAGCAAATTTTTCCTAAAATTCTTTTCCAAAGAAATCAGTGTCAGTTTGGAACAAGTACTTTACCAGCATCTTGGAGAGTTTTAACAGGGTTTTTACAGTTCCCAGGGCTGCCTGAGGGAACTTTAAGCATCCATGGATTGAAATGCACGTGGATGTGTAGAAGCCAAGAGTTCTACTCATTGGAGAGAAAAAGTGAGCAGTTAAAACCATTAAGTCCACACTCTGTAGAGTCAATGCTGAATTATTTCTCATTTTTATCTCAGAACAATGAGGACATGAGCACCCAAGATTTGATGCTGGTATTTCTATCCCTACCAAGCAGACAGCCTGGGAGAGACATTACTTATTTTGACCCACAAAACATAGGTCCACCTGGAGGTCCACGTGCTTCTTCACAAAGCATTAGCAGAAAGCACTTGGGAGCAGCAGGAATGACCCACTGGTGATGTCTCATGGTTGGTAGGAGGCAACAGCAGGCACAGGCAGGAATTTCTCTGCTCCCATGTTCCAGGAGAGCCCTACTTGTGATGTGGGAGATAAAACAACGTCATGGGGCAGAGCTACCCCAGCCCATGTGCAGCATCCAGCAGGACCTGTGCAGCTCCCTGGTGCTGATGCTTCCAGCACACAGCTGCCTGTCCCACCACCACCTCCCCCAGCCTGCAGGCTCCAAATCCCAGCCCTGTCTCCTCTGTCTCCTGTCTCCTTTGTTCCACAGGAATCTGGAGAAGCCTGAGAAATGCCTCCCTCTTCTTGTCTCTCTGCCTGACCACCTCCATCTTCTGGTGTGGCTATGGAGTCATCTTCATCCTGGGAGGGCAGGAAGTTCTGAACAACGTTGGTGATTTCCACAATGCCCTGGTGCCCGGGCTGCTCACATTCACCCTGGCACTCCTCATTCTTGCAGTGGTGGGCTTCCTCTGCAGAGAGGTCATCCTGGCCCTGGTTGCTTCTGCTCTCTCCCTTGCCAGTGCTCATGAGGTTGCCCTGCATTACAGCACAGCTGTTGGTTCCTCTGCTGTGGCTTGCAACTATCTGATTGTCTGCTTGGTAGGGGGTTATTTCAGCCTGGGGAGGATTCTCTATTTCCTAACCAAAGAGAAAATTGCCCTGCCTGGCACAGACTTGGCCAAGAAGAAGACCCGTGAGCAGATCCCCTCCAGCAGTGGCAGTCTGAATCCTTTTGCAGTCACGGGGCTGATCCTCAACATGCTCTCAGCCAGTGTCTTTGGCTGCAGGCTCCTGGGAGTCACTGCCCAGCTCTTCATGGGCCAGGTGCCCTGGCTCTGGGCAGCTGGCATCTACCAGCTTGGCATCTGCCTCTTGTCCTACCGTGCAATGGATGTGTTAATGGCCACGTTCTTCGGCCTCACCTCCATCCTGAAGCTGGCTGGAGGCTATTGCCTGCTCTACCCAGTCTGGCAGCCAGAGGAGCCCTCTTTCCCTGCTCCCTTCCTGGTGGTTTTCTCAGTTCTTTTTGGGGTCTTGGCTCTTTTTCTCACTCTGAAGAGCCCGGTGGATGCACTCTACTTGCTGCTTTATGTGGCCTACTGCCTTGCCTTAGCTTGTCACCCCAAGGGGTTTTTTGAGGGTGGTCCCCAAGGCGTGGATGTGGCCATCTTCGTGGCCTCAGCCTTGATGACTCTGCTTCACCTCTACAATGGGAGGGCGAGGGCCAGGATCCCCACGGGGCAGGATGCTGTGCGGGCCCTGCTGGCTCGCAGCAGTTTCCCGAAGCTCCGCGAAGGAGCGGGCCTGCACGCTCCCTACCTTGGCTACTCCAAGTATGCAGATGCAGAAGTTCTTGGCTATGCCTGCAGTGTCCTGGCCTCTTTTGCCATAACAATGCCAGGGGACCCACAGGCTCCCCTCGCCACTGTGGTAATTCCATGGGTGGTGGTGGCCGGTGGGATCCTTCAGCTGCTCAGCGGCTCGGTGGCCTTTGCCCGGGGTAAGACCTTGGAGAGCAGTGCCTTCATCCTCTATGCTGTCATGTGGATCATCTGGGGCTTCACAAGATACGGTGGCCTCCACAGCACCACCAGAAGCTTCCACGCTGCAGTAGGCATCATTGCATTCATGCTCTTCAACAGCTTCATTGTCTTCTGCACGCTCTTCCTGAACATCTCCTGGTTCTTCTACTCCCTCACTTTCTTTCTCATCACCATCAGCTTCTTGCTGGATGCCATCCATGCCCTTCCAGCTGGCTATGACATTGCTGCCACTCTCATCTTTGGTCTGGTCAGCTTTTACTGCTTCCTCTCTGCCCTCTTCAACAGCACCTTTGAGGGCTCCTGCTTCCCGCTGGGCAGAGCCATGGTGCAGCTCAGTGGTGTGGGGGGAGCGGGGCCCAAGTGCCCTCACCTGCCTGCCAGGAAAGCTTCTTCAGTCAAGAGAATTGCAGGTAAGGGAAGGACACACAGCATCACGGGGAGGTGCTGGGGGTATATTCGGGGAGGGTTGGCAGCAGAACATTATTAAAAGAACATTTTCCCAATGTAGAAAGCGTGAGGATCTGGTGATGGTGAGGAGGTGGGAAAGGTTGTTAGAGGAGGAGCCATTAGGAACTGAATATGGGGTGAATAGGACCAGTGCCTTGACAGGAGCTGGCTTTGGCAGTGAATTTGCTGCTGATTCTCCTGTACCATGTCCCTGCCTGCTCTACCCAGCTGGGAGACACGAATCCTCCAGGCTGGGGCTACCACTGACTGCTCTGTAGAGGGAAAACAGGGCAAATGGGAGGTGCTTGCTTTCTCCACAGGGCTGAGGGACTTCTGGACCTGACAAGCAGGGCCCAGAACTCCCCTAAATGCCAGATCCCCTCTTGGATGAATGCTAGAACATCAGAGGAAATGCTTTGTTAGGTGGGCAGAGGGGGTGAGAGCACAGTTTTGCCTGTGCCAGCTCCTCCATCAGGGACAGCCCCTCACTTCGAGTCACTCAAGGGCTTCTGCCCTCTTCACGTGCCAACAGATATCCTGAAGAATGGAGGGACCTGTGGCATCCCCACAGACACTGTCTATGTGCTGGTGGCAGCCTGTAATCGGCCTGATGCTGTGGAGAAAGCTCACCAGTAAGTATTTGTCTTGCTGCCCCACTGAGGGCTTCCTTGGCTCCTCTAAAGAAGCCTCAGGGTCTCAGAGCTGCTGCTGAGGGAGAGCAGTGAGAGACACAGCCTTGTCTTCATGGGGACACCAAGGTGAAGAGCCTGAGGAAAGGAGAGAGTTGAGCTGGACTTGTCTTCTGTGCTAGTGAAGGCTCCTGGCAGGCGATGGAGCTTGGGCATCACCAGTAGGGCAGGGGAACGTTGTACATATTTGTAGGTACAAGTTGTCACAACCAAAACCCCTCTCGTGTCTCAGGCTGTACTTTTGCAAGCAGCCAGAGCCCCTCATATTGCTGGGGATTCCTCAGAACTCGGGCAGCTGGGACTTCCACCCCTCAGGAAGCTCAAAGTTTGCTTTGGAGCAGGTATTCCTGCCACAGCCCTCCCTGCCAGCTCAGCCCTGGAACAGCCCTGCTTTTACTACAGACTGGTGACCTGGGGCAGAGCCTGCACCCCTTGTCTCAACTCCAGCCCCTCACCAACCCCAGTGCCTTTTCAGCCTGAAAATAAATCCCTGTCTTGCTCCCAGGCTCATTTCCCTTCCTTCTTTTCCAGGTCCAAGCGCCAGGCTCAGGATCGCCCCATGTCACTCTGGATTTCTAGCCTAAAGCAACTGGAGCCTGCAAAGCATTTGTTCACTCCCCTCCTCTGGGACTTCATGGAGGCTGCCTGGCCATCTCCCATTAGCCTGGTGGTTCCCCGGGGTGAGGAAATGCTCTCCCATCCCAGCTCTCTGGAGATGGGATCCATCTTCACAACCTCAGATCTTCGCATCTCGGAGTTTAAGTCCCACATCCCTGCAGTGCCACGTGCTCCGTGGTGCTGTTGCTGGTGAGGTCGTTGTGCTTGGCCTGATGTACATCCCTGAAGTGTCCCTTTTCCTCGTGCAGGTGAATGGGTGGACTTCCTGGGCATGAAGGACTCTGCCAAATACGTGGGGACCCCTCAGAGCATCGCCATCCGCATCCCCGACTGCTCTGTCACCACCCACCTCATCGACCTGGTGAGCAGCCACAGCAGTGCTGCTGGACACAGTGCTGCCTCTCCACGTGCCCAGCACCAGGCTTGGTGTCACCCACCAGCACCAGGTCCCCTGGCCTGTGGGAGGGGAGGAGGATGGTGAGGGGCTGGAGGGACGTGCAGGCAGCTGGTACCTGATTTTAGTGCAGAAAGAGAGGGCACGAGGAGTATCCACCAGGTCAGAAAGCCAGGAAAAGATGTAGTTAACAGACATTTTGCCTGGTTTCCTATGTGGGACACTTTTGTTGCAAGCGTGGGCTTATCTGAAGGCAGAATAGCTTCAGGAGGTCCAGAATGTGGCCAGAGGAACTGTGATGCTCTGCCCGTCCTGCTCAGTCCTGGGACAGACATTGTAGCTCTTTGGCAGTTGCTGTTGCTAGAAAATTAAATGTTCTTTCCTGATCAGCATCAGCAAACCTCAATTCAGAAGAGTGTTAGTCACTCATACATGGGTATGGTGGGACTGTGGTTGCCTAAAAGTGGGTGTCTCTACCTGGTGACTTCAGAGTCACAGCAGTTCAGGTTGGACAGAGTGGCCATCCACGGCTGGACTCAAGGGTCTTCAAAGTTTTTTCCAGCCATGATGATTCAGTGAAATTCACAGGTAGAGTTCAGGGTCATCTGTTTCATACAGCAAAACCTGCTGAAGCCTTTTATTCCCATTTTCCTGCACCCAGGTTGGCCCCATTGCAGTCACTTCAGCCAACCCAACAGGAGAGGCAGACACCACCCACCACAACCAGGTGTATGCCAAGCTGGGAGATAAGGTAATTGGTGTCACAGGGCAAGAAGAGTGTGAAATATTTGGTGGGAAACCAAAATACCCCTGGTTTATACAGTGCAGTTAAGGCTTGGCTACATGAGTTAGTTCATCTTCCAACACAGAATGATCTGAGCAACAGCAAATGCTGCTTTTGAGCAGTAAAACCCCTGATCCCTGAAGCTGGTCTAAAATGGGTTTTATTCCTGGCCTTGCTGAACTTTCCTGAGCTCTGGCAGCAGGATGGTGATGGCTGTTCAGATGGCTGCCTCCCATCTCCCTGCTGGATCCCACTGCTACTGCATTTTGTGGCTTCGTGGCAGCTTATGTGAGGGCAGTTTTAATCCAAATCTTCCATCTCTAACTCCTGAAAAATCTGATTTTCTACTCAGCTGTTTTGTGGAGCTCCTCAGCTCATGTAAACCTGCTCAGCTACACCCCGTGGAGCTCTCTCTGCTTTTATTAAGTTCATTCATCCCAAATTCAGCCCTTAGTTAGTGTCCGTACAGTGGGGGGGGAAGGAGCAGAGCTGCCTTTGATAATAATTACCTGCTGTTGAGAGGGGGAAACTGCTTTGTCTTTTCCCAAGTGGCTGAGGGGAAGGTGGTGTGCAGCTGTGCTGCTTTTCAGGTGGATGCAGTTCTTTGTGATGGGCCCTCCCCAGAGAACATTGCCTCCACCGTTGTGGACTGCACCCAAATCGACAGTGGAAACATAGGCTTCTTCAGAGTTGGGATCATCCCCAAGTCCCAGGTAAAATGAGGCAGGATTTCAGTTCTGCTCCCTTTCTCCATCTCCATTAAGTGGGCTTCGGGTGGTGGGGGTGTCCTGGTACCATGGGGAGGTGAAGGAATTTGCTGCAGCTTGAGGAGTTATCACAGGGTGGTGTGAAAGAGCAGCAGAAGAGGGGTTCCTGCTGCCTGTGTCCTGGTCCTGCTCTGGACCACCACTGCCCCTCTGATTCCTTCTTGGGAAATGTTCTGAGCCCCCAGGTCATGGACCTCCACAGGGCAGGCTCTCCCTTTGCATTCTGAGCAGACAGCAATGCTTTGCAGAACCCCCAGGCTGAACCCAGAGAGGTCCCTTGGAGGAGAAAAAGGGATTATTCCAGGAGCTGCAGCAGCAGTCAGTGCTGTCCCCACTCACTGCTGTGTTCCCTAATTCCAGGTGCTGCAGATACTGGAGCAGGTGCAGAAGAAACACAGCTTGGGTCCTAACAGAGGCAACTGCACCCCAAAAGGCCAGGAAGAAGATGTGACTCATGGGCACAGTGTGCACAATGGGGTGGGCATGGCTGCCTTGGAGGGGACCACACTGTCCCCTGAGGATGGCACCCGCCTCTGAGCCCACCACTCACCTGCTCACCAGGAAAGGTGTTGCCTGGAAAGTGGCTTCTAGAGCAAGCTGGGGAATGGGAGAGATTTCCCAGCTCCAGAGGTGACTTCACTCATCTTTCCATGGATCCTGCTAAAATATCAGAGCTGACTTCCAAACCACGGTCACCCAGATGTAACATTTTCACGTAGGGACAGTGGCAGCTTTCACTGGAGATCAGACATGGCCAAAGGAGGTGTCAGGCTGGCCCCAGAGTAAGGGAGCTTTATCCTTGGGAGCTAATTCCTGCACTTTGGGACACTGAGTAACGGGGAGGGTTTCATCATCACATCCTGGGGGGGAGATCTGCCTCAACCTTGGGGTGGGAGAGGGAGAAGGGAAGTTGTATTCAGGTGCTGTGCTGGTGGATACTTTCCCAAATAGGTGAGGAAAGCAGGAGGCCCTGGGAGCTGGGACTGTCTTCTGATGGGTCTTCTGATGGGTCTTCTCACCTGGAGGTGACAGAACCTAAAGCCATAATCTCAGATGCCATTTGTACTTCCCAGTCAGGGTGAGGGTGGAATTCCCGTTTGGATAACTCCAGTAATAGCTCCTTAGAAGTGCTGGAGCAGTGTGGGAGGCCCCTCCCTTCCCATCTTGTCTTAGGCAGAGCATGAATTTCATCTCCCCTGCATTTGAGGGTGCTAGAAGCTGACCTCTTGCCTCCTCACCTCACTGTCCCCATCTCATGGGACGTTTCCTCCCGGGTGCGGATCTCCTGCGGGGCGGGAGCTGCTGACCAGGAGGAGGTGAAGTTTCAAACCCAGGTGAGGAGTTTTCCTTGGCAAAGACTGCGTGGCTGTGCAGCCTCTGAAAACTGTCAATCTTACTCTTGCCTGACTCAGGTGCAAGGTGCTGATCAGACTTCAGCTGAAACCAATGAGTTGGTTCCTTGGTTTCACCCGAAGTGCTTCTGGAACTTGAGCATAACTACGGTGCGGTCAGAGGAGCTCGGCCTCTGAACTACAGCAAAACCAGGGTTTCTCAGCTTGTTCTTACAGAACTGGCTCTCTTCCTGCAGAGGGAGGAAACGCCAGAAAACCGAGTTTGTTAAACAGTTTTGCTTGTCTACCTACTGTGTCTCTTTGGAGTTCATTAAAAGTGATTTTTGGAACGCAATAAAATATTTTCAGTGAAGAGTCACCCAGCTTCGTGCTGTCATCTGGGGCAAAGAAACCAAAGGCTGATGGATTTCAGCACAGCAGGGGCCCTGGCCAGGCACCAAGGATCTTCTGAGGGAATTCAAGTGCATCACTTCCCAGGGTGGGGAAAAGGAGGGAAAGAGAAGGCAGCTCTTCCCAGCAGCTCCCTTGCAGCAGGGATGAATTTCACCCCTTAACTCAGTTAAAAACAACAACAACAACAACAAAACTCCACACCCAGTGAAATCTGAGGGAGTCTGGTAAGAAACATTAATCTGGAGAAGTGCTGGAGCATCACAAAGCCTTTAGCTGGGGGAAAGCAGCTCTGGCTGCAAGAGAGTGGGGATGGTGCTGCTGCCCTGGGCTGCAGATTAGGGGAAGGTTTAGTGTGCCAGGAGTTCAAAGTGGTTTAAGAGGCTGGGTTCTTCCCAAGGTGCCTCACCCAGACCCATTTATTCCTCTTTTTCTCCATTGTGCTTGTTCCTTACAGAAAGTGTTGGTCAGGGCACTGGGAGAACAGGGGGGGAACCCTGTCTCAGGTTGCTGAGGGAGGAGCAAGGCAAGGAGATGTTTCATTTAATTTGATTTCATCATTCTGTTCCATTTATTTTAATTTAATTTAATTTCAGTTCTTATTTTGCCCCACCTGCAGCTCTCCTGTGCACAACCAAACTGGAAACAGTTCAGGGAGGAAGAGGTGGCACTGGGGGGTTTCAGTGTAATCGAGGCAAAAAAAAAAATCATTAATATTTCCAGGGTTTTCCCAAATTCAAGGTGAACAAAAACACTCCTGAAGAGAAGTGGAGAGAGAGGAAAAGCCTCTTTTATAAGCAGCAAATCCAAACCACTTCAGTGTGAAACTGTTGAGGCAAAGATTTGGACTTTTCTTCCAGCACCTTTTCTGAAGCAGCACGGATCAAATCCCCTTTGAGGTACTGACAAGAATTTATCAAATAGCTTCATCTTTGCTCTAAAAATGTTGCTTTTTGTCCAAAATATGGTTGGCCAGCCCTCCCCTGAGGACTCTGAGCAGTCCTTCTGCTCCTGTCCTGTCATTGCTGGGCTGCAGTGTGCCAGGGGCAGGAGGGGTCCGGGGGTCCTCAGACCCCCATTGCAGGAGGTGACCAAGGAAAATCAGAGACTTTGGAGAAAAGCCACTTCTGGTGGCATTGTCAATGAGTCGAGGGCCTTCAGGCCTGAAATGTCACCCTGGGAGGCAAAATAACCTCATGAATGGACCTCATTGTGCAACAGCCACCACCTTAACCCCACTGGGACTGAAAACAGCCCAGGAAGAAGGGTTGGCCCACCTGGGTTTTGCCCTTTGTGGAGTCCAGACATCTGTGTCAATGGAAAAAAAAAAAAAAGAAAAGAAAAAACAAAAAGAATGGAAAATAAAGAAGTGTTTTCCAGTCACAGGAAAAAACCATCTCACCCTGCTGAGAACAGAGCTGGGCCATCAGCACAGGAACTGACTCAATGGCACCTTGGAGGGGGCATGTTGGTCTAGTGGGTGGACCTGGTACCAGAGGGGGCCGAGTGGTTCAGAGAGGAAGGGAGGCACCACAACCACCCCTGGGCTGTAACCACCCCCAGGAGAAACCCTAGGACATGGGCAGAGCCATCCAGGTCCCATGAACACCCCCACCTGCAAGAAACCCCAGAACTGGGAGCTCCTCGGGGACAGAGCCCGCTCCTCTTTGGCTCCCAAAGGATGAAAGGCAAATCCTGGCTGGGGCTGGGGCTGGGAGATGAGCTGGGGGAAGAGGCAGAACCAAAGTCCTGGTGGCTGGGAAAAAAAAAAAACCCTTTGATATCTGCAGAGCATCAGAAAACACAACCCAGCCTGATTGCCCTGATTCCCAGCACTCCCCCTGCTGCATTCCTCCTGCTGCTCCACCCTGGGCTTATCCCTGCAGAATGAGCTGATTTGGCCCTGTCTGGGGGCAATGGACAGAAAACAACAAACACCAAGGTGGATCTCAGAGCCCCAGGCCAGATCTCCTGTGGCTCCATGAGATGCAGCTTGAGCTTCCAAACCTGAGGGGCCTGAGCCCCCTCGGAGTCCCTGCCAGGTCTGGGGGAGCCACAGGACCCCTGGGGACAGAGATGGGGGTGAGAGCAGCCAAGTGCTCAACCAGAGCAGAAAATGACTCTGTTGGGGTTGTCCTTGGCTGTGTCCCTCCCTCGTGGGCACTCGTGGACCTCCTGAAGTTGTCAGAGAGAATTCAGAGAGAAATTATCTGCCCAGAGAGCAAAGCTGGTGGTCTAAGAAAAAAAAAAAAAACCTTGAGGGGAAGAAGCAGCAGCCTGGGAATGGAGCTCCTGGAGTCAGAACTGGAAGGACATGATTACCTCCCAGCTCTGACTGCCACATCCTCCCTCTCTGCCCCAGCTAGGATGTGTCTGAGGTTCCCAGGGCTTTCCTCTCCTCCTGGGGCATGCCATGGCCATGGTGGGGTCTGGGCAGGG
This sequence comes from Florisuga fusca, assembly GCA_038090715.1. Taxonomy (NCBI): domain Eukaryota; kingdom Metazoa; phylum Chordata; class Aves; order Apodiformes; family Trochilidae; genus Florisuga; species Florisuga fusca. The sequence goes on along the minus strand of JAAWXA010000017.1, from coordinate 19,902,047 downwards.
ACAGGGGGCTCAGCCACTGAGCCACCAGGAATGCTGCTGGGGAGATGGGGAGCTCTGTCCTCCCCCCCACTGCCCCTGCCCATCCTTCAGCAGCTCCAATAAATACCTCAAAGGCTTGGAAGGGCTGGTGCTTGTGAGAATCACCTTTCCATGCCTTTCTGGAAAACACAACAAAGATTTTACTCCTGTTGTTATCTCTTTCTAGATACCAAAAGCAAGAATTTCAACAAATTCTTCTGCCCTGGCCGTGAGGCAGGCGTCAGGGGTCAGGCAGGCATCCTGGGATGGACAGGGACAGGGACAGGGACAGGGACAGGGACAGGGACAGGGACAGGGACAGGGACAGGGACCAGCCTCTGCTGTGGGACAGGGACAGGGACAGGGACAGGGACAGGGACAGGGACAGGGACCAGCCATGCCCAGGCACCTTTGAGGAGCATCATGTTCTGCAGGTACCACTGCAGGAGCAGAAAACTCTTTGAGGACCTGGCCAGGCAGCTTGTCCTGGCTCTGTGTGGCTCTCAGGGTTTGTGGGATCACACCCTGGGTTCAGAGATCTTCTCTGCCTCCATTCCCAGACCCTGTTTTTCACCTCGTTCACCAGGAAGTCACCCTGGGCCTTTCATGATGAGATGTTTGCTGCTGATGTTCAGGAACCAGCAGCTGGGAACTTCCTTCTGGGAGAAACCACCCTTACTGCAGCTCCTGCAGAAACATTTTTCTTCCCACCTGCCTGGAGGGTTCACCCCAGAGAAGGCTCTGACTCATGGATGGGCATCTGTGAGCAACAGAAACCTCTTTAGTCCCCCTGCAACTGCAAACACCCCAGGAGGAAGGGCTGTCCCACCTTCATTTGTGTCTGTCTGCTGGCTCCATGTCACCACCTTGGTGACAACACCCTAAACCAGCAGCATGTGCCCAGCAGCTCTCACCTGAGCTCCTCAACATTCCCAGCAGTGCCCTGACCACCTCTGGCATCCTCTCCCCTGCAGCCTTGCTCAGGACTGTGATATTACCTTATCTCCCCTGCCCCCAGGGTACCACAGCCCCCATCCTCCTCCTCCTCACCACCCTCTACAGACTCTCCAGGCCCTCCTTGCCCGGGGCTGCCAGGAGCTGTGGCCTTCTGCAAAACAAAGCAAATCCTCCTTGGGAATTCAGGACCTTCTGGGGGGAATAGAAATAGCAGCAGAAGTGGAGGAGGAACGAGGGGGAAGCAGACAGAGCAGCTTCCTGTGGCTCCAGGAGTGAAGAAAGAACCAAACCCAGGAGGTAACCATGACCACGACCCAGGCCATGGCCCTGCTGCTCCTTGGCCACTGCAAGAGCTGAGATGGGGCTTCCACAGAGACCATTAATGGTGTTCATGGCCTCCATCTCTCTTGCAAGCTCAAGCTCTCCAAAAACACAGCAAAGTTTGAGTCAAAGGCAGCTGAGGAGCTCACCCATGGCTCTCCATAGCTCCATGTGTGCTATGAAACAAAGCAGCCTGGGAGGGCTCCAGAACTGGAGATCAACTTCCCACAGCAGCTCTTGGCTCCCTTGAGGTGGTTTTGTCTGTGGTGCAGCAGGTTTGGGTGACTTTCTGAACTTTCTGGAGGTGTGCAGTACCATCCAGCCCATCTCCTGAGGACGGGTGAGTCCCACAGGTCGCTGGTGGAAGGGTCGGGTGTGGGTCCAACAAACACCCCAGACTGCTGGGGTTTTCCTGCTGCTCCCCACGTGTGAAAGGTGCAGAGCTCAAATGCAAACTGGTGGAGGTCCAACCTCCCTGCTGCCAGGAAGACACCTCTTCCTGGCTTAGAAAGTTACCTGTCAGGCAAAATGAAATCATGAATCACTGAAAATAAAAAGAAGAAGAAGAAGGAAGGAGCTGAGTATGAGCAGAGCAGAACCAGAACCAGACAGAACAGCTCTGGGCATGGGTCAGCTCCTGGAAGGGGGTGGGAGCTGCTCAGAATTTGCCTTTTCTTATGTTCAGGTGGAACCAGGACGGGTGAGAGCTCAGGAGAGCGGATGAGTTGGTTTTCTGTGCTGGGGCCAAGCTGTAAATTCCATGCTCTGGGAAGCTGGCCTGGCCAGCTCCTGCTTTCCTGAGCAAGAAGGCACTGCAGGGGCACTGTGGCCTTGGTGGTGACACATCTGGCTGCTGTCACTCTCCAGGGGTTGGTCCCTGGCCACAGGACAAGCCTGTCCATGGGGAGCTGGGTGCTCATGTCCTCTTGCTGCTTTTACCTCTCCTGGAGCAGAGCTCATCCAGTCCTGGCTTACCAGCTTGGAAGGGACCTCAAGGATCACCTGGTTCCACTTTTTATGGCAAAAGCTTATTCTGGAGAAGGTGGCCCAGCAGCCTGTCCAGCTGAACCTTACAAGTGCCCCGTGCTGGGGAAAGATGAGATGCCCTTCCCCACCAGCCCCACTCAGAGCAGGCAGATGTTTGGTCTGCAGCAACACTTCACACCCCCTTTTTGTTCATGAAACAATGGCTTTCTGCCCCCTCACCTGGAACATCCTCTTTCCTTCTCTGCACCTCTGTTCCCAGCACAGCCTGGGGCAGGAGGAAGGGATGGTGCAGCTCATGGTGCTCAGGGGTCTCTGTTTCCATTTTCTCACCTCACACCTGGTGTAAGGGAGCAGGTGCAGAGCAAACACCTCTCCAGAGCTGCCCCTGAGGCAGCACAACACTTGGGTGGCACTGAGCAGTCAGGGAAGAAGCCCCAGTTCTGGTAAATTGTTTGTTTGTTTTTCCTCTATAGTCCTTTTTATTTGCTTTCTCATTCAGTAAACAATCAAAAGTCAATCAGCCCACGGAAGAGCCCCTGTCTCTGCATCTCTGGTGTCAGCCAGGTGATTTAGTGGTTTCTTTGTGCTCTTCCAGTCAGTGACTCCTAGCACAACCTGCTTGTCAAAGTGAACACCATTCATGCTTCCCCCTGAAACAAAGCCCCTCTCCAAGGCCAAGCTCCTCCTCTCAGTTTCTCACCTTCCTCCATCTGTAAGATAAATTATGGGTTTGGCCATCAGCAGCTCTGGAGCTGGAACAAACATTTTCTATTCTACCTCCTGGTTTTCCAGCCACCACCGTGCTCTCAGGGACTGAGACATCCCAGACTTGATTCACCTGCCAGGCAGAACCAGGGAGAGCTTCTCCTGCCCCCACAGTGCTCCCCAGGCAGCACCCCAGGACCCCACAGAGCCCTTGGGGGGTCAAACCTTGCCTTGATTTACCACATCCTGGGGCTCTGGTGTGTGCACTGAGCAGAGCAGAGGGGGAACTCCATCTCCTCCCCTGCCACCGAGGTGGAGATGGTCTGGCACAGAGCCCCATGGCAGAGCTGACAAGCCCAGGAGGGACCTTCTGCTTTCTTTTTTGTTGCTGTGGCAGCAGTTTAGGGCCAATATTTTATTTTTTTAAAAAAAGAAAAATAACCAAACCACCTCATTTACTTGGCAAGGTCAAGCAGTTTCTCAGGGACTGAAACCTGAGAGAAGTGCCATGGTGTGGGACTTCACCACAGCTTAACTTTAAGCCTCTCCTGGCTGGTGATGGACCTCAGCTGGCACTCCAGTGCCTTGATTGGATAGATGATATATTGTGTTGGGCCTTGCAGGGTGTTAGGAGCTCCTTTCACTGCTCCTGTAAGGCTGGTGGCTTCCTCTCCCTCCTTGGCTCATTCCATTCCCTTATCCTCCCAGGGAAGCAGCAGGATGGTGTTGCACTGATGTATCCATGGCTTTGGGCTGTGTCTTCTTGTGCCAGGACAGAGGATGAGGGTTATCTCAGAACTTCCCCAGAAGTTCCAGTTGCAGCTGGTCCATTTGGCCAGTGTCCCAGAGGACAAGGAGCCTTGCTCCAGCAGCTCCCTTTTCCTGCCCTGGGCAGCCTCTGGAGCTGGCCCGGCCCAGCAGATCAGTATCTAAAGAGGAGGATGGGACCATCCTCTTCTCTGTGGTGTCCAGAGGGGCAGTGGTGACAAGCTGGAAGACAGGAGGTTCAACCTAAACATAAGGTAAAGCTTCTTTACTGGGATGGTGAGCGCTGGGACAGGCTGCCCAGGGGGTGGTGGAGTCTCTGGAGACCTTCCCAACCTGCCTGGATGTGCTCACGGAACTCATGCCCATGGGGCAGAGAAGGGCCCAGTGTGCCTGGAGGTTTTTTTTGCCACCCTGAGGCGTGGGGTGGGAGGGGAGAGTGACTTAAATTCCACTTGGAGATGCTGGCAGGGGCTGGGAAACCACAGGAGCTTGGGAATACCCATCCGAGCCCCAAGAGCCACCAGCCCCAGCCTGGGATCTGAGGGACCAAGTGGGTTTGGAGGGTCAGGAGGCTGTGGGGTGGTGGTGGTGGAGCCTGTGCTGAGCCCCCAGGGATGGGGGACCCCAGGCTGCCAGGGGTTTTTAATCTGCAGCTTGAGGAGCTGCTTGTCTGACTGGAACACCCATCAGAGTCAAAGCTGCTGTTTGTGGTGGCTGCTGAGTGCAGACTCAATAGAGGGTGGGATGGACAACAAGCCCAGTGCCAAAGCAAGCTGAGCATGGTTAAAACTGGATTTACTGTTTACAGCTCAGCAGGGAAGCGTGGGAGGAATCCAAGCCCCAGAGCTCCCAGGTTGGGCTGCTCAGGTCCCAGAGCAGCTCCCAGGGGTGAGAAGGGATGTGGCCTCTGGGAGAAGTTCCGTGAGCAAGACAGGGAGAGGATGCTCCAAAACAATGGCAAGGGAGAAGGGAAGAGAAGGGAAGGGAAGGGGCTCGTCCCCTGGGGGGTGGTGGGAGGTGGCACCATGGCTGTGCCAAGGGAATGATCTCCCTGCCTGGAGCAGGAGGGAGGAGAAGAAACAATTGTAGGGAACTGGCAGAGCTCTGCCCCTTGGACACTGCCTCCAGCACAGGAAAAAACATTACAGAAACCTCCAAATCTGCGAGGCACGACTCGGTGTTTTGAAGCCAGCCCCTCGCTGAGGGCCCAAACTCATTGTTTCCTTGGTTGGTCTTTATTAAGACTGAATTTCCCTCATCACTTCCCCACCCTCGGGGATTATTTGCTTGGCTGGGGGGGAAGAGGAAAGTTCTGCTCTTGGCAGAAAACTTCCTCCATGTGGCTGGGGACCACGTGCAAGGGCCACCTGCAGGTCCTGGCCTGGCCATGGACCCAGAGCAGTGAGGAGCTGAGTGCTCTGAGCTGGGATGGGGACTGAGCTGGACCAAGCAGTGCCTGGCTGGGGGGATGCCAGAGAAGGACACGGGGCGAGTTACTTGCTGTGAACCCTCTTCCAGTATTTATTCCTCCCCTAGCCACGGAGCTTTGCAGTTTTTGGAGGAGGTGGCGGCAATCAAACGGGACTCAAAGACCTTTCTCTAGGTTCCAAAAAGAGGATTTATTTAGTGGGTTTGAGCAGCGTAAAATACACAGATGTGAGTGTTGTGGAAGGGGACAGAGGAGCAGGTGAGGCATTCGTCAGCTCCTGGTCCTGCTGGCACTCCCTGGACAGAGCTCCCGGCGGTTTCAGGCACTTAACTGGAGATAAACACTACAGAGCCACAGGGAGTTCCCGGGGGAGAAAGGGATGCTGTTTCCCAAGGAGGTTCTTGATTTGAGAAGATAGAGCTTTCCCCAGCTCGTGTGCTCCAGGGATGCTTCGTGGCCTTGCTCAGGGGAAGGTTCCTTTGGTTTCAGACAGCTCTGCTCTTCACACTCTCAAAGATCTGCATCACTTTGCCTGCTGGGACGCAGCCTTCCCTCACGATGGTGATGCCACCTTCCCCGAGGAGGAATCAGAGTTAGGACAATCCCCAGAGGGGGAAAAGAAAGAGATGGGGATCCCCAGGAACATCGTGGAGCAGTTAAAGCCAGAGGAATCAACAGGACACCCAAATGCTGACGTTGTGTGGCAAGAGGAGCAGGAGCTTTGCCAGAGGGAAACTCCCACCACCCCCACCACTGCCCCCACACTTCTTTGTTCAGGGGCTGAGTTTTCCACTCAAGAATCCCACTCAAATGCCATCCCCCATCCAGCTAACAGCTTGTGCTGGTACCTGGCTGTGGGTGGCCTCCTGGAGCCTCTTCGTTCTGGGGGTCTGCACGGGGTCCCCACCCCTCCTCTCAGCACCCACCCTCACACTTGAAGCATTTCTGCTCTCAGAAGGCAGATTTTGCTTGCACAACTGTGTTTCTCCTCACTGCCTTGTTCTCTGTCAACACAGAGGTCCTCCAAGGACATCTTTTGTTTATTCCTCTTCACCAACGTGTTTGCAAATGTCCAGGCACTCAAGAAGTGTTACTCTTGGAGCACACTGTGCTGCCAGATTGATACTATTGAAAGGCATGGAAACATCCCAGGAAAAATGCAGCTCCTGACACAGAAAGGGTGGTTCTTACACTCACTTTCATCAATCTTGGTGCAGTTGACCACAGTTGAAGCCACCACCTCATCAGATTCTCCATCACACAGAACACCCTCCAGCTTCTGGCCCAGACGCCTGTAGGGAAAATACAACAACAACAACAACAACACCACCAAAACCTCCACAGGACCTCATGTCCCACCGTGCTGGAGCTCTCCTCAGCAAAGGGCATCCCATTTTCACCTCTAAACCACCAGCTGGGGGGGGTCTGTCCTGCCAGAGAGGAGCAGTGACCAGGGACTCACGAGATGACCATGTCGTGGTGGGTGCTGTCCACCTCCCCGCTGGGGTTGGCAGAGGTGATGGCCAAGGGCCCCGTCATGTCGATGAGGTGCACCAGGACTGTCAGGTCGGGCACTCTGATCATGATGCTGTCTTGAGTTCCCACCCTGCTGTAGCCAGCTCCAACCCCTGGAAAAACAGACAAGAGGCAAGAGTGGCACCATCCCTGGGGTGGCACCAGGAGGAGACCTCCTGCTTTCTCTCTCTGCAGGTGACCCTGTTCTGCAGCCCTCCCTGATGAGTTTCAGAACAGTTTCTTGATCAGAAATCCACAAATCTGTAAGATTTTGAGACTGCCTGTGGGAGGAGGGGATGACTGGCTGGAGGCCAGCAGGGCTGCCTTCATGGACACGGGATCTACCTCCCCCAGCTGCTGAGTTCTTGTGATGGGGACCTGCCCTCCCACCCCCTGGCACTGACCCCCCAAAGCCTGGCCTGGGGAGGACTCGTGGGCTTTGACTTTGTCCGTGCAGTAGGAAGGAGAATGAGAAGGGATGGCCCAGAGGAACCTCATCCTCCTGGGACCTCTCCTCTGATGCTCATTCCAAGCCAACAGCCCTGAGCTTGGAAGAAGTGACCCTTCCAGGGTGATGGTTCTCCCTTCCTTCCAGTCTGACTGGGTTAAAGACATCACCAGCAGAGCTCGGGCTGCTACTGAGTCATTCCAGCTCATGAACACCCTCTGCTAAACCTTTCCCCAGCCACATCAGAGCTCCGGAGATGATTCCTCAGGATGCAATGAGCAGAACCTCTCCCCACTGACACCCAAAAGGGAGCGTGGATTGCAGACCTTGGAAGCATGAAAGAGGGAGAGAAGGGCTGTCCTGCTCACCTAACTTCTTCAGCCACTCTCCTTTCTTGATGATGCAGCCGATGCCCCCAGGGTAAACGTTCTCCATGAACTCCCAGAGCAGGGGACTGATGGGGGGAGCGGCCGCTCGCAGCTGGTCCAGGTTTGAAATAAAGATGCAGATGGGCTTCTCCTGGGGCCTGTCCTGCAAAAACAAAATTTAAAAATGGGGAAATCGATGAGGAGAGGAAGTTTGGGTTGAGAAGATGGACATCCCAAGGAGCAGGAGCTCCAAGCAACAAGGAAGATGCTCTCCCTGCACCAGGGGAGGGAAGGACCCACGCGCTGTGGCCGACGCCGCGGCTCAGATCTGCGGGTGCAGATGGCAGAGAAGAGAGGACAGGGGTCTGCTGGTGGGATCTTGGTGGTGTGTATCCAAACCCCCTGCTTCAGACACCCCCAAGGGACCACAAGGCTCTGCTCAGCATCGTCACTTTCAACCTCTCCTACACCAGGGAGCTGATTTCCTTCTGACTGGAGGTGGCCTGACTCGGGTCCAAACCCACCGACTGACACCAGAAAAAGGGAGGGAGAAGCTCAACCCCTGGAAACCACCATCCACCCCCCCACTTCTCCAGTTCTCAGTGCTTTGAAGCAAGCTTGCTGCCACACCACTGGTGACAGGGAGAGGAACAACAGGAGCTCACATCTCGGCACCAACTCAGCCCTCATCTGACATCAGTTTCAGCGGGGCCAAGTGACCAAAGAACTGGGCATGAATTTGCATTCTGTTCGTATCATCTCATCTGCAGGGAAGGTTGGGGTTGGCACAGCAGCAGGACAGAAGAGACTTGCCTTTGTTGCTGCTGCTCACCCCGAGCTGAGCTCGTCTGTTATGCTTATTTCCCCCCAGGCTCGCCAGGAAATTGCCTCATAGAGAGCAGACAGGGCCAGGCTGCAAAAGTTGTCTTGGAGGTGCAAATTTTTGGGGCTGATTCCAGCACTTAAGGTCTCTCTCTCAAAAAAAAAAAAAAAAACCAAACCCAAACCCAAAACAAAACAAAAAATCCACCCCAAAAAACTAAACCCAAAATGCTGGGGGAATTTAGGAACCTGAGATTCTGATTCAGCACTCCATGAGGCAGAGAGGACAAACATGGGGGTGGTTCCAGGTTGGGTTTGGGCTTTGTCCCCCCATAGTGCAGGATGTAGGTGTCTCAGTCCAAGTGCCCCATGCCCAGAGCAGAAGATTCTTTACTTTAAGTTGCTCAGCTCAGAAAATGGCTTTTTTGTTGTGGCTGCTCATAAGCTCTACCCCTGGTCAAACTTTAAGCCTCAGGAAAACTTGAAACAAGGGTCTCCTGTTTCTGCTGCTGCACAGAACTCGCTGGCAGGACACCAGCAGGGGCTGAGTAAGAAGCCAACAGCCTTGCATTCCCACCTTGATTCTGTAGACCTTCTCAATAGCTTGGGGGTGCTTGCAGGAGGCTGCCAGAGCATAGACGGTGTCAGTGGGGACCCCACACACTGCCCCAGTGTTCAGCAGATCAGCAATGGTCCTCAGGCCACTGGTACAGTGGGACCTGGGGCAGAGGCAGGGTGGAGGAGCCTCAGTGTCCTTCTCAGAGCTCAGAACCTGGCAACAAACAGGAGGCAACAAATCCATCACCGTGGGAAGAAGCAGACACGTGAAACATGGAGCAGGACTCAGGTTCCTGCCATGCTCCTTTGGTGGTCCAAGGGCAGAGGCAGCACTTGGAAGGATGCTTCACCTAAAGGAGGTGAGATGAATCACAAAGAAGCTGTGGCTTGTTCTGTCCCACAAATAAAGTGAGAGGAACTGATGCTGCAAATGAGAGGAGATGAATCCCATCCAGCACAGTGCCTGCTTCCTGCAGGGATAACTGTTCTCCAAAACGACCTGAGGAAACTTGCCTGGGCATCTTAAATCCAAATCATGCTTAAAACTGAGTAATCTCAAGTTCCAAGTGCTTTCTCATGAGTCTCCATGGTTAGAAATGCTGACTGAATACAAATGTTCCTCTGCAGGATCTGCCAGGTCAGACAGCCCAGAGAGGAGCTGGGTCAGGCATGGAAGGTGGTAGAGGAGGTTCCAGGGTAACTGATAGACAGGGCAGCTCTTCCTGTCCACTTTGGGAAATGTTTAACTCCCTATTTCCCTGTCCCCAAGGTCATGGCCTTTAAAACCTCAGTCTGCCAACAGTTTTTGGATCGGAGGTGGCTAATTCCCCAGGACCTTGGACAGGCAGGGGTTTTGGAGGTATCCCTGCCCTTTCCCCAGGTTTCCATACATGGGATTGATGATGGGAGGAGCTGCTTTTCAGCTCCTGGTTCCCTGCAGAAGTGTGGTGACTGGAACCCCAAGTGGCACTAAGGGATTCAAAGGAAGGACATGCAATAGAAGCTTGAACTCCTCTAGGTAAGCCCAAAGCCCCAGGATACCCCTCCTGGCCAGGGAAGCTACACCATGATGCAAGAAGTCTCTTACTGGCAGCAGAGGGGGTCCCATCATCATGAGATCCTTCCCAAACATGCAGTTTGCTAGTGATGCTGTCGCTCCATAGAAACAGATGGTGCTGAGGATGCTTAGCATCACAACTGGGGAAAAAACCAAAACAAAACAACAAAAATACAACAGGGAGTCAGAAGGTGGAAGGGTGATGATGGAGTCATAGAGTTCTCTCCTTTTCTGCATCTCCCAGCTTCCCAGCATTGCAAACCTACTCTTGTTTTTCCTGTCACACAGCACTTGCAGTCCAGCATATTTGTGGGTCTAAAAATCCATGGCATTTCCAGCCTTTCCCACCTCTGCAGCTCTTGCCTTTTTTTTTTACCTCCTACAAAGCATCTTGCTGAAACCCTCTGTGTAACTACAAATAATAAACCCCTCACTTCCTGCAGAGCCAAAGCTTGGATGGAACTGCAGCCATCCACACCAAATTCACCCAAAAACTCACTCTCGAGTGGCAGAGGGAGGTTCTCCAAGGTGAAGAGCAGAAAACAAACAGTCAGGAGCTCCACTACCAGCGTCAGGCAGAGAAGCACCACATTGAAGGAGGAAGCTGTGGAAAGAAATGGAACCACCAGGGACTGGCATCAGAGAAGGACCCATAAAACCAGGGGTGAAACAGCAGAATTGCTCCTCAAGCAGCTCCATCTGATCTGTTTCAATGGAGTGGTCCCTGCTGTGACTTCCCAGCTCACGGAGAAGCAGAGAGGCTCAGCTATGGTTTGTTCAGCCCTCAGCTTCCAAGAGATGAGCTGCCAAGCCCTTGATCTGCCAGGACACTCTGCTCACATGGAAAACACTCCTCAGGCAGCCAAAGGTTCTGATTTACAGCAGCTGGGCTGGAGGTGACTGTGGACAGACAGCAGTGGCCCCATCCCTCTCACACTTTCACCTTATCTGAACCTTTTATTTGCTTTGCAATGTTCTTCCTCTGAGCATTCCTGCTCAGCTCCTGCCCCTGACTGCGGGCAAAACATCTCTGTGCTTAATGAGTCCTGGCAGAGAGCAACCTCGGATGTGCTGAGGGATCTGACCCCAAGTACCCCCCAGCAAAGAGCCACACGGGGTGCTGGCACTTACCTAAAATCACCAAGAAAGCATTGAGCACCAGAAAGGCAACAGAACCAGCTGTGAAGCTTCTCCTGTTCTCCTCACTGATGTTCACCAAGTGGCCTGCAACAGGGGCAGGGGATGGTTGTGAGCAAAGCCTGAAGTGCAGTGGGACAAAAGGATGAACATCTCTGCAGCTGGAAGGACTGCCAACCAAAGCAGCTGATGGACAAGGAGAACCTGCCCCACTCAAACCTCACAGCAACACCAAGCATTTGGGGGATCAGCTGAAGGATGGTGATGGCTGCCCAAAAAAGAGCTGAGGATTTTACCTCCAGCTCGTAATAAATGAGCTCTGGCTGAAAGCATTAACAGCTTCTGGCTGGTAACAGCTTCCTGCAGGAGCTTGGTCTTTCCTCACAGGTGTTTCCTTTACAAGGACCTGGCAGGAGGCTGTAGGAACACGCTGCCCACCTGGAGCTAAATGAGGCCTTTAAAAGGCCAACTCATCACTCTGAGCTCTTCTCTCCTGGCTGTGACCAACTAAGATGAATTGCTCCTGGTTCCTGAAGGATAAACCCAGAACTTGGAGGCTTCCACTGCCTAAAAAGCATCTCCTGAGCTGTTATTCTGGGATATCAGCCTGGAGACAGTCTGAGGGCTGTGTCCTAAAGGCTGAGTGGGGAAACTTGACTTCTGTTGGAGTCAAAGACACAGCTTGGAGTCCTGTAGCTGTGAGGGCACCAAGTGACTGCAGCAATGACCACCAGCTATGTGAGTACCAGCTGGGGTGTCACCTTTTTACAAGGAGGAACGGGGGTAAACCTGGTGTCACTGCATCTCCTGGGATTTTTCTTTTTTTTTGAGTAAGCAATGTACTTGCTTCCTGGCCTTGGGTTACCTGCAAACCGAAGCCAGGTCCATGCTCCCCAGAAGGCAGCATAGCAGAATGGAAGGATGCACCCAAACCTCCTCCCTCCTTGGACCTGGATCCTGCAGACGTACAGCTGCATGATGACTCCTGGGATGAGCACGGAGGGCACGGAGAGCTGCTGCCTGCTGGGGTCACTCCAGCTCCCCTGGATGGCCGAGAGGGCAGCCAGCCCATTGCAGATGTAGAAGAAGGCGTCTGGCACTTCGGCGCTGGTGCCGCTGGGGAGGTCCTTGGACCTCGTGAGGAAGACTTTGGCAGCCATCAGCGTGGTGTGAAGAGCTGAGCTGGACATGGCCTGGGGACCCGTGGGAATCAAAACCTTCTCACCGATGGAGTTGATGAGGCTGGCAAAGGTGGCGTAGGTGGAGAGAGCCACACAGAGGCTGCAGGCAGCCCCCAGGGAGAGGTAAGAGCCTGGAGTGGGGATCTGGTGGGTGGAAGCGGCCGCGAGGAGGATGAAGGAGACGTTCTGCAGCATCTCCAGGGTATCTTTGTGGGTGGACATCAGGAAGAGCACGCAGGCAGTGGCCAGGAAGAACCATCCTCCAAACATCCCCATCCTGCTCTCCTGAGCCTCGGCCAGCCCAAGGAAGGCGGTGAGCGTGAACTCCTCCCAAGCCATCACCAGCCAGAAGAGGCTGTGGACACCGAGCTTGGTCGTGTAGTAGGCATCACCTCTCAGGTAGCTGTAGAAGCTGGAGAGCAGCTGGCAGCTGGAGATGATGGATATCCACGCTGCTCCAAGGCAGAAGGTCTTCACGTACCCAAAGAAGTAAAAGGCAAACAAAAAGGCAGAGACGGTGTCGCAGATGTTGCCCAGGGCCATGGGCTCGGCGTACTTCGTGTTCTTCTTCTTTTCTTCCCCGATGGCCTTGGAGGAGCTCTTCTGCCCTGAGCCCAGCAGCAGGACGTTGAAGAGAGGGTGCCCGAAGCCCGGCAGGACGTACCGTTGGGTGATGCCCTTGAAGAGCAGAGCCACGGCCCCGTACAGCCCGCAGAGCACAACGCCGAGCTCGGTGACACCCGAGACCACCAGGGCCCACTGCCCAAACAAGGCCACGGCCTCGAACACCAGGGCCAGGGCGATGGCCCCGAACATGAAGGGCATGATGTAGTTCACCGTGGCCGAGCAGAAGGAGAGGATGAAGGCGATGGAGATGTAGGCCACCAGCCCGGCCACCGCGCTCTGGCTGGCGGAGAGGTGGGCCATGCCCGTGGGCAGGAGGTGGGTGGTGTTCCCCAGAGGCAGTGTTAGGTTCTGCGGGGAGGGGTAGGAGGCCACGATGATGCGGGTGACCCCGAAGCTGCTCCACAGGGAGGAGAAGGTGAGGAAGGCTGCACCTCCTAGGTGGTCATACTTCCGGAAGGCAAGAAATCCCGCCAGGAGCTGGACGAAGCCTCCAATCAGGATGAGGTGGACACCTGAGGAACATGAGAAGAGGTCAGAAACGAAGCACACAACAAGGGTTGAGGTGCAGGAGGCAGTGCAGCATCCCACTGCAAGTCCCAGGGCACTCCTGTGGCCAGCCATATGGCTTTTGTCTTCCCATCTCTCCCCACCCTTGGGACAAAGGGTGCTGAGCCTTGGTGCGTGGCCACCCAGCCCCTTGGCATGGTGAGCAGGTCCAGGAGGTCTTTGGATCTGTGAAGGAGGGAGAGTGGCTCATGAAACGTTAAGACCAGATTCCTGGTGGAGTTGCTGGGAAAGGAGGAGCAGCCATCTTCGGGAGGACACGGACCTCCTGGCCACTGGATGAAGCCCACCTTCCCCTCCCTGTCCCACCAGTGTTGGGCTGTTGGCTCATGGGGACGACCCTCAAAGCCGCGCAAGGGACGTTCACCTCCTCCCGGCAGCCCTGGAGACCCCTGGTCCTCAGCATCACCCACCTGCCAGGATGTCCTCTCCTTCCTGTGGCCTGAGGCCGGTGTGCACCACGGCCAGGTTCTGCAGGCAGAGGAGGAAGGCGCTGACCACGTTTGCCAGGAGCCCCAGCACCGCCGGCTCGCTGTAGAAGACGGCGGCGAAACCCGCGGCGCTCGCCATGGCCTTTTCAGACAAAACAAAGAACCTCGGCCCTCGCCCCCACAACCTCGATGTCGGCCACGTCTAGACCGGCCCTGCTTTGGCTCGGGCCCTCTGCCAACCTTCAGAGCCCTGCTCCAAAGAGGGAGAAGCTGGTGACAGGCTCAGGTGTTTCCATCGTTGCCTCCCCACTCGTTGCTCCAGACAAAGGCTCGATTCAAAGGAGAAATTTAGGTGCCTACTTTCCGGAGTCCTGTCCAGAAAAAACACACACAACCTTATTTAAGCTCCCGGGATTTCTGGCAAAAACATGTTTAGGTGCCCCAAAGCGCTGCAGGTGGTGGTGATGGTTCCTGCCCCCTCTTCTCCAGGCTGCTGGAGATGGAGAGGTATGAATAGCCCAACACAAACCAACAAACACTCAGACGAAACCCACAAGGTATTTTTTGAGCCGTTCCAGGACATTTCTTATCCACTGTTGCAGACAAACAGGCAGGCACGACGCACACATACACAGTCTCCCTTTCCAGATGGAATTTTCCAGCTCCATCCCTTTCTTGAAGCCCTAATGACTAAATCATCTATTTTCAAACCCTTCATATTTCTGCCATTAACTCGTCTGTTTGCCGGCAGCCCCCACATTTCCATTCCTCTGCACTCCTGGGTACCAGGAGCCGGAGTTTGCTCTCTGGAGGTTTCTGTGAGGAAACAAAGATGAAAATAAAACAGCAATGTTCTTGTTGTTTTCCTATTTTTAGAAGGAGCTGGACCAGGAGCAAGTGATGTATTCTGTCCTCAGCCACTCCAAAAAAGCCTCTTGGAACGCAGGGGAAGCAGCACTGCCACTGGTAAGGGAAGAAAGGAGGAGTTGGAGGGGCACCACCCAAAGGAGAAATGGTTTTGTGAATATTAATGATCCTAAATCCCAGTATCTGCTCTTAAAGTGTTCCTGGGCAAACCTCAGTCACCCCTGGGCTCTTTTGTTCCTTTAACACCACCGTGTTCCCCTTCTCTCCATTGATTCTACAGGGTGTAATTCTCACCAAGCTGAAGAGCAGAGGATAAGGTGACCCTGAAGAGCTTGGAACTGGTTGAATGACTTAAACTCTCCTGAAATGTGGGAACTTTCAAGTGAACGATGGGGGGAGGAGGGGAGCACTGTGGGCTCAATTAATTAATTAATCAATTCAGTTATTTGGTTGTACTAGAAGTTCAATTTTGCTGAGGTTTTTTTGGCTCAGAAAAAGGGAAGCACCAAATCTCTCTTTCAACATCAAACAGCTGCATAAGCCACGGGCTTGAAGAAGGTCCTGAGGAACGGGGCACTCTTAGGAAGAGCTGAGCAGCTGCTGTGCAGTCCATGCTACATGTATATATATATTTTTAAGTGACATTGACATATAAATAAGTACTTTTGGCTCCCATGGTTATAGTTGGAGGAGGGCCACAATATTAAGTTCCTCCAGATGTTTCTCTCTCCAGTCGCTCCGGCAGCGGCTTTCGAGGCACGCGGCAGCAAGCCCCTGGTTGTGCTGGTGGCTGGAGGAGGATGAGGTGTGTTTTTTGGGGAGGGAGAGGGGCTGGCCAGGGGACTGCTTTGCAGAGGTTGTTTTCAGTTTGCCAAGGCTCCTGTGTCACGAGCCATGTGAGAGGTTTTAGAGCCCGTGACGCGCAGTGTGGTTTGGTGGAGGGTGAGGAGACACGATGGGGCAACCTTCCTAGGGCATCTGAGAAGGTGAGAAGGAAATACCAGGGTATTTCAGGCTATGGAGGTGTAAAGGGAAAGGAAGTGAGAGGATTTAGACCAAGCCATGGAAAAGGAGGAGGAAGAAGGAGCTTCCCTTGGGAGGAAAAGGTTTTGGGGTTGGAAACAGCTGCAGACCTACTCACTGCTTGCACACACCCGCCACATCTCCCCACGCACTGCAACCACAGACCTGGGGTCCTTCTCCCCAGACAAAGCCAGCCCTTGGGTGTTGCTTCACTCCCTCTGCCCTTGGGGGGGTTTTAACAGCTCTCTGTGCACCCAGGGTCCCCGCCAGCACAGCCACTATCCAGGAAACCGCAGGGCTGGAGGTGTCCCCACCGTGAGGAGGAACCTGGAGACCTGCCAGGCCTTTTGGAGAGCAGCTCTACCAAAGGATGGGGCAGCCCGGGGTGATCCTTCCCTTGCACAAACCCCTTGTGCAGCACAGACAAAGGCAAAGCCACCTTCCACCCCCCCCGACCTCCTCCCTCTTCTTTCCTTTTCCTCCTTCAGGCTGGGGTTTGCAGAAGTGGCTTCTGAGGTCCTCCCGGCTCCATCCATCTCTGA
The DNA here is from genome assembly GCA_038090715.1 of Florisuga fusca. Taxonomy (NCBI): domain Eukaryota; kingdom Metazoa; phylum Chordata; class Aves; order Apodiformes; family Trochilidae; genus Florisuga; species Florisuga fusca. Next base: position 19,885,722 of record JAAWXA010000017.1, on the reverse strand, counting down.
GCTGTGCCCACGTGGTGCCCAGGCTGAGCTGAGCAGCCTCCCTGGCACCTTTTCCTTGTCTTGCTGCCTTGCCCTCAGCAACTCCCTTCCCCCTCTCCAAAAGGGGACATTCCCCCCAGTGCCCCCTTTCCATCCTGCAGCTCCACTTGGGCTTTTGCAGACACCTCTGTAGGTCTCAGCTCTCTTCTCCCAGCTGCTGCCTGTCCTGCTTTACCTTGACTGTTAATGGACACTGGACATTGTCTCCATGGGAGGCTGGAGCAAGGCTTCAGGGCACGGATGCAAACACCAAGATGTTAAATTCTCAGGCACTTTCTCCCTGGTGGCATTTGGACGCTCTTTTTCCATCCCACCTCGTTAGCAACAAGGATTGTTTAGGTAGCCCTGAGAAAACCCCGCAGCAGGAGAGGGAAGCCCAATGAACAGTGCACGACAAGACTCTGCAGCTGGATTCAGCATTCCAACCCTGACCCTCCTCTGGTGGAAAACAACACGAAGCATCCTCAGGTGCATTGCTGCACCCACAGGGATCGAGCGGGCTGGTGCTGAGCAGCAAATCCCAGCTGGTTTTTACACACAAGGTGCATCACACCCTGCTGTTAGCTACACCCCACACCCCAAAACCCAACCATTGCCATAGGGTCCCAACATCTGGCAGCTCCAGGGCTCCTCATCCTCTCTAAGGTTCCAATGACCCAGCAGCACACAGCCCACAACCCTAGGAGGAGGAGGAGAGCCACAGAAAGCTTCAGCCCAAGGACAAAACCCCTTTCAAGGAAAGCATCAAAGAAAAACCACAGCTGGCACACTCCTCCCACTGCAGCCTGGATTTACCTGGTTTGGTGACACTTCTGCTCAATGGGAGGATGCTCTTGTCCCTCTCATTTCCTGGTGAGTACCAGTTTTATAGTCCTCCTCGGGGGGAGGAGCCTGGGGCCGGTTGCTTCACCCATTGGCACCTGAGGCATTTTTTGAGACAGGAATTTCCTTGAACCTTGTCAGTTATTGTCTAAAACCTTTTTTTTTATTATTATTATTTCCTGAAACTAGGGCTGGGGTGGGGGGGTCCCTTCTGTTGAGCAGAGGAAAAACCACCCCACCTCATCAATTCCCCCCACCCTCTGGGTCCCCAGAGACTGATGTCATCACGCTTGAAATTCAGTTGCAAGGGGAAAAAAAAAAAAAAAACAAAAAAAAAACAAACCCAAAAGGCAAATTGCCTTTCAGAAGCACATATAAACCCCGAGAGCCAAGCACCTTGCAGACACCTCAGCCATCCCTCTGACCGAGAGCAGTGCCGAGCTGGGACCCAGCAGTGGGAGCAGCCACCACCATGGTCTACTTCACCTTCCAGGTAACTTCTGTTGCACCTCCAGACCCTTTCCACCTCTGAGTTTTCCTTTTTTCACTCTGAAGGAGATAACGTTGTTTTGCAGGTGGTTCCCCAACAGGTCAAAAATTGTTGTGACATTACATGGTAACAAACTCAGCTGGTTTTCCAGGGACATTGTACTCCCAGTTACCAATATCTTTCCTCCACGCCTGCCCCTTTTATACCTCCCAGATGTGTTCTGCACAGTGCCACTCAGGGGGTGGGGGTGGTTGTTGGTTTTGGGACCTGCTGGGTGGTTTTTCTCTTCCCCTCCATGGGCAGCAAGAGGATCTGATGGCAGGTCTGTAAAGGCTGTGCTGTCCCTTCCCCTGGATGGCTTCATTTCTTGGCATTCCTGTTGGACCCAGCTTTGGAAAATATCTTTTTTTTTTTTTTTTTTTCTTTCCTGCTTTAAACACGGAGCTCATTCCACCCGCTCCTTTGATCTGCCTGACAAACCCCGGGTTGGAGGCACAACCAGTAAAACGGCTCCGAAAAAGCCTCAGCAGCTTTAGGTGACAACTTCTTCTTCTTCTTCTTCTCTGCCTTTGCTCTAGAAATCCCAGAAGTTCCTGGCGAGCTCCCGGCAAGTTCACAAAACTGCTGCTCATGGTTTGTATCTCTCTGCAGGACACCCTCTTGGGTTTGTTGTTTTTTTATTATTATTATTTTTATTTTTAAGGAGCATCCCCAAATAACCACACCCTGGCTTTTAAAAGCAACAACAACCAAAGAAGAATGTGGTGGGTGAAGTGGGCTGAGATAAACCCCTCAGGTTTCTTGGACGAGGAAGCAAAGCCCTGGGGGAGGGGGGGAAATTCTTGTGGGGATTTTTGAGGAGCAAAGAGAAAAGCAACAAGTGGTAAAAATGCTATTGGTTGTCCCTGTGCTGAACAGGAAAGTCAAACTGATTTAGAACCAGACTTTCCAAATTCTTACTCTCTGGCCATCAGTGTGAGATATTTCAGTGGGAGCTGCCAGATCCTCAGCTCCCAGTTTGGTGTTTGCTGGCACTGGTGCCTGGCTCCCTCTCTGTGGTCTTCTCCAGCCCTGCACCCCTCCAGCTTCTCTGCTGCAGCCAAGTTAAGCAGAACTTTACTGGGCAGCCATTTGGTTTATGGCATATTTGCCTAATAATTTATTTAAAAACATGTTACACCATAAATTTAATAAACGTTGGTTGGTGAACACGCAACAGCCAACAATAATCTGTGCAGGTTTGCTCCTGGACAGAGATTTATTTTATTAAGTGGGACAAAAACCACCAGAGTCATGAAATGCTTTTACCTGAAGGGTTAAAAAAAAAATACCACTTCCTCCTGAAGTACCCCAGGAGCTTTGGTGAGGGGAAGAAAGCAATCGTGGGTTTTATGGGTGTGGTGGGAGCAGATTTTCCCTCCAGCCTCTCCAGCACCCTCCAACTTCAGCATTTTGTTTTGGTTTTTTTTTTTCCATCTGCCGGGGCTGAGGATGCTCCCAGGGCAGGCACAGATTTTCTCTTCTCAGCTGCAGGTTTCCAAGCTGCTGGGACTGCAGCACCCGAGGGCTCCGGGGAGTGCTGCAAGGGGGGAATTTTGCTGCTGTGAGTCACGGGGTGCTGGGATCCTGGGCTGTGTTTACAGGAGGGCTCTAGGTGAGCCCAGCAGGGAGTGAGTCAGCCAGGGTGACATTTAAGGATGAATACAGGCTGGGGAAACTGGGGAATGCTCTTTTTTCTTATTATTTTATTTTATTTATTTTGTTGGGATGTTTTCTGCTTTGAAAAACATTAAGTGTCGGGTTGGAGCTGTTTGGGGTTTTGATGGGGTTTCCTGTAAGAGGCTGGAGCAAAGTATTTTTGTTTTCAGGATTCTTCATTTAAAACTTTTTTGTGGAGTTTGTTTCTTTTGGCCATCAATGCCATTTTTTAAAAACCTGTATCCAAATGTCTGTACCCCCCCACCCCTACACACCTCTGTGTAGATATTTGCAGTCATGCAAACACAGCTAGAACTGAATTTTAGGGTTTTCCTGCTCTGGGGTGCACTCCCAAAATGAGGCTTTATAAATGATAACAGGTCTTGATAATGATCATCCTAGGAGTTATAAATTTATCCCAACAAAAAAGCAATTTGAAGCCAAATGACCTGGGGACAGCAGAGGGAAGCTGCAGGTCACCTCCCAGGGCCATGTGCAGCCTGGGACACGCTGGGCAGATTCCCCCATGTTCTCCATCTGCCTTTTTTGATAAATTCCACAAAAACAGAGCTGTGAGCAGTCAGCACATGTCCCAGCCCTGCCTGTACCCCCTCCCCTCTCCCTTGGTGCTGCAGTGGTGTCCAGGAGTGCTCCGGAGCAGCCGGTGACCAGCAGCTTCGCCTCCTTCATCCACGCGGTGCGACCCGAGCACTTGTCCCAGACCGTCTGCCAGAGGAGCAAGAGGATGATCCTGGACAGCCTGGGGGTTGGCCTGGTGGGCACCACCACCCACGTCTTCAACATTGCCCTGCAGTACTGCCGGGTAGGAGCAGCCCCACCGTGGTCCTCACCCTCTGACACCCCGAGCCCCGGGACCCACCCTCGTCTGGGGGGGGCTGGTGATGGATGTGCAGCAAAAGGGTGCCCTGGCATCACCCAGGCTCCTCACCTGGCTGTCCCTCCCTCCCACAGGAGCTGTACTCCTCGGTGGCTGTTAGCTCTGTCTATGGGAAGCCAGGAGTGAAGCTCTCACCCACCCTGGCTGCCTTCACCAACGGGGTGGCGGTAAGGGGCAGCTCTGCTTTGGGGGTGCCTGCAGGGGGGTGAGAGTTGGGGGAGTCAGGATGGTGACTGGGAGGGGACAAGAAGTCATTGGCTCCTCTGGGACCAAGCAGACACCACGGGGGACCGCTGGGTGACTGGGTGGATGTTGTTACAGGGTAGATTTAGGTGAGATCTTAGGAGGAAAATCTTTCCTGTGAAGGTGCTGAGCCCCAGGTTGCCCCCAGAAGCTGTGGCTGCCCCATCCCTGGCAGTGTTGAAGGTTGGATGGGGCTTGGAGCACCCTGGGCTGGTGGGAGGGGTCCCTGCCCATGGCAGGGGGCTAAATGATCTTGAAGGTCCCTTCCAACCCTTCCAGCCATTCAGGGATTCTCTGATTCTCGTATCACCACGGAGCCTCAGCCCCCCCACCAGCATGTCCTTATCTCTGTTTCTCCTGCAGACTCATTCCATGGATTTTGATGATACCTGGCACCCTGCTACTCACCCCTCAGGGGCTGTTCTGCCAGCTCTTCTGGCAGCTTCCCAGATGCTACCTCCCAGTGCCAAACCCAATGGCATGGATTTCCTGCTGGCATTTAACGTGGGCCTGGAAGTGCAAGGAAGACTCATGCATTTCTCCACTGAGGCTCACGACATTCCTAAAAGGTAAAGCTCCTTCTCTTCAGTGAGTTGGAAGAGAGGGTGAGTCCACTTACTCAGGGTTTCAAAATGAGAGCTGAAGCCCATCCAAACTGGGGATCAGGGTGGAACCTCACTGAGAGCCAAATGCCAGTTCTGCCAGAGCTGATCAGGCACCATTTGGTGACCTCTGGTCATCTTGGCTCAAAAATCACCATCAAGAGAACATCACTGGGTCTGCAGTCTCACCACCTAAACTAACCAGGGCAAGAGCACAGGACAGGCAGTGGCTGTGGGCACAGTCCCAGGAGCAATTTCATGCCCTGCCAGCTGCTGTCCACCAGCCATGCCCTGGCGTGGCCCCAGGGGATGGCACCGACCAGCAGCACCTTGGGCATGCCGGGTGAGGAGACCTTGTTAGGCCAGAGGGACAAAGTTTGGCTGGATGGACACCACCTCCTCTCAGCCAAAGTCAAAAATGGCTTTTTGGAGATGCTGAGCTCACTCTGTTGTCTCTGAGGAAGTTTCAAGTAGACACTTAGTTCTCAGGTGAGAACTGAAACCCAGAGTCAGGTGAGGGATTTCCATCAGATGCCTGAGCAGCTCAGGACCTGGAGGGGTTTCAAAGCCACAGAGATGTGGTGCTGAGGGCCACGGTTTAGTGGTGACTTTGGCAGTGCTGGGGTAACACTTGGACTGGATGACCTTCTAGGTCCTTTCCAACCCAAGCGATTCACCCATCAGCAGATGGGGTGGGTGGGTNCCTTCAGAGTCCCACTCCAGCCCAACCACTTTTGCTAAAACTCTTCCTTTTCCTGCTCCTGGACTGATTGCCAGGGACATTTTATTAAATGTTCCTAAATCCCAGGCACCAACCTCCTGTCAGCCCCTCACTTACTGCCCCTTCAGATTGTCTCATTAGGGCTTAACAGACCCAGGAGGGGTTTGGCTGGGGGAAAGCATCACTGGTGACATCAGAGACATCAGGGAGCAGATCAGCTTCTCTTGCTGCTGGGGGGGGGTTTGGCCATCCCCAGAAGAGATGGTGTCACATGAGAGGAGGACAAGGTGTTATCCCTGGGATGTGGGGGGGAAAAACCATGTCAATATATGCGTGTGCTGCTCTGCCTCCCCTGCTGCTACCAGCACTTAATATCACAGATTAAACCCTCCAAATGGAAATGTCTCATTAATTAGTCTGGATGAGCAGTAAGTGCCATCCGGCCATTAGAGGGCATTAAAATAATGCATTCAGCACCTTTCATCTCAAATAACTTAATAGGTGTTTATTGGTTGCCCTGGGAGGATGGTTTACAGCCAGGAAGTGCTCAGAAAGCAGGTGTAGGACTTGTGTGAGGAGAGCTGAGGAGTTTGGTCTGCCAGATGGGCTCCCAGGCCATAGACAAACAAATCTGGAACATGGCAAAGACTGGAGCTAAAGGAGGTTAGAGGTTTGTGGTTTCTTGTATGGTTTAGGATGTTCTTTCCCTCCCCCTGTGCTTCTGTCTAGAGAACCAATGGTCCTGATGTCCTGTAAAGGAGGGAGGGAGGTGCCCCCCAGCACTGCAGCTCCAAGCTTGGAGATCTTTGGTGGCCTCAGGAGGCCACAATGGGAGTGGAGATCAGCCCAGGGCACTGAAAATAGGAGGATGCACAGCAATCCTGACCCTAGAAGTGGGCACCAGGATGCCCACAGTGGGTCAGACCAAGCGACCAACCAGTCCCGGGGTGCTGATCCCTCAGGCTGATTTCTTTATGGGTTCTACAAATCCCCTCCCTTTGGCTGCAGGCTTGGGGGATGAATGCTGATTAATTTTGACAGTGGCCAGTGACAGATGCTTGGGAGAAAAAACATTCAAGGGGCAAGTCAAGAGTTATGTTGCCTCCAGGATTCCCTGCCAGCCCCAGCAGCTCGCTGAGCCAGAGGTCGTATCCACAGCTCTGTGTTTAACAGCCCTTGAAGGTTCTGCTGTCTCTCATCTCCTCTAATGGTGGTTTTTGGGTTTTTTTATTACTCATAGCGCTGGCATCTCCAGCATCCAGAAAAATGAGTGAAATGAGAAAAGGATGAGAGAGCTGCAGCCACCTGCAGTGAAGCGTTTGGGGTAAGCCCAGCACCCCCCAACCTCCTTCCTGCTGCAGATCCTCATCCCCCCCTGACATCTCCAGCCTCTTCCCTCAAGAGCTGGGAACACCCAGCAAAAAAAAACAACACCACAACAAACCAGAAAGAGGCTCCCATAAGCCCAGTCCCAACTCTGCATCCCTGTGGGATCATCCAGGCTGCACCTGGCATCTCCCAGAGACCCCAGTTCCAGGCAGGGGGAAGGTGACCCGGGATACCAGGGGCACGGCCAGGAAAAAAAACAAACAAAAAAGTTTCTCCAGGTCCTTCTCATCTGTGTCACTGTCTCTACATCCACCTGTGCCTGCAGGATGCGATCTCCATCCACAAGAGGCTCCGTTTATGCCCCCGAAGTGGTGAGAGAAGCGGGGAGGCTGCTCGACCCAGAGAGAGAAACCTCCTGCAGCATCTCTGAGCCTGACCTCACCTTCTGGGGAACCGAAGATCCACCCGTATAATGAGCAGTTACTAATCGTCCCGGCGGCTGTGGAAGGTTCTGGGATCAGTGGGTCCGGTGCTGGGGGGGGTTGGGTTGGGTTTCTCAGCCCCTTGCAGGAACCCCGCAGCCGGGGGATGGCTCGGGGCAGCGATGCTGCCGGGGGAGGAATTTCCGCGGAGCTGTCAGAGCCTGGAGGCAGCTGGAAATCGCTTCATAAATATTCAGGGGGTTTGGGGCAGGGCAGATGGAGCTTTTTAGCAGAGCTGGACCTGCGGTGTCAGTCTCTTGCTGGTACCAGGGAGCAGAGCAGAGCTGGGGACCGAGCCCTTGCTGTGTGCTCGGAATATCACCCCCGGAGCTGCCCTCTGGCTCTGGGCCATGCAGACTTCTTGCTGTCAGTCTCCATGGACCTGCACCAGGGAGGGGACTGGGCTGTACTGGGAAGCTTGCCTGGTGCTGGGGTCCCCGCGGTGGGACCCTGCAGGAGCTGGCTGGCAGATCCCGTTTGAGGAATGACACGGACAATCCTGGCTGCCCAGGTCAGGAAAGACAAATCCAGCAAGGAAGAGAGCTCCAGGGCTGATGGAGGGCAGGGAGATGTCCATGCAGGGGTCAGCCTGCTTACCCTGCCAGGAGGAAGCTTAACAGGGCAGGCGACTGGGAGTTAAAAAGATAACTGCCAAGAAGAGCTCTTTAACCCAAAGGAAAGCCACAGCACCAGGAAAAGTGGGGATGGTGTCCAGGAATCCAGGCTGGGAGTCAGGAGAAGGCTTCAGCCAAGTTCTCTCTTGGCCTCCCATTAGGAGAGAGGTNGCAGATGGGGTGGGTGGGTGGGTGGGTGGGTGCTCCCAGGGCCAAGCAAGCAGGGATGCTCCTCTCTGCCATCTCCCCTTTAGGTTCCACCCTCCCTCAGTGGTGGGCACCATGGGCAGTGCTGCAGCCACTGCCAAGCTGCTGGCTCTCAGCTCAGCCCAGTGCACCCACGCCTTGGGCATCGCCGCCTCGCTGGCAGGGGCACCCATGGCCAACGCTGCCACCCAAGCCAAGCCACTGCACGTTGGGAATGCCACCCGCCTGGGCTTCGAGGCAGCACTGCTGGCTGCCCGAGGGATGGAGGCCAACCCCTTGATTCTGGATGACATCCCAGGTTGCTCCGGGTTCAGCGCCTTCTACGGCGTCTACCAACCCAAACCGCTCTCCACGCCGAGCGACCGCCACGAGTTCCTCTTGGAAAAGCAGGATATTGCCTTCAAGAGATTCCCAGCTCACCTGGGGATGCACTGGGTGGTGGATGCTGCCTTGTCTGTCCGGAACCTCTTCATCAACTACGCGGGGTCCTTCTCTCCCTCGTTGATCCGCACCATCGTGCTGAAGATCCCGGTGTCCAAGTACATCAATCGGCCTTTCCCCAGCTCCGAACACCAGGCCAGGCACTCCTTCCAGTTCAACGCCTGCACTGCCCTCCTGGATGGGGAGGTGGATCTCAGCTCCTTCACAGAGAGCAGCATCCACCGGCAGGAGCTGCGGGAACTGCTGGGCAAGGTGGTGGTGGAGCACCCTGAAGACAACGTGGCCAACTTTGACAAGATGTACGGAGAGGTGGCACTGCTCCTGCACAGCGGGGACGTCCTGACCGGCAAATGTGACACTTTCTATGGGCACTGGAGGAAACCCCTGAGCAAAGAATCGCTCCTGAAGAAGTTTCGATCCAACGCCTCTCATGTGCTTCCAGAAGAAAAGATAGAAACCATCATCACTATGGTGGACAACCTGGAGAATCTGTCCGATAGTTCCCAGCTGGCCTGCAGCCTGTGAGGGGACAGCAAGAGGGGTCTGGGTGAAGGATTTGTCCTGGTGAAACTCTGGTTCCTCTCTTCATTGGTGCTTTATTCTTGATTTCCAATGACAGGAAAGTTCCCACCCCTGGAAGTCACAGCAGACACTTTAATAACACCCAAGGAGCCCGGGAGGCAGGAGGTGTGGCTGGGTCAGGAATTAGGACACAGACTCAATTTCCACTCATGGCTGATGCTGTCTGAGTAGCTGAAAGGCCACCACAAAGACACAAAATAAATCCCATGGGAATTAGAGAGCCCTGGGATGTCATCTGGAAGCAGTTCTGCAGGAGGAACCCTGTCTGGGTAACCTTAAAGCTGCATTCAAAGGGGGTTTTGTGGTTTTGTCTTTTTTTTTTTTTTCCTTGTGCTGGGTCTGGGAAGGAGAGGAAGCTCCACTGCAAAGTGTGTGTTTTTCTTAGCACTCTTCTGAGCACTCTTAGCTCATGGTCCCACAGTCCTGCTGGCCAGATGAAAACCCCACCAGCTGCTGCGAGCAGCTCTGCCTGCAATACACTCAGGCACAAAGGGATTTGATTTGATTTGATTCACTTTTCCAGTAATACTCCCATTTCCCCAGCACTTGGGAAGGGTTTTTCCTTTCTCTGTGTACAAGGGATGGTTCAAGGACCCTCAAAAGCTGGGGTTCTTTTTTGAAGGAAAGGCAGTGGGTGGGTGAGGAACCCTCCATCAGCCCTGCAGCTCCTGTGGGGTGATTCCTGCCTGTCCTAAGGCTCTGTCCCACCACCCCCCCTGCCTTGGTGCAGGTTGCCCGGGCCCCTCCTCAGAGGTGGGTCCAGCAGAGGTGGTCTCTCCAGCCCCTCTGGAGTTGGGCCCCTTGGGATGGTGACTCAGGCACAGGGACACTGTGACTCACGTTGGGAAATTCCTGATTGCCTCCCCTGGGAGGAAGGGAAAAAGCTTCCTTTTGGAGACTTGGTCCTGAACTCATCTTGCTCATCCAGATGGGATGAACTCAGCTCTTGTGCTCCTTCCCCTCCCTGAAAGGTTTTCTTGCCCCACCTCCCTCCTGAGCCATGCGAGGCTCCTCCCTGCTCCAAACAAACACTGACTGGCTCCAGAGGGCTTGTTTCCAACACCATCATGATGTAGGGATGGGGTCTGCTGGACAAGGGAGGGTTGTCTTCTGTAAGGGGGACCCAGTTGGGACCAGGCAGGCAGGAAGGAAGGTGGACCAGGTCCTTTCTAGCTTGCAGAGAACTTCTCCTCCAGAGCAGAACAGTTTGCCCGTCTGCTAATCAACTTTCCATCCTGTCTGGCATGTTCACACTGATTCTTTCTGAATAAAGAAATTAGTTAAGTTAAATTTTTTGCATAAAGATTTAATGCTACATTATATAGACCCTCAGGTTTCCCAGTGTTCCCATTGCTGTGCCTTCTGCCCCGTGCTGCAGGTGACAGTGAAGCAGAGCAGGAGAAGGGGAAACCAACACATTTCCCCTCCTGGTGCTCGACCAGAACAACCATGCTTTCCCCTTGCATTGCAGGCTACAATTTGCCCCCAAGATCCAGAAACTTTCCTAAACCTCATTCATGCTTGGCTGGCCCATCAGGTGCAGTCCTGGCACCTTGCAGCACACAATTAGGAAGAGAAGGCCCAGGAAGACTGTCAGGGTCCAAATTTCCTTTTATTTGGCCCCTTATCAGATGAAGCAGTAAGTGGCTTTTCCAGAGCCTCTAGGAGACCAAAAGATACCTTAATTATTTTTTTTTTAATTCGTGATGTTTCCTCTAAAAACCAAGGACCCTGAAAATGCCTCCAGTGTCCCAGCCCAAGAAAGTGTCTCACTCATTACTTTCTATTTCAAAAAAGCAAATGTTTCATACCCTTGAGCAATTAAGGAGACTCAACACCCTGGCAAGAGAAGCCAGGCTTTAAAAGAGCCAAGGGGAAAAAAAATGGCCTGTGAAAACTACAGCCCAAGTTGTGTGTCACCGAGGGTATGCAGTGATTAATATGGTGCCACCAAAGTCCCTAACCCCTCCTCTCAGGGTGAATAAGAAAAGAGCCATTGTCCTTCTCTCTCCTGCTGTTCCAAGACAAACAACACAAAATTAAGAAGAAGAAACATTTTTTCCACCCCCATGTTTACATCAGCAAGCTCAGTGGATAGAAGGACACTTACAGGGCAGGGCCAGACAGGACCCTCTGGTAGGAATCCAGCAGCACCTACAGCTCCAAGCCAGAGTTAGTAGGGCTCCACCAGCACAATCGCAACAGGGTTCGGGTTGGGGGGAGCTTAAAGATCATCGGTTTCACCCCCTGCCGTGGGCAGGGACCCCCCCCACAGCCCAGGCTGCTCCAAACCCATCCAGCCTGGCACCTTCAGCAGCGTCTGGCGCCTGGCAGCCACAGCTTAACCGGGGTCAGGGTCTCGCCGACTCCACAGGGAAGATTTTCCTCCTGAGATCCTTCTTCGGTGGTATCAGCCCTCTCCGGGGGGCAGAACCCACCCGGGGGGTCCCGGTCCGGTCCTGTCCGGGCAGCGCCGCGGAGCTTCAGCACCTTGGAGAGCGGCCGGGAGGGCGCGGGGGCTGCGCGGCCCGGGGGGTCCCTTCCCGGGGGTCCCTCCCCTGGGGTCCCTTCCTGAGGGTCCCTTCCTGAGGGTCCCTTCCCGGGGGTCCCTTCCCGGGGGTCCCTTCCTGAGGGTCCCTTCCTGAGGGTCCTTCCTGGGGGTCCCTTCCCGGGGGTCCCTTCCTGGGGGTCCCTTCCTGAGGGTCCCTCCCCGGGGGTACCTTCCCGGGGGTCCCTTCTCAAGGTGACACTAGCGAGGTGCTTGTGGCTTTCTGCCATGGCACCTCTTGTCTTTAATTGCCCCAAATCGTCCATCTCGAGCCCTGTGGCCTCCCCCAGCACAAGCAGGGGTTACTGTACAGCTTTGCTTGATGGAGAATTTTGGGTTTCCCACGAAATGCCAACAGAAAAAGAAAAAAAAACCAGGACAAACAAAAAGAAATGTGTACAGTTTAAGGATTATTTAAATTTTAGAGAGGATTTTGACTGCAGAGGTCAGAAGGGTCCTCTCTGCCTTCCAGCATGATTTCTGTGCTGCTGCAGAGTGGCCATCTGGGGAGCTGCTTTCCCTGAGGTGCCCCGAGTCCTTCTTCATTGTTTTGTGCTTTTTAAATAATGGAGGATCTGCTTTTTAAATAATAAAAGAAAGAAGAAAACCGAGGACAGTCCCAAAAAGAGACACAGAAATTTTCAGTCGAGTAAAAATGACAATGAAGAGCAGAGGAATGATAGGTTCTTGCATGGTCATGGTGGACAGCAATGGAAATGCAACCAAAAGGCTGTCAGATATTAGGAGAAATGTCCCAACAAGAGCAGTGCAGGAGCAGCAGCAGGATGGATCTTCCAAGAAGGTCATGAGGTCTCCATTGATGGTGGCTTATGAAAGTAAGATTCACAGCCAGGGCTGGGAGTTGGTAGCCCCAGGCTCATCTGACTTTATGGCTGGGATTTGAGACTTGTCCCAGCTTTGAAAAACGAAAGCTTGAGCCTGAACTGGCCATCAAAACCCTGACATCTGCATCCTGTCTGCTGCTGGGACACAGATCAGGGGGGGTGGTCAGGGCTCCCCCCTGCTGGCTGCACTCCCATCTGTGCTGTACCTGGAAACCTCAATCAGGTTCTCATCAGGGTCTCGGAAGTAGATGGAGGTTATGGGACCCACAGCACCAGTTCTGGCCACGGGACCTTCTTCAATGGTCACCCCACAGGCCTGGGGGGAGACAGAAGAGGAGGGCTGAGTGCCTCAGGGCATTGTGCACTCTTCCCTCCCAGCCCTGAAAACAAGAGGTCTTGGGGGAGACAGTTTTGACATTCCCTGAGACACAGGCCCTGGAAGTGTCACTTGGGAGGCTTTGGCTTCACACTGCCCTGTGGGGACACGACCTCATCCTCACCTGGAGGTGATCCAGCAGCTGCTCCAGGGACACCTCCGTGACCAGGCAGATGTCTGCAGAGCCAGGGACTGGGTGCCGAGCCTTGGGGTCAAACTCCTTCCCAGCCTCGTGCAGGTTAAACTTCTGGTTGCCAAAACGTAAAGCTTTGCGGGTTCCCTGTCCCCAGAGGACAGAAGTGAAGTGCAGGGAGACCTGGAAGCTCCAGCACCCACTCACCTCTGGAGTCAGAGCCCAGCTGGTGGCCTGCAGCTTGTGCTGGCCCTACCACCCCCACCCCAAGGATGTGACCCTATGAGGGGTCTACAAGGGCCAGCCTGGCCCAGAAAGGCAGCTGCAGGTCCCCTGGACCTGGGATGAGTTGTTGCCCACTTTACCTTGAAAGTCACCACCTCCATGCCCAGGACTTTGGAATAAAACCCCACAGTGTCCTCGATGTTCTTCACAGTCAGCACAAGGTGGTCCAGGCGCTGGATAAAACATTGGGGTGGTTTCACACACTCCTCCTTCCAGGACATCTCCGGACTGGGAACAAGCATGGAATACCATAGAAGATGTGGATTAGGAGCATTCAGCTGCCCTGGGAAAGGCTCCAGGCAGCTGCGAGCTGTGAAGGCAGAGCAGGCAGGTTGTCTGTTGGTCTGTAGGTGGCACAAGCACAGAAGTAATAAATTCTGCTCCCTGGAGGACCTCGGGTCCCTGTTTTGCTCTGATGGGACCTGTGCCTGTCAGAGCCCCTCCAGCCCGATGTGGTGGACCAGCTGGGTGACCTCACTGGGGACTGATGTCACCGAGATGTCACCGAGATGTCACCGAGATGTCACCGAGATATCACCAAGCTCCCGATGCAGAAAATCCCAAGTGCACCAAGGATGGACCAAATGTCCTGCTCTGGCAGGGGGGTTGGACTCAATGATCTTCAGAGGCCCCTTCCAACCCCTGACTTGACTGCCCCTCTTCAATGCCAAGTCCTTTCCACCTAGGAAGTCTTTCTTGGTGCTCCCAAGTGGCAGGGTGCCCGTGTCCCATCGCCTCCCACGAGGCCCCCAGCAAAGAGCAGAAGGGGAAGGGGGCTGCAGACCCAGGCCCCCAGTACCCACCAGAGGGGATGGAGAGCTGGGCAATCCCCTGATGATTGTCCTCTGCCTCCTGCCCACAGCCCAGCAGCAACGTCCCAGCAGAACAGACAGAAAAACTGTGAGATCAGGAACCGGAACCGGAGCCGGAACCAGCGTGGGAGGTGTACATTGACCCAAAGGACCCGAAAGTCCAACTACAAAGAGTTGAAAGAAGCAAGGACAACCCTGGTGAACCAGGATCCACCACACCCTGGCCATGGGCAACGTGCCCAGTTCACTTCTTTGCCTCCAAGGTTGTTTTCTCCCATGCAACACGTTGCTGTCTCCTCGGGCACCTTTTTGGGTGCCTCTTCCTGCAAAAAAAATGACATGGCCAAGGGGGTTCTCTGCTTCCCGAGGCAGAGTTTGAGATTTTCTTTCTTTACAGAGCCCAAAATGGAATTTTGGAAGGCCTGAAGCTCTCTGGGCAGTTGGCTACAAAGAAGGGAGTAGTTCAGGCTGCAGGAAAACTGCCAGGCAAGTGGTCCAAGGGACAGGACACTGGGAGTTAAAATTGTTCTGCCTGGCCCTTCTCCACCCACACTGCCTGGGCTGTGTACAGCAACATGATAAATAAAGCCAGAAATAGCTGAAAATAATTTTTTCCCCTCAAGTCGAGGGATAGAACATCTGTGGGAGAGGGCAGTCAAAGTGCCTGCATCCTTCTGGTACATCCTTCTGGGATTTTTCTCCCCTCACTAAGTTGGTCCAGAGAATTTCCCCCCGAGCTGGTTCATGGCTTTGTCATGGTGATGGTGAGGAGGTTGGAAAGGGGATCTCAGGACACGCAGCTCCATCCTCCTGCTTGCCTTGCCTTGCAGGTCCCCCTGGGTTTAGTGTCCACCCAGCTGCACAGTGGGGCTGGCAGGCAGAGGCACAAGGGGCAGCTGGACCTCCCAAACCTCAGTTCCTTTAGACCAGAAGAAAGGGAGATTTTGACCAGAGAGTAGAAGGAATTTTTTTACACTGAGGGTGGTGAAACACTGGCCCAGGTGGCCCAGAGAGGGGGGAGATGCCCCATCCCTGGAAACATCCCAGGTGAGGTTGGAGGGGGCTCTGAGCAACCTGCTCTGCTGGGAGCTGCCCCTGCTCACTGCAGGGGGGTTGGACCAGTGACCTTTAAATGTCCCTTCCCACCCAAGCCATGTGGTGGCTCTTGGGGGAAATCCTAATATCTTTTCTTTATTAAAAATCCCCAAGCTGTTCCTGCAGGTGCTGGCAATGGCACCACTGACACCTGAGGGGGTTTTGGGGGCGTCAATTGGCTTTGACCATCCTCACCTGGGGGTTCCACCCACATCTCTGGGCCCTGGAGCAGATTTAAGTTCCCCCAGTCCTTGAGTTTTGTTGAGGGGTGGTGGCTGCCAGGGTAGCCCCAAATGTGCTTCTCCCTGGCCTGTGGTCCTGCTGCTCTGGACTTCAGCTTCTGGATTTATGTCCTGGTCTCTCCCCCTCTGCCATTGTGTGGACTTGGTTGTTATTTTGTGTGGAAACAAAGAGGTCAGGATCTTCAGGTTTTCTAGAGAGAAGGTTCTGATGGAGGTTCTGGTGCTCATCCCACCAGGGACATCATGAGATGCAGAGGCCAAATTTTCAGCAAGAGAAACCTCTCAGCAAGCTGTGACACCTCTATAGGGTGTTCTGTAAAACCTGGATAATCCCTGAGAAACCAGTTTGGACCTCTAGAGCTGCAGCAGCTGCTCTGCTCCAGTTTGCCTGGGAGTCCAAACCTCTCTGAGCTCCAAGCAATGGCTTTGGGTAGGAACAGCTCTGGGTGTTCCCATCTACAGAATTCCTAGAGAGAAGATGGATTTTGCTGTTTGGTGGCCCTGGAGATGCTCTGCTGAAGAGGCACAGCACCAGCTTTTACTCCAGCAGAAAGCTGAGGTTTGTTTTGGTGTTTTTTGGGGCTTTTTTGTGTGTGTGTGTGGTTTTTATTTTTCAATAGCTGTATAATGGTTTCTTGGAGCAGGGAAACTGTGGTTTGGGGTTGAGAACTCCACTTCCCCAATGGAGAACATGCCCAAGACCAGCAAGTCAGAGGCACTTTGGCATCAAGTTGAGGCTGGGAGCTCCACAAGGTCTCCAGGACTCTTCTGACTTCCTTGCCAGGGTCTTTTTCTGTGATCTTCCTCAGCTCCTGCTGAGCTCCAGCTGGATCCTGACCTCTTCTTTCACCCCTTGAGCCACTTGGGCTTTCACCCCTTCAAAGAAATGCTGGAAAAGCAAGAACTCCCCTGCTGAGCCTCCTGGGTCAGGGCTGAGACCTCTCCACTGCCCTCAGCTCCCTTTCCATGGGAATTAGGTGGGAATGAAGAAGTGGGGGTTGCTCATCCCCCAGGAAAGGTGGGCACAGGGAATTCCATCAGTTCTTTTCCCTTCCTGCCTGACAAGCAGGAGCCTCCCAGGGTCCCAGAACCATGGGACTGCTGGAAAAATCCTTCCTGTTCCTCAGCCCTTCCTCCAGGGGGTCTGGAGCCAGAGATGGGACCCGAGCTGCCACCTTCCTGTTCCCATTTTCTGGCTTGTATCTCATCATCCTCCTGGATTCCACATCCTTGGGAGAAAAGTGGCTCTGGGGACCTCTGACATTTTCCCCCATGGGCTGACCAAGTCCTGCTCCTCCAGCCTCTCCTCCTGCTGGCTTTCCTCTGGGTTAGCAGCACCTCTTGTCCCAGGTGGATGTGGCACAGACCTGGAACTGGCATTCCCCATCTGAGCTAAGGAGGGCTGAAGGAAGGGAATAACCACAGCTCCCTGAGCCCCAGCCTTGGCTGTTCCCATTGCCATTTTCCTGGGAGGAATGCCCTACATCCAAAGGGTTTTCAGAGGGTGAGATGTTTCTGAATGTGGAAGTGCTTTTCAAACCCAGAACTGGGCTCCTGCATTATTTAGGTCCCTCTGCAACCTCTCTGGAGGTCAGTGGTTCGTGCTCACAGCTGGAAATCCCTCAGCAGAATGAAATCCATGTTATGCCCTCCTCTGTTGCTTTGCTTTGTTGTAAGGAAATGATCCTTCCCTCTGAGCCAGGGAGGATTTGAAACCATTAACTCAGCCCCGCAGGAGGCACCAAGATGCTCTTCCAGTCAGGATGTTGGACACCAAAGGCTGGGAATGAATTGAAAGGAAGAAGCCCTGTAAATAATTGAAGCTGAGCTCGGGCTGTGAGATGTTTTAGGTCAATGAGAAGAGAAGGAGCAGAGGCAGGAGGGGGCCTGGGGAGCAGCCCTGGCCTGCAGGAGGGGGGGATGTCTCTCTGAGTTAGTGGAACTGGATGCTCTCTGCTCACTGAAAGCAGCTGCCTGGGGAGCCTGGAGCTCTGCTGGGGTCCTCAGCCCCTGCAAAAAGAGCCCAGGAGGTGCCAGATGCAGGCAGGGGGGCTCTGAGGGGGTCCTGGGGCTGGGCTGCAGGTGGTGAAACCCCCAGGAAGGGGTCGGGGGAGGGTGAGGACATCAGGGGTGGGACAGCACGTGAATTGCATCGGAGAACCATGGCATGGCTTGGGCTGGAAGAGACTTCAAAGGGCTCTAAGGTTGTCTTCTTCCACCCCTGCCACGGGCAGGGACACCTCCCTCCCCCCAGCCCAGGGTGCTCCAAGCCCCATCTGTCTGCCCTGAGAACCTGGGGTTTGGGTTTCATTTCTGCTGTTTAATGCTGTGGCTTTCCTGGACCTACCCTGATGTTCAAACCCCTTCTCCTCTGTCACCAGGAGGCCTTCAGCTTCCCCCCTACTGCCACCAGTGCCCATTGCTGGAGGAAAGAACCCAGGAGAGCTCAGGGATCTGAGAGAGGTAAGCAGCCACCCCCCTGGCCCTGCTGGGGCTGAGAGGGAGAGCTGGCTGGAGAGGTTTCCTTGCCCTCACCTCCAGGAGCTGCAGCTTGGCAGAGTCCTGCTGGACCTGGAAGAATTTCTCCATGAACTGCTGCTGCCTGGGGCAGAGGAGCTGCAGCTCCCTCAGGACCTGCTCCAACAGCTGCTTAGAAACCACAGGGCACATTGGCAAAACCCTCCTAGTGCCCTCTGAGGGTGTCAGAGGGGGGGCCCACGTTGTTGGGATGCTCCCATTGGGATGGATGGATGCTCCTGTTGGGATGCCCATGTTATTGGGATGGATGCCCATGTTGTTGGGATGCTCCCAGTGGGATGGATGGATGGATGGATGCCTGTGTTGGGATGCCCATGTTGTTTGGATGCTCCCATTGGGACAGATGCCTGTGTTGGGATGCCCACATTATTGGGATGGATGCCCACGTCACTGGGATGCCATCCAAGCCAGGTGAGCAGCCCAGAACCTCTCTGTTTCTGCTCCAGGTGCCCAGGACAAGCAGGAGGAGCAGGGCCTGGGCTGCAGCACGGCCACTGCCCTGTGGGACAGCTGAACCCTCAGCTCCTTTGGCTGCTGGGTCCTCCCAGGAGGTTCCCCTGCCCCCCACTGCCTTCTCCAGGCTGCAGAGCTCAGGGGTTGGTAGGTGGTCAGACATCTCCCCCCTCCTTGGCCTCTCCAGCTCTTTTGATCATTTTATGAGATTTAAACGTCTCTTTTTATGCCTGATCTGATGGGGGAATTGGCCTTTTCTGGCTGGATTATTGATGCAGGCTTTGCTCTCCTTTTATTATTTTTTTTTAATCTGCCTTCTCACCTGTTTCTCTTTCATTAATCTTTTTTCCTGTATCTCTCTCTGATCTTCTCCCTTTACTATTTAGTGCTGACTCTGGAGGGTTGGGGAATGAAAACCCCTGGCTGATAAGAGCACAAGCCAGCAGAAATGCCAGCAAGAATTTCAGGAAAAAATGTTTGGTGCTCAGTTTTGATGCCAAATTGCCATAAAACAGCACCAGGGCAGGATGGAGGGGAAATGGGGTGGAGGCAGCTTTATTTGCATAAGCTGCTCTGTATAATTTTTTTTTTAAATTCACCCAGAAATTCACACTTTTCAAATTTTACTGTAATGTTTCCACAGGCTTGGGTGGAAAGCTGAAAAACACCTTTGAAATGTGTCATTAGTAATATATTTATATGTAGTGACATAAATAATGTCATTAATATTCACAGAAAGAAATGCATGGGGGAACATTCCCATCACTTTCTGATTAATTCTAAAAACTGGTATCATTGCCCTAGCCCCAGAGGTCCTGTGTGAGTCAGACCAGCTCCCCATTTCTCCTAAAATCCAAAATACCCTGATTTAAGCCCCCCTGAGCAGGGCTTTTGCCTTCGGAAAGGATTTGTCAGCTGCCCAAGGTGCTGAGCAGGGATGAGGGATGACAGCCCAGCTCACAACCTTGGCCTTGCTGAAACCATGGGGAAAATGAATGAGCTGCTTCCCAAGCTTTCCCTCTCTCTCATGCAGGGGTGATGATGATTTCCCTTGCTGGGAAGTGGCCAAAAAAAAATTAAAAAAAATTTTAAAATTGCCCCATTGCAAACAGGAAGGAATTTTCTAAGTGTGAATTTTTGTGTTGAAAAGGGGAATGGGAAAACGAGACTTAAGTAATTATTAACTTAGAATTAATGATAAACAGCCTGAGGTTTTCCTTCTAAACTCTCCCTGAGCACTGAAAGGAGGCAATAAATCTCCGGGTGGTTTATTTGGGGAGGGCTTGATGTGAATAATCCTTCACAAGGGCAGGGAATCAACCCTAAAAATTCACTGCCAGGGTAATGAGTAGAAAGGAAGAGGCAGGGAGAGCTGGGGAAGGTGGAGGCAGGGCTGGGGGATGTGATCAAAGTGTCCTTGCAGCCTGGGCTTCCAGCCCTGCAGCAGCTGCCCCCACCCAGCAGGTGAAGCATCAGGAAAAAACCTTGGCTGAGGTTCCTGCAGAACTTCATCAAAGCCAAAGCTTCCCTGCAAAACAGCAGGTTTGGCTGGAAAAGGAAAAAAAAAAAAAAAAAGTGGATTTGAGCAAGAGCCTCTGAGGGGCCCCAGGAGACTGCTGCCTCTGCACCATGTCCTCCAGCCAAGAAGAGCTCAAGCCCAAGCCCCAGGGAAGTATCAAAGCTTCCCCTTCCCCTTCCCCTTCCCCTTCCCCAAGGGCCCTGGGGAGCTACAGAACCCTGTGCCAGGGGCTGAGCCTGCAGCCTGGGGAATTCCAGGGCATCTCCTCCCAGGTGCCCATGGCCCAGGTACCCAAGCATCCTTTGCCCCCCCCAGGGCCACGACGGGTTGTCTGGGCAGAGGTTGGGGCAGTTGGACAGGGGCCACTGGTGTCACCAGAGCTGGGACCAGCACAGCCAGGACAGAGCCCTTCCCTGGGATCCTGCAGCCTTGGTATTGGCCTTCCCAGAGCTTCACCCCCTGGACTTGTGTCCAGACACCAGTGATGAAGTAGGTGCAGAGCTGGAAGCAGCTGGGCTTGCACTCTGATGGACTAAACACTCCGGGCAGAGGTTTCTTGACATTCAGGCTCGGCCAAGCTGGCACTGAACTTTCCATTACAGCACTTTGTTTTGCTGAAGGAAAAATGTGCTTTCTGCCCCATCAGAAACTTCCAGAGGAGACAGATCAGTTTCTCTTTTTATCTTTAGCAACCTCTGACTGGAATATTTTGAGTCAGATGCAGTGGTTTGCTGTTGAAATGATCACCTTGGGACAGGACAGCCTATCAGTCAGCTCACTGTGAAATCATTCTGCTCTCCCAAACCCTGCTGGCAGGACTCTCCTTTCCTCCAGGACAGGCTTGGAGCTGGGAAAAGAGGGTTGGAGGAGTCTGTGCCCCAGCTCTGCTGCTGTGAAATGTGGACCCTCAGCCAGGCAGCCCCATAGCCCCATCTCACCTCCCCCCATGCATCATTCCTGAGCCCTCTGGGGGGCAGGTGGAAGGATGGTTCCTGTGTTCCCTACTGGCAAATAAATCCCAGCCCCAACATCATCTCTGCCACTCACTCACCTCCTTTTCTTCTCCCTAACAAGAAGGTTTTGGCTTCGTCAAAGAAGGCTTTGATCTCCCTGTTTGTAGTTTGCTGAGGTTCTGGGCATAGAGCTGGAAAGGCCCAGAAGTTCCTGGTGGTCCTCACCTCTCTCTGGGCAGTGCCTGTTTCACAGCTTTTCCTTCAGCTTCCTGCTTAAAACACGAGTCACTCGATGGAAACTGAATGGACCTCATGGTTTTGGTGTGCAAAACCTTCAGAAGGCAAAGGACAGAACTGGACAAATAGAAACAAAGCCTCAGTGACACAAAAAGAATCATCCCAGATATTTAACAGCATCCCTATCAGAGAGACAGGGACTCTGATCAGAAGGATGAAGGACTTAAGATGTCCCTTCCCTAAAGGGACATCGTGTGGCCAAGTTGGTCAGAACTTCTAGGAGGGCCAAGGGGTGGAAGCTCAGGGTTGGTGGAACCAAGGTCTCACCATGGATTAACCAGTTTGATTGATCTGTTCCTGGGGGATAATCTGCAATACTTGTTGAGGACTGGATCCATCCTGACCTCCCCCTACACCAGGCTGCATCTGCAGACCCTCTGTAAGGACATTCTCTTCTCCATGCTCCACCTGGATCACCATGGGGATCAAGATGAGCTGGAGCAGCCAGTCCTGCTCCTGGACTGATTGCCAGGGACATTTTATTAAATGTTCCTAAATCCCAGGCACCAACCTCCTGTCAGCCCCTCACTTACTGCCCCTTCAGATTGTCTCATTAGGGCTTAACAGACCCAGGAGGGGTTTGGCTGGGGGAAAGCATCACTGGTGACATCAGAGACATCAGGGAGCAGATCAGCTTCTCTTGCTGCTGGGGGGGGGTTTGGCCATCCCCAGAAGAGATGGTGTCACATGAGAGGAGGACAAGGTGTTATCCCTGGGATGTGGGGGGGAAAAACCATGTCAATATATGCGTGTGCTGCTCTGCCTCCCCTGCTGCTACCAGCACTTAATATCACAGATTAAACCCTCCAAATGGAAACGTCTCATTAATTAGTCTGGATGAGCAGTAAGTGCCATCCGGCCATTAGAGGGCATTAAAATAATGCATTCAGCACCTTTCATCTCAAATAACTTAATAGGTGTTTATTGGTTGCCCTGGGAGGATGGTTTACAGCCAGGAAGTGCTCAGAAAGCAGGTGTAGGACTTGTGTGAGGAGAGCTGAGGAGTTTGGTCTGCCAGATGGGCTCCCAGGCCATAGACAAACAAATCTGGAACATGGCAAAGACTGGAGCTAAAGGAGGTTAGAGGTTTGTGGTTTCTTGTATGGTTTAGGATGTTCTTTCCCTCCCCCTGTGCTTCTGTCTAGAGAACCAATGGTCCTGATGTCCTGTAAAGGAGGGAGGGAGGTGCCCCCCAGCACTGCAGCTCCAAGCTTGGAGATCTTTGGTGGCCTCAGGAGGCCACAATGGGAGTGGAGATCAGCCCAGGGCACTGAAAATAGGAGGATGCACAGCAATCCTGACCCTAGAAGTGGGCACCAGGATGCCCACAGTGGGTCAGACCAAGCGACCAACCAGTCCCGGGGTGCTGATCCCTCAGGCTGATTTCTTCATGGGTTCTACAAATCCCTTCCCTTTGTCTGCAGGCTTGGGGGATGAATGCTGATTAATTTTGACAGAGGCCAGTGGCAGATGCTTGGGAGAAAAAACATTCAAGGGGCAAGTCAAGAGTTATGTTGCCTCCAGGATTCCCTGCCAGCCCCAGCAGCTCGCTGAGCCAGAGGTCGTATCCACAGCTCTGTGTTTAACAGCCCTTGAAGGTTCTGCTGTCTCTCATCTCCTCTAATGGTGGTTTTTGGGTTTTTTTATTACTCATAGCGCTGGCATCTCCAGCATCCAGAAAAATGAGTGAAATGAGAAAAGGATGAGAGAGCTGCAGCCACCTGCAGTGAAGCGTTTGGGGTAAGCCCAGCACCCCCCAACCTCCTTCCTGCTGCAGATCCTCATCCCCCCCTGACATCTCCAGCCTCTTCCCTCAAGAGCTGGGAACACCCAGCAAAAAAAAACAACCCCACAACAAACCAGAAAGAGGCTCCCATAAGCCCAGTCCCAACTCCTCATCCCTGTGGGATCACCCAGGCTGCACCTGGCATCTCCCAGAGACCCCAGTTCCAGGCAGGGGGAAGGTGACCCGGGATAACAGGGGCACGGACAGGAAAAAAAACAAACAAAAAAGTTTCTCCAGGTCCTTCTCATCTGTGTCACTGTCTCTACATCCACCTGTGCCTGCAGGATGCGATCTCCATCCACAAGAGGCTCCGTTTATGCCCCCGAAGTGGTGAGAGAAGCGGGGAGGCTGCTCGACCCAGAGAGAGAAACCTCCTGCAGCATCTCTGAGCCTGACCTCACCTTCTGGGGAACCGAAGATCCACCCGTATAATGAGCAGTTACTAATCGTCCCGGCGGCTGTGGAAGGTTCTGGGATCAGTGGGTCCGGTGCTGGGGGGGGTTGGGTTGGGTTTCTCAGCCCCTTGCAGGAACCCCGCAGCCGGGGGATGGCTCGGGGCAGCGATGGTGCCGGGGGAGG
>JAAWXA010000017.1:19846391-19862075 GCA_038090715.1 Florisuga fusca | reverse complement strand
GAGAGGTTCCAGGATGCCCCAGTATTCCCAGACAACAGACTGTGACCAGTTTGTCTCATTGGGGTGGCAAGTGATGGGCAAAGGACTGAAAATCCTTCCAAGCCACAGAAGTCTTGGTGAGGCAGGCTCAGCTGCCAGAAGCAAGCCCAGGCAGGAGGGCAGCCTCTATTCCCTCTGTAGAGGCAAAGGTGAGGCCATGAGGCATCATCTCAGCTCTGCCCAGAGGATCAAGGAGTCCTGAGAAGCTGCAGCCATGAGTTCCCTCAGCCCTGCTGGGCAGATGTACTTTCTTTGCCCTGGCTGGGGGACTGGAGAGCTGTTAATTTGCCTCATTTATTTCTCTGCTTCTGAAAACCCAGGCACCTCGCCAAAACCCTGGGAACATTCACATTTATTAAAAAAAAACCTAATTATAACAACTTTAACGATGCTCTGCCAGCCCCAGCAGCAGAAAGGGAATATCTTGTCTGTGCTTTCTTTCCCCCAAACCCCTTCATGTCACACTAAAAGCACAGACTCCCACTGACTCCAGCTCTCTCTCTCACCCACCTTTCAGTGCCTTTAATCTTTAAATACCCCCAGGAAATGTCTGCTGAGGAGCTTTGTCAACCTGGACCGAGAGATGGGCCCCACAGCCTGGTCTGCAAATGCTGGAGAGCTGAGAGCAGAGCTTTGCAGGGGGCTGCCAAGAGCTCCAGGAGGGCCTCTGCCCAAGGGACCAGAAGGAGGGGAGGGTTTGCCCATGGATTTTGAGGGAAGCTGTGTCCACGCAGTGGTCACCCACCAGGTGAGAATCCATCCTACCTGGCTGAGAGTCTTCTCAGCCACCGCCTTCAGCTCTGCCAAAGGGGCCACCTCCAGGTGACCTTGTGCTGCTCTCCTTCATCTACTTTGATCTTCACCAGAAGTGGCTGCACTGGCCTAGAAGTGTCCACTGAGGATGAGAGAGAGGGGAAAAAACAAAAACGACTAAAAAACCCCATCCCAAACAGCCAAAACCCCACCTCAGTGTTCTTGTTAGCCCAGCACACAAGAGCTCAAAGTGGGGACCAGGTACAGATGGACCCAGCCCCTGAGTCTGCATGGTGGTTGTTTGCAGAGATGCCATGGGGCTTCTGCTGCCTTTTCCTGGACTATTTCCACATGGGAAGTGTTCCCCAGGGCTTAATCCAGAGTCCATGGAGGGATGCCCGATAATTTCAGTGAGTTTTAAACCAACGTGTTCTGCACAAGTCATTTTGGGAAGATCCAGATGTGCTGGGAAGGTTGATTAGATTATCACATTAACAGCCACAAAGCAGCCTGCTGGCCCTGTAGGGTCCAAAATCTCCACCTCCTGGAAGCTGACATGGACAATTCCAGGGGTAACTCATGGAGGTTTTTGATGCTACTGGTAGGGCAGCATCATCCTGATGCAAATCATCCCTTGGAGATATTCCTCCTGCACTCCATGGAGTACAGAGGGAGCTGGAGAACATCTTTTAGGTCACACACTCTGGCTAATTCCATCAGAAATTCATCCTGTATTAGGTGACTGTGCTGACTAGGAGCTCATTGGCAGGAAAGTTACTCCCCTGCCCCCCCCAAAAAAAGGAAAAGTTTTATGCTAACAACTTCTCAGGAGTGGTGGAGCAACCAGAACAGCACAGGCTGCAGGAGATGCAACATTTTCCAAAGGATTTGCACCTTTGGATCCTAATCGAGTGGCTATGGACTGCCAAAACTCCACCCAAAGCAGGGAGAGGAGAGGCTGTGATGCTGCTGTGCTGCTTGGAGTGGGGTGTTGCTGACCTCTAATGACTGAGCTCAGCTCCCTGCTAAGGTAATGCAGAAGCACGACCCTTCCTGGGAGCAAAACTGAAAAGCTGCTTGTGAAACCCCCTCCAGTTTGTGGAGAGAAGCTGGAAAGCTTAAAGACCTCGGTGAAACCTTCCTGAGATGTTGAGGGAGGTGCCCAGCACCCACCCCAGCAGCTGGCAGAGCTCCAAGGGTTTTTTTACCTGGGGGAGCTTGGTGGTGAGGAGCCTTCAAGCAGGAAAAGGTTTGGTGGTAAAATGAATGATGCAAGAGAAAATTTAAAATAAAAAATAAAATAATTAAAAAAAAACCAAACAGGAAGCCTGAAAGACCTGAGTGATGCTGGTTTGAAGTTGGGGCAGGAAACCTCTGATGCAAAGGCTGCAGGTGGATGGGAGGGGCTGGCACCCAGGGCAAAAATCACCTTCCATTTCTGCTTCTGTTCCTTAAAGGACATCAAAACAGGGAGTGGAAAACAAGTGGGGTTCAAACCCTTGTCAGGTGCTGGCTCCCAGCTCTTCCTCTTCGAACAAAGGGTTTCAGGACCCTCCAGGAGGCTCAGGGCAGGATGCTAAGGGCAGGGGATGTGACCTCACTGAGCATGAGGCTTAATCCTGATGCTGAGCAGAATGGACACCTCGTGGTTCTTGCTTCCCAGGGTCCCACCACCCTCCCAGGAAAGAATTTCTTCCTGATCTGAACTTCAGTGACTCCCCGGGCATGCCCGTGTCCATCCATCTCCTCAGCAGAAGGAGGCTGTTGGCAGACAAACCCTCCCATGAATAAAACATCACCCCTTGGGTTTCCCTCCTCTCCTCACCTCCACTCACGCTTTTGCCGGGCTGATGGTTTTTCTGCCATGCCCCAGATAACTCACCCAGCTTCATCTCCCCGGCTCTTTCCACACCCCCCCCTTGCTCCTCTTGCATTTTTCATGGAGCCTCTCACTCCTAGCACGCTTCTCATCTCCCTGGGAAGTCAGGGGGGATGGGTGGCTTCAGCTCTCTGCTTCCCTGAACACAAAATAAATCAAAGCACAACAAGAGGGCCACAAGCGAGGTGCTTTCTTCCCTCTTCCCACCCCAGTTCTGGCTGTCAGGTGTGTTTGGGATCTCAGCAAGTTCCCTCTCCATTCTCTGGGACTTTAGTGCTGAAAATCAACCCAGCAGCCTATAGGAGGAAGCATTGCCCAGGGGTTGGAGCACAGCAGGAGAAGGGCTGGGAGAGCTGGGGGTTTTCTTCAGGCTTTGGCTGCAGGGTGCTGGGAGGATAATTAAAGAAAAAAAAAAAAAAAAATTAAAAAATAGATCCCCACTTCAATGCTCAGTGCACAACAAGTGACCTCAGAAACAGGAACCCCTTCAGAGTCCCACTCCAGCCCAACCACTTTTGCTAAAACTCTTCCTTTTCCTGCTCCTGCTGGGGACCCTGCCTGGTGCAAAGGGGCTGGGGGGTCCTGGTCCCACCTAGCTCTGGTGCTCAGAGCATCACTCTGGAAGGGTCTCTGAGGAGATTTATGGTCTCTTTTTTTAAGGTGTGTGTGGATTTCCTCGTGGCTGGAGCTCTGCAGGATGCACGCAGGCGTGAGGTGAAGGTTTGGTCCAACGTGAGCTGCAGGCTGGGAAGGGGTTTGGCACATTTGTCCTCTGTTTTCACAGCTCCAGCAGAGTGAGACAGTGATGATGCAATGAGGAGTTACAAATATCTGCTCATTCAGCACATTTAACCAGCTAGTGATATTTCTTTTTTTTTTTTTTCTGATTGATTGTACAGATCATCAGCTCACTCCCTTCCAGTGATGCCTCTGCAGCTGGGCTGGGCTGCTGGCTTTTCCCCCCACGATTCCCCCCCTGGATCCAGCCAGGGTTTTAATTTCCCAGCTGGGAAGAGATTGGGAAGAGAAGTCTACACCAGATGTCTCCACTTCAAGGATGAGCAGCCTCAGGGTGGCCACCCAGTTCCTGGCTCCAGACACTGAAATGTGCTCAGGGAAACGTGTCTTCTCCTTACCACCAGCAAACATGGGACAGGAGGATCTCCAGCATGGCATCTCCATCCTCCCTGAAGGCCCTGGGGATGATGCTGGGTTCATCACAGCCCCAAAGGACCTCAGAAAATCCTCCTGGGGTGCTGACACCTTTGCTCCTCGGCAGCTCCCGTGGTTTGGGAGGAGCTCACAGCCTGATCCTCCTCCTGCTGATGGTTTCTAGCTGTGCTTGGCTGCAGAGACCCCCAAGCTCCCCCAAGGACGAGCCAACTGAGGTCTCTTCTCCCTTCCCTTGCCCAAACTGACCAGCCAAAGGCCACACCAGCACCTGGAGGGCAGGTTGGCAGACACCACTGAGAATCACAGACTGGTTTGGGTTGGAAGGGACCTTAAAGATGATCAAGATGCAACCCCCACCCCTGCATGAGCAGGGACCAGGTTGCTCAGGACGTGTAAGCAAATGATTGAAGCCTGAAGTCCCCACCTCAGACCACGGGGTCAAGAGCTCAGGTGGCCTCTTACCCTGCAAAGCCACCTGAGCTCCTCACCCAGCAGAAGCAGCTTAACCACTTTTTAATAGAAGCTGGCAGTGCCCTCAGGTTCCCAGGCTCCCTGTCCCAGTCCCCAGCAGGGTGTGACAGGGGAACCATCACTTTTATTTAACTTCAGGGGTGCCTGTGGCCCGCAGAGAAGGAGAGGAGGGAGGGGAAGGAAAAGAGTCTCAGTGGTGCTGGCTGAGGGGGGTGATGGTGATTTGTGGGCATCTGGGCCCCTCTGTCCCACCACTATTCCCACCCCAAAGCCCCAAGGGGGGATTTGAATTGGTGTGTAGAGAGGGAACAGCAAGAGGAAAGCTGAAAGAAGAGGAGGAGGGAGGACAGAGGTGGGGAGGAGCAGAGATGCTCTGAGGGGTAAATTTTCCCCCTGCCTGGTGGCCACAAGACCCTGAAGGAATGAAAAACCAGGCAGTGCCCCACCAGAGCCTTGCAGCCGGGGTTTCTGCTGCCTTTTTAGGACTGGCTCCACGTTGTTTGAGGATGAGATGAGATTCCTGCATTCAGCCCTCGCCCATGAATCATGACCATGGCCCAGTGGAATCCAAACCCCTGGCACACACCAAACCCGGGAGGTTTTGCCTCTGTTAAGTTCCCCCTCTCCTCACACGTTTCTCCTCCTTATCTCTAGATAAGGACGTGACAGAGCAGCTGTAGCAGCCCCAGCTCTCAGTGACAACATCCTTGCAGCATGATCTATCACAAGATCATCAGCAGTGGGGTTTTTGCTTTTTCTTTTTTTAACCGAGAAAAAAAAACAATAATCAGGCAACGGAAAAAAAAAAATGTGTCTGATCTCCAGTTTGTAGTCCCTTTGGCCCTTAAAAATATGTATTTAAAGACCACTTAAAGAGTTTTGGAGCAGCATGGGGGGGGTTTGGATGATGCTAGTGATGACCCAGGGGTGGGCAGGACCCTCTGGGCTGTGGATGAGGAGGGGAAGGCACCAGGAGATGAAGTGAGCTGGGTCCAAGCTCTGGAAACACAAAGAGCTGGAAAGGAGCAGCCAAGAAGCCACACCAGTTCCTGCCTTGCAATCACCAGACCACATTCTGGGTAATAACAGAGTGGCCATGAACAAAGACACACGAAGCCCATTCCTCCCTTCTGGTGGGAGGGGGGGAATCATCTGCCACCCCTGTGGCTGATAAAAGTCTTCAGAAGACTGAGAGGGACCTGAATGGTTTGGGGGTTTTTGTTTGTTTGTTGTTTTGTTTTGTTGTGGGGGTTTTGTCTTTTTTTTTTTTAAAGAACTTTGGCTGATTTATAAAAACCTCCTGGCAACTTTTTCCCAGTTTCCAGATCCCCTCATCATCTTCCCCTTTGCTCTGGGGATCACACAAGTTGCCTCAAGACATGTCAGCAGTGGCCTGGACACTTTCCCTTTCAGCTCATGAGAAGATTTGCACCCAGTGAGCAAAGGGAAGGACAAAACACCAGGGGGAGGGGACAGGAATAACTCCACTGACCCCAAAACAAGCCCCCCACCCCTCCAGCCTCCTTGGCAAGGACACTGGGCAGAGCATTTTCTGTGGGCAGCCTCCAGCTGATTCCTGGGGGCAGCCTGGCTTTTGTAGCCTCTCCAACACGTCCTCAAACTCGGGTTATTTTTAGGCTGTCTTCCTGAGGAAATGAGATTAATTTGATGGCTGAGGGGGCTGGGACCGGGGGCTCTGTGGCTGCCCTCCCACCTGGGGGTTGGATTTTGGGGGGAATTTCAACTCAGATTGATGAGGGAGCACTGGGAGGTGGCTGGCAGAGCTGGGGAAAAGAGTGGAGTGGACAAAGGAGGAACTTCACCCGAGTTCTGCCAGCAAATAAAGGTTAATAGAGATGTAAGAGATGAATTAAGGCAGCAGATTGACTGCCTGCAGCCTCGGCCTTCCCCACGCTCAGAACTTTCAGAAACTGGGGTGCTGAGGGCCACGGGTTAGGGATATGAATGATCCTAAAGGGCTTTTCCAACCCCAGTGAGTCTATGGAAGTAAATACCAAGATGTCTGGAGTCACGGAATCTCCCCGGCTTTACGGAAAAGTGGCTTTTTTAAACAACAACAAGAAGGAGACCTGGATTCCCTCCTCTCAGCCCTGGATTCCCTCCTCTCAGCCCTGCCTCCCCCCATCAATAAATTGATCCCATGAAGGAGACACTTTGGGCAGCAGCTCCAGAGCTCCCACCCCCTTCCCCATCCCCATCCCCGGGACCTTCGGGGGGGACAGGGAGGGGGTCAGTGTGGGTTGGATGGAGATCCTGGTGGTCTTGGGCTGCCCCCTGCTCTCCCAGCTCTGCCGGGGAGGGAGCCAGGGGTCTGCGGGTCTGGGTGGATGCAGGATGCGGGGNACCCTGCCAGGAGGAAGCTTAACAGGGCAGGCGACTGGGAGTTAAAAAGATAACTGCCAAGAAGAGCTCTTTAACCCAAAGGAAAGTCACAGCACCAGGAAAAGTGGGGGTGGTGTCCAGGAATCCAAGCTGGTAGTCAGGAGAAGGCTTCAGCCAAGTTCTCTCTTGGCCTCCCATTAGGAGACAGGTTCCAGGATGCCCCAGTATTCCCAGACAACAGACTGTGACCAGTTTGTCTCATTGGGGTGGCAAGTGATGGGCAAAGGACTGAAAATCCTTCCAAGCCACAGAAGTCTTGGTGAGGCAGGCTCAGCTGCCAGAAGCAAGCCCAGGCAGGAGGGCAGCCTCTATTCCCTCTGTAGAGGCAAAGGTGAGGCCATGAGGCATCATCTCAGCTCTGCCCAGAGGATCAAGGAGTCCTGAGAAGCTGCAGCCATGAGTTCCCTCAGCCCTGCTGGGCAGATGTACTTTCTTTGCCCTGGCTGGGGGACTGGAGAGCTGTTAATTTGCCTCATTTATTTCTCTGCTTCTGAAAACCCAGGCACCTCGCCAAAACCCTGGGAACATTCACATTTATTAAAAAAAACCTAATTATAACAACTTTAACGATGCTCTGCCAGCCCCAGCAGCAGAAAGGGAATATCTTGTCTGTGCTTTCTTTCCCCCAAACCCCTTCATGTCACACTAAAAGCACAGACTCCCACTGACTCCAGCTCTCTCTCTCACCCACCTTTCAGTGCCTTTAATCTTTAAATACCCCCAGGAAATGTCTGCTGAGGAGCTTTGTCAACCTGGACCGAGAGATGGGCCCCACAGCCTGGTCTGCAAATGCTGGAGAGCTGAGAGCAGAGCTTTGCAGGGGGCTGCCAAGAGCTCCAGGAGGGCCTCTGCCCAAGGGACCAGAAGGAGGGGAGGGTTTGCCCATGGATTTTGAGGGAAGCTGTGTCCACGCAGTGGTCACCCACCAGGTGAGAATCCATCCTACCTGGCTGAGAGTCTTCTCAGCCACCGCCTTCAGCTCTGCCAAAGGGGCCACCTCCAGGTGACCTTGTGCTGCTCTCCTTCATCTACTTTGATCTTCACCAGAAGTGGCTGCACTGGCCTAGAAGTGTCCACTGAGGATGAGAGAGAGGGGAAAAAACAAAAACGACTAAAAAACCCCATCCCAAACAGCCAAAACCCCACCTCAGTGTTCTTGTTAGCCCAGCACACAAGAGCTCAAAGTGGGGACCAGGTACAGATGGACCCAGCCCCTGAGTCTGCATGGTGGTTGTTTGCAGAGATGCCATGGGGCTTCTGCTGCCTTTTCCTGGACTATTTCCACATGGGAAGTGTTCCCCAGGGCTTAATCCAGAGTCCATGGAGGGATGCCCGATAATTTCAGTGAGTTTTAAACCAACGTGTTCTGCACAAGTCATTTTGGGAAGATCCAGATGTGCTGGGAAGGTTGATTAGATTATCACATTAACAGCCACAAAGCAGCCTGCTGGCCCTGTAGGGTCCAAAATCTCCACCTCCTGGAAGCTGACATGGACAATTCCAGGGGTAACTCATGGAGGTTTTTGATGCTACTGGTAGGGCAGCATCATCCTGATGCAAATCATCCCTTGGAGATATTCCTCCTGCACTCCATGGAGTACAGAGGGAGCTGGAGAACATCTTTTAGGTCACACACTGGCTAATCCCATCAGAAATTCATCCTGTATTAGGTGACTGTGCTGACTAGGAGCTCATTGGCAGGAAAGTTACTCCCCTGCCCCCCCCAAAAAAAGGAAAAGTTTTATGCTAACAACTTCTCAGGAGTGGTGGAGCAACCAGAACAGCACAGGCTGCAGGAGATGCAACATTTTCCAAAGGATTTGCACCTTTGGATCCTAATCGAGTGGCTATGGACTGCCAAAACTCCACCCAAAGCAGGGAGAGGAGAGGCTGTGATGCTGCTGTGCTGCTTGGAGTGGGGTGTTGCTGACCTCTAATGACTGAGCTCAGCTCCCTGCTAAGGTAATGCAGAAGCACGACCCTTCCTGGGAGCAAAACTGAAAAGCTGCTTGTGAAACCCCCTCCAGTTTGTGGAGAGAAGCTGGAAAGGCCCAGAAGTTCCTGGTGGTCCTCACCTCTCTCTGGGCAGTGCCTGTTTCACAGCTTTTCCTTCAGCTTCCTGCTTAAAACACGAGTCACTCGATGGAAACTGAATGGACCTCATGGTTTTGGTGTGCAAAACCTTCAGAAGGCAAAGGACAGAACTNGCTCCAGCCCTGCAGCTTCCCAACCTCCATCCCAGAGACCCAAATGGACACGGGGTGGGCATGGCTGGGGGGTGAGTCCAGCTGGTGGCCCCAGGAGTTCTCCAGGGCCAGGGCTTGGTGCTGGGGACAGTTTTAATCAGTAATCAGGATGAGAGGATGGAGTGCACCCTCAGCTTGCAGAGGACATCCAGTTGGGCAGGAGTGTTGATGTGCCAGAGGGTCAGAAGGCTCTGCAGAGGGGCCAGAACTGCCTGGATCCATGGGCCAAGGCCAACTGAGGTTCAACAAGGCCAAGTGCTGTGTGCTGGGCTTTGGTTGGTCTCTGATCCCAAGGAAGGGGTGATGGGACAAGAAGCACCAGCCTCAAGTTGTGCCAGGAGAACTTTAGATTGGAGCTGGGGAGGAGTCCCCATCCCTGGGATGTGGGAAAATGGGGTGGGGGAATCAGCCAGGGTCCTGGGACCAGGCTGCTGTCCAGTGTGGGCATTTCCCTGCAGCTGGGGAAATCACTGAGGTTCTGCCAGAGTTGCTCAACCCCTCCCCAGGGGCTGGCATCCTCATCCCCTGAGCTCCCAGCTCTGCCTTCTCTCAGCCTGCTCCCCTTGGTAAAGCCCTGAGGGTGCTAATTGGCCTTAATTGCTCTAAGCAGCCTCACCTAGGGGCCCAGGAGCCCTTTTCTGAGCAGCTGGGGCCTCCAGCTGCTCCCTGAGCTGTGTTGTAGCTATGGATGCTGCTGGTCCTCTACCTGGGCCTTGGGGGTCTCCCTGGGCCTGCTGGGGGTTTGTCACTCCCGTGGGAGCTGCTGTCCCCTCACTGGGGTCATACATCTCATCACCTCCACCTTGAGGCTGCAGGCAGCTGTTGGCAAAGCTGCTTGATCCTGAAGCCATCCAGGAGCTGTTTTGGAAACAGAAATCTTGATCCTGCAACACCCCCAGGGTGACTTTTCTCCCCACTTCTGAGCCTCCAGCATCTTGATGTCCCACCAACACCATCAAGAAATCCCCTCCAGCCTCTGCTTGGGCCCATGTCAGAAGCAAGGTGAACCCCAGGAAAGCTTGTGCCACCCCTTCTTTGGGGGCAAGTGGCATCTGAGCTTCAGGAAAAGCCCCCCAGAGGCCACCAAACCCTGTGGCATGAGGGGACACCGTGTCCTCTGGGTGGATTCTCCAGTGGCTGGGTGGGGTTGTGCACAGCCTGGGGATGGAGCAGCCCAGGGGGGAGCACAGGGAACCCCTCCTGGGATGTTTTCTGGGCTTGGCAAAGATCCAAGGCTGGCTTTTGGTGGGGAAAATGTGGCAGAAATCTTCCTTCCACCTGCATTTTGTCCTGGAGACCTCAGCCTTGGGTCCTTCTTCTTCACCAACCTCCTCTTCCAGGAAGCCCTGGGGTAGCTGCTGAGTTTCCCTGCCTTGGGATGTGATACCTCCTTGGCTGGGGACACTGGGGACCTCCTGGAGGCTCCGTCCTCATCCCCGAGCTGCCCTTTTCCTTCACCTCAGGCTCCACAATTCAACCATCCTAAAATCCCTTCCCCTCTGTGGGATGAGGAATGGCTCTGGGACAGGGGGGTTGGGGTTCCTCTGAGCAGGGAGGTCCCCACATACCTGGGGGCATCTCCCCCACCCTGGGGTGAACAAGGAGGTGGTGATGCTCATCCCATCTCCTTGCTCCGGGGTCACCCCGGGTCCTTCTGGAGAGTTTCTTGTCCCTTCCCTGCTCCTGGGGCCTCTCCCTCCTGCCCGCCCGGCACCGCTCCGACTGGTTTAGCCAGTGGATGGGGCGGTCCTTTCCCTTTGAAGAGCTCCCAGGAAGGGTTTGATGGCAGGAAACCTCCCGAGGAGGAGAAAGGAAAAGACAAAAAAAAAGAGGTGGTTTTGGGTTTCGGTGATGGGGGCCGGCTGCTCCAGCAGCTTTGCAGAGCTTTGGCTGCCGGTGCTGGTGAAAGGTGAGCTGCTGGAGCAGCCGGCCCCCATCACCGAAACCCAAAACCACCTCTTTTTTTTTGTCTTNGAGACAGGCCCAGAACTGTGGCTGCTGCAGGAGCCCTGTGAGCAGAAGATGGTTCCTGGAGTGGTTCTCCTTCTCCCTGGCTCCTGTTTCTATGATTTTTATTTTTTTTTTTTTTTTTTTTTTTTTTTTTTTTTTTCCCTGGGCTTCTCCTCCCCATTCACAACCTCTGGAGGTTCCTCCTTGACTCCTCACCCAGGATTCAGGCTCCAGACCCTGCTGCACGTCTGCCTCTCCAGCCTCTCACCCATCTCCTCTGCTCACTGCCCCCTCTCCCCTCCTGCTCCCTGCGGGGCAAAACCTGGAAGCCACAGCAAGGACAGAGGTGGAGCAATAGCTCCAATAGCTCTCGGCTTCTCTCGCCTCTCAGCCACCTCCTGCCTCTCCCTCCCCGGCCACTGCGTGTCCCTGTCCCCACACGCCACCACTCTGAACAGCAGAAAGAGCAAGAGGAGGAGGAGGAGGTGGTGGTGGAGGAAGGAAAACCAACAACCCGACAGCAACCTGCAAACAGAATCTCCACGTCCCTTCCCTTTCTCTCTCCAAAACAACAGAAAAGGAAACTTTGGGGAAGGTGGAACTGTGGGGAGGGTGGGGGCCACCAGCTCTCCATTGGAATTTTTTTTTTTTTTTTGAAGACTCTGGGACAGTTTCTAAGTTAAAAAAGGCAGACTGTGGCCACACTCTTTTCTTTTGAATCGTAATTATTGGGTTTGTGGGGTGTCTCCCCCCCCACCCCAATTGCTGTCGGGGTGGCCCTGCTGGGGTGGTGGGGGGGGGATGTGAAACACCCCCTCTTCCCCCAACCATGGGGCTGGGGGAGCTTCCCAAAAGCTCTCCTTGGGCTCAGGGGATGCTGGGTGGCTTGGGGAGGGGGGACTTGGTGTGGGGAACCCCATCCCCTGAAAACGACTCTGATGGATGTTTGGGAACCTCTTTCCCTCCCTGCTTCCATCAGCTGCTCAATGGGGTAAAGAGTGTCTCCAGCTCCATGGTGGCCCCCAAGAGCCCAGGGGTGGGCATGGCTGGGGGGTGAGTCCAGCTGGTGGCCCCAGGAGTTCTCCAGGGCCAGGGCTTGGTGCTGGGGACAGTTTTAATCAGTAATCAGGATGAGAGGATGGAGTGCACCCTCAGCTTGCAGAGGACATCCAGTTGGGCAGGAGTGTTGATGTGCCAGAGGGTCAGAAGGCTCTGCAGAGGGGCCAGAACTGCCTGGATCCATGGGCCAAGGCCAACTGAGGTTCAACAAGGCCAAGTGCTGTGTGCTGGGCTTTGGTTGGTCTCTGATCCCAAGGAAGGGGTGATGGGACAAGAAGCACCAGCCTCAAGTTGTGCCAGGAGAACTTTAGATTGGAGCTGGGGAGGAGTCCCCATCCCTGGGATGTGGGAAAATGGGGTGGGGGAATCAGCCAGGGTCCTGGGACCAGGCTGCTGTCCAGTGTGGGCATTTCCCTGCAGCTGGGGAAATCACTGAGGTTCTGCCAGAGTTGCTCAACCCCTCCCCAGGGGCTGGCATCCTCATCCCCTGAGCTCCCAGCTCTGCCTTCTCTCAGCCTGCTCCCCTTGGTAAAGCCCTGAGGATGCTAATTGGCCTTAATTGCTCTAAGCAGCCTCACCTAGGGGCCCAGGAGCCCTTTTCTGAGCATCTGGGGCCTCCAGCTGCTCCCTGAGCTGTGTTGTAGCTATGGATGCTGCTGGTCCTCTACCTGGGCCTTGGGGGTCTCCCTGGGCCTGCTGGGGGTTTGTCACTCCCGTGGGAGCTGCTGTCCCCTCACTGGGGTCATACATCTCATCACCTCCACCTTGAGGCTGCAGGCAGCTGTTGGCAAAGCTGCTTGATCCTGAAGCCATCCAGGAGCTGTTTTGGAAACAGAAATCTTGATCCTGCAACACCCCCAGGGTGACTTTTCTCCCCACTTCTGAGCCTCCAGCATCTTGATGTCCCACCAACACCATCAAGAAATCCCCTCCAGCCTCTGCTTGGGCCCATGTCAGAAGCAAGGTGAACCCCAGGAAAGCTTGTGCCACCCCTTCTTTGGGGGCAAGTGGCATCTGAGCTTCAGGAAAAGCCCCCCAGAGGCCACCAAACCCTGTGGCATGAGGGGACACCGTGTCCTCTGGGTGGATTCTCCAGTGGCTGGGTGGGGTTGTGCACAGCCTGGGGATGGAGCAGCCCAGGGGGGAGCACAGGGAACCCCTCCTGGGATGTTTTCTGGGCTTGGCAAAGATCCAAGGCTGGGTTTTGGTGGGGAAAGAGTGGCAGAAATCTTCCTTCCACCTGCATTTTGTCCTGGAGACCTCAGCCTTGGGTCCTTCTTCTTCACCAACCTCCTCTTCCAGGAAGCCCTGGGGTAGCTGCTGAGTTTCCCTGCCTTGGGATGTGATACCTCCTTTGTTGGGGACACTGGGGACCTCCTGGAGGCTCCGTCCTCATCCCCGAGCTGCCCTTTTCCTTCACCTCAGGCTCCACAATTCAACCATCCTAAAATCCCTTCCCCTCTGTGGGATGAGGAATGGCTCTGGGACAGGGGGGTTGGGGTTCCTCTGAGCAGGGAGGTCCCCACATACCTGGGGGCATCTCCCCCACCCTGGGGTGAACAAGGAGGTGGTGATGCTCATCCCATCTCCTTGCTCCGGGGTCACCCCGGGTCCTTCTGGAGAGTTTCTTGTCCCTTCCCTGCTCCTGGGGCCTCTCCCTCCTGCCCGCCCGGCACCGCTCCGACTGGTTTAGCCAGTGGATGGGGCGGTCCTTTCCCTTTGAAGAGCTCCCAGGAAGGGTTTGATGGCAGGAAACCTCCCGAGGAGGAGAAAGGAAAAGACAAAAAAAAAGAGGTGGTTTTGGGTTTCGGTGATGGGGGCCGGCTGCTCCAGCAGCTTTGCAGAGCTTTGTCTGCCGGTGCTGGTGAAAGGTGAGCTGCTGGGTGCTGGTGGTGGTGTGTGTGTGGGGAGGGGGGGTTTGTCCCCCTTCCCTGGCCAGTTTGTGTCTCCAGCAAGGCCCCTGACCAGCACTGAGGCTGAATCCGGGAGTGCCTGGCCCAAACCTGACCTGGCTTCACTCCAGATTCAGAGAGGACTTGGGGATGTCCACCACGGGGCAGTGAGAGGTGGGTGCTCTGGCCACCACTTTGGGGGGGTTGGGGGGTGAGTTTGGGTGAGAAAAAGCTGTTGTAGGTGGAAAGGAAGGCTTGGTGACCCCCAGCTGAGGGCTGGCACCCCATTCCCTGCCCCACAGACCCATCACCACCTCCTTGGTGGAACATAGTGGGGCCCTGGCCAGGGCTGGGACCAGAGGTGTGATTGATGCTGGGCTGTCACCCATGGGAGGTGGCTCTGGGGCTCCTTTGTGACCCAACCCAACCCATCAACTGGTGAGGTCTGAAGATGGTTGTGAGCTGCTGGGGACCAGCTTGAGGTGCCTCTGGCTGCCAGGAGAGCTTGGGATGCTTTGGGAGGTGGGAGCTGGGGTTTATTTCTCAGCCTGATCCTGGTTTCCTCCCAAGTTTGGAGCCTTTCTTGCTTCTCATCTCTGTAACTCAGCCCAGGGCTTCACCTCCTGGTTTCTGCTCCCTCTGCTTGCAGGTGAGGGGGGGACCTGGGTGTCTTTCTCTGCTGGATCCCAGCCAGCAGCAAGTCCCATCCCTTCCCTCCCATTGCAAAGGGGGGAGGTTTGAGGTCCCCCCTTCAGCTCCCTCGTGGACCTTCCCCCAGCCCCCCTCAGCACCTCCATGTCAGTTTTTCCAGG
The DNA here is from genome assembly GCA_038090715.1 of Florisuga fusca. Lineage (NCBI taxonomy): Eukaryota > Metazoa > Chordata > Aves > Apodiformes > Trochilidae > Florisuga > Florisuga fusca. The sequence goes on along the minus strand of JAAWXA010000017.1, from coordinate 19,847,398 downwards.
GATTCTGGACCTGAGGAACGTGGGTTGCACCTCTGGGTCACCGAGGACATCACTGCCCTTATCACTGCACGTCCTGTCCTCACGCTTGGGTGGCACCTGGGGACAAGATGGGACCTTAGCCCCACGCTGGTGGGGTGCAGCATGGTGGGGGCCCCCTTGGGGGCTGCGAGGGGAGCAAAGTGCCCGGCAGGGTTGCAGGACTGAAGGTCAGCAGCAGATAAAGGCTCTGAGGAAGGGGTTGGCCCTGGCCCCAGGAGCTGCTGTGGCTCGGGGAAGCGTTGCCGGGTTGATCTCCGCTGGGTGGAGATCTCCTCCTGCTCCAGGAGTTGGGCTCATCCGGCCCTGTTGCTGCAAGGCCACCTTCTGGGTTGGGGAGAGATGGAGGCAGAGAGCAAAGAAACTCTCAGGATTTATACGTTTAAGCAGCACTCGGGGAAAATGGAGGGGTTGGGTGGGCCTGGAGCAGCCTGCTGCAGTGGGAGGTGTTCCCTGCCTGTGCTTGAAGGTCTTTAAGGGCCATTCCAGCCCAAACCAGATGGTTCTGTGGTTCTAAAATTCCCATCTGGTAACTAAACAACAACAAAAAAAATCAATCCTTTCCTGGTGCAACAAATACCAGCCTTGGGAAGATGCCTCAGCTGAGGTCACGGTGCCTCAGATCTACATTTGATGGCACAAAATAAATAAAGGCAAAGAAGTTTCTCTTGGTCCCTACAAGTGTGCAGGTGCAGCAAGGGCCACCTACTGCCTCCTGTGGCTGGGGTAGAGTTTTATTCTAGGTGACCAGAGGGAAACTGAGGCATTTCCCAGTCCCTACTCAAAACTGTGATGCAGGATCATGCTGTCGTCCTCCAAAATCTTTGAGGGTGCACAAGGTTGATCACTTTTTGGGAGATGGAGATCTTCTGTGCAGGGGGCTGGAAGAGAAATGTTTTTTTTCTCTAGAAAGGTGATTTTTATCTCCTTGTTGTTTTTTAAAAACTCCTCCACCCCCCACCTCCCCCCCA
>JAAWXA010000017.1:19794735-19846371 GCA_038090715.1 Florisuga fusca | reverse complement strand
GTGGGACGAGAGGTTCAGCACCCAGAGAAGGGGATGAGGCTCCTGGATGGTCTTCTGGGTGCTGAACCTCTCGTCCCACCACGAAGAACCTTCAGCTGCTCTTCCTGGTGGGAAAAGGGGTGAGCCAGGCCTGCCCCACCCCACTGCCATGCCTTTGGCCCCTTTTCCCCCCTCAGAGGACTGGGGTGAGCTGGGGTGTGGGGTGTCTGGCCCTGCCAGAGGCTAATGATTAACCCTGCACCCCGTGTCCCCGGCGCCATTTTGATCAGGCCGGGATGGCGGCTCCGGCCCCTCAGTCCTGGGCTTCCCCTCAGGAACCTCCTTGTCCTGGCCATGGCTTCCCCTCATGGACCCCTTCATCCCAACCATGGCTTTCCCTCAGAGACCTCCTCATCTGGCCATTGCTTCCCCTCATCGACCTCCCTTGGCCAGGCCCTGGCTTCCCCACAGGGACCCTCCTCATCCCACCCATGGCTTCTCCTCAAGGACCCCCTCATCCTGGCCCACTGTTCCTCTGGAACAGAGAGGGCTTGGAGCTGTGTGTCCACCCCCCTGCTTCCCCTGTCCTGGTGGCACTGGTGCCCTAAGGGCCACTTTTGGGGCTCCCTTCTTCAGAGGGAGGTGGTGGGATGAAGGTTGTGTTCCCAGCAATGTGTCCCATTGCTGCATTTCCACCTGATGATCCACCGTGGGTCCAAGTTTGGGGGTCAGAGAAGGCCACCTCCTTCCCCTGTGGTGGTCCCAGGGCTGCTGGAGCCCCTGCATGGCTCGGGTGGGTGATCTGAAGTCAGAGTGGTGAAGGGTGTGGGTTATCTCTGGGGCTTGTTCCTGGTGGGAAAAGGTGGCAGCTCCCTGTTGGGTTTGAGGGTGAGCATTGCCTTCTCTCCCCCTTTGTAACCTTGGCTGCTGGGTGGGATTAACCCCACACCTCAGCCGTGGCCATGGGGGGTGGACAGCCCCGTGCCACCTCTTGTTCTCCTCCTGAGGGACGTGGGGATGCAGAGCCCACCCGTGGCCGGAATCACCTTCATCCCAGGTGGTGGGGACAAAGGGGTTTCTCACCCTGCTTTGGTCCCTGGGGGGGGATGCCACCCCACTGCTGGTTTCACCCCAAGGTGCCCACCCCGTGTCCATTTGGGTCCCTGGGATGGAGGTTGGGAAGCTGCAGGGCTGGAGCTGAGCACCATGCTCCCTGCATCACCCCAACAGCCTCGTTGGGACCTCCCTGCAAAAAAATCAGAGGTGAAACATGATGGGTGGCAAAACCCTGACAGCCCAGGGCTGGACCCCCCATCTCCTGGGGCGGAGATGCTTCCCCTTTGTATTTTTTTTTTTTTTTTTCCCCTTTCTTTCACCGAAAGCCCGAGGCTGCGGCGGTGGGACGGGAGGAGAGGCTCTGGGGCTGCACGTCTGGGAAAGCTTGTGCTCGGGGAGAGTGTTTATCAGAGCGGTTTGACAAGAGTTCTGGAAAGGGCTGTGACCTCTCGGAGCTCCGGCACCGACTGTTGCCCACGGGGCATTCCCAGCTCTCCGCAGTTTTGTCTCTGGCAAAGGAAGGAGCGAGCTCCGGGCTTCAGTCCTGAGCTGCCGAGTCCCCGGCCCGACCCCTCCCCAAATCAAACAGGAGCGGGAGGTGGGACCTGTTGGCTGCTGGAAACTTTATTCCGCTGGAGATGGGTGGAAGGAGATTCCTGGAGGTCATGTGTAGTTTGTCCCTTTCCTCTGCCTTCCCAGTCGCCCTGCCCCAAGTTAAAAAAAAACAAACAAACAAGAAATGAAAAGAGGAGGGGAAAGGGTTTGTGTGAGAGAAGAACTTTTACTGTCTGGTTTGAGTCAGATTGGCCAGAAACAGAATTTCCTCCTTTAAATCTCAAGGGGCCTGTGCTAGAAGGAAGGTGAAAATTATTGTGATTGTTGTTATTGTTTTTGTAAATAATAATAATAATAATCCCAAATCAAGGTATGTCCAGGCAAGCATTTCAGAAGAGGAGAAGACACCTCCTTGTTGTTACCTGGGGTTGGGGAACCCTCCTGGGGTCATCTGCTGCCTGTCAGATGTGTGACTGTCCCTCTGGGCTAGGCTTGACCTCATGGTAGGAGGAGTTGTGTTGAGGCTGGTGACCAGCTAGAGGGGACAAAGGCTTTCCCTTTCACTGGAGTGGAACTGGTGCTGTAGAGTTCCCCTGGCTTTATTCTGGTTGTGGTTTTGCTTCTGGTATCACAGGAGAAGCTGGGCCAAGCATTTTTAGGTGTGAGCTTTCTGTTTCAATCCTGCCCTGTCCCTGTGGGCTGTGTCCTACATCTCAGGTGTCTGAGCCCCTTTTTGGCCACATTGTTGGCACGAAGATGACTGCACTGGGGTGGTGACTGGATGCTGGCTCTCCCTTGGACCAAGGATGGGCTTTCCTGCTCCCCAGAGCACAGCTCAGTTGGAGCCAGGGTGCTGGGTCTCTCTCATAGGGATGAGGTTTGTGTCAGGGCCAGGAAGGTGTCCTGCTCCAGGGCAGTAGAGAGGTAGAAGTCCACAGCCAAGGTCAAGGAGGGGTTCACCTCCTTGGGCTGTCAGGAGCTGGATGGATGCAGCTTTTCTGCAGGGAAAGAGGAGGTGGTGGCTTTGGAGTTTTGCTCTGGGTCTGCTGACAGCTTGTTGGGGCTGGGGGTGGCTGAGCCCGGGCATCTTTCTGCAGTTTAATGCTGACTGAAAATGTTGTGTCCTCCTCTGCTCTCCTCATCCCCAGCGTGCTCAGGAGAAGAGGGTGATGTTGCTCAGTGTGGGGACACCCCAGAGAGGAAGGAGCTCAATGGGGCAGCTCCCATTTCCGTGGCTGTGCCCGTGTTTGAGGACAGGCTTTGAGGTCCTGGTGTTCCAACATGAAGGGTCTTCCCCTGCCAACCCCTGCTGGGTGCTGAACCACAGGAGGATCCAACTGGTTTGGTGAAGCACAAGCCAAGATGGTTGGTGGGCTGGTGGCTCAGCCCTGCCAGAGGGATCTGAGGAGGGATCCTTTCTGGGTTGCTCTCCTTTGGGATCAGCTGGAGCCTGATGCTTTCAGGACCAGCTCGCAGATTTGCAAGTCTGATGGGCTTTCTGCCTGGCAGGTGTCTGCAGGGCCAGGGGGAAGTGAAGCTGGAGGCCCCAGGAAAGGTGATTTTTGTCCCTCTGCTCTTGCAGGGAGACCCTCAGGGATGGTCCTGAGCCAGGGTGCTGGTGCTGAGAGGCTCCTTGCAGACCAGATCCTCTTGTGGGAGCGGGTCCAAAGTCATCGGGGGAGCTTGGAACTGCTCAGCAGGCTTCAGACCAAACCGGTGATACCGGTCAGCCCGAGACTGGGAAATTTTGGGGGGGATCTCAGCCACCCTCCTTTGTTGTTTTATTTCTCTTAATCCCCCAAACCGCAGCCTTCCCCGTGGCACGCAAGTGCTGCTGGAAGGTGCTGAGCTGCAGGATGAGGCAGCTTGGCCCAACTTGGAGCTCTCTGGAGCACAATGGCTTTGTCCAGGTGGTACAAAGGCTGATTGTTCAGCCCCAGCTTGGGGGGGGGAATGTTTGGCTGGGCAAGGTGGGGAGCGGGAGAAAGGGACAGTGCAGAAGAAGAACAAAATTCCAGGTGTGTTTTGGCTTTTCCTCCTGCTCAGCCCGGGCTGGAACCTGTTTGCTGGTGAGGGAGCAGTTGCAAATTAGCCTGAAAAGTGTGGGGTTGGGTTTGTGGTTTTTTGTTTTTTTTTTTTCTCTCCCTGAGCACTATAAAAGGCAAGTAGGAAAAAAAACCAGGGAGGAAACGAGCGGGGGACTCCGAGTCCATAATAAACACAACGGATTTCCCTGGATTGCTCTTCCTCCCGTCGTCCCCTGAAGTCAACTTGGGGAGGTCCAAGGTAGTGCATTTCTGACCTGTGCATCATCAACTGTGAATTTTCCCCTCTCAAACCTGTTTGGTCAGCTACCCTACGCTATTTTGTTCTCCTTCCCTGGTCCAGTGAGTTCTTTTATCTAACCCATCCACTGCAAATAATCACACTTACGGCCGCCTTGTTAGCTGAGCCCCCTGATTAGAATATTTGCTTTTCTTGTGCTCCATTGGTGAATTACATGAGTCACAGGGTACAGTTGGTGTTTGGGGATTGGATAACTCGTGTTTACAATTCAGATGTTCTCAGAACTTGAGCTAGCATGAAAAACTCTCCAAAAAGCCCCATGGGCTGTTTACCACATCAAAGAAGTTCAGCCCCTTCCAAGCTCAGGTTGAAACTCAAACAAAGAATTGTTCATTAAGTTCAGAAATGCTTGGAGAATCCTTTGAAAATTATGACTTTTGAATTTCTTTTTAATGTGATGAGGACCTTCCAGTTTCCACCACGGGCAGGATTTGCAAGTATTAAAATGCATTTAATGACCTTGGTCTTTGTAGTATTTCCAGTAGGATCAGGAGGAGAGGATGGCAAGAAATCAGTCCCAGGGTAGCAGGTCTGAAAACACAGGAGATAAAAATGTCATCCACCCATTATCATGTCTGTCAGGCAGTTTGTTTCATGGGTGCCAGCCCAGCACCTTAGTGCTCCCGTTGCTATTTTCTGGTTTGTTGCTCCTCGAGGACAGTCTGGGGAGCTGACCCCAGGGGCTGGCTGAATATATGCAAATGGAAATCCTTCTTGCAGGGAATTAAGTAGGTTTGGTGGTCTCTAAAATGTAGAAATGACCCAGGTTTGTTAAACTGAACAGAAAATTCAGGGCATCTCCCCGTCCCAAGCGATCGCTCAAGATGCTGTTGGTGTAGAACTTAAGGTTTCATTCTGAGCAGTTTCCAGTATTGGGTGTTTTTGTGGTTCTGTCTCGTGCTTTGGGGAGAACTCAAACTCATTGGCTTGGCTGGAGCTTTGCCACCACCTCTGGGGGACAATGTGTCACAGCCCTCACCTTCCCCAGGGGCTGGCAAAGCCCAGGCTCCAAAATGCTCTGCCTGCAGCTTCTCCAGGGCTTGGTGCCTTCTCTGCTGGAACTATTGCCGGTTCTTGGTCTGGGCCATATTTTCCTTTAATTAATAGCAATTAGAAATTAATTTCCAGGCAGGGAAAATGCATTTAGGAGAAGGTTTGTGGTGAGGGAATGGATCTTCAGGAAACTTTTTGAGGCTTCCTGCTCTCTGTGAGCAGAAGGACCATAAATCAATGGTCCATAAAACCATAAATAAATGAAAAGAGAGGCCAGCATGTGTGGCAGAAGGGGCTGCAGCAGGTGGACCTGCTCCAGCATCCCCCTCATTCTCCAGTGCTGGAGGCATCTCCTTGGCTGGGTGCTGTGCTGGGTGCTGTGCTGGGTGCTGTGCAAGCTGAGGAGAACAAAGTTGGCCCAAGGACCTCCTGGTTCAAACAGAAAGCTTTTCACCTGCCTTAGGCTTTGTTTTGTTTTGCTGACTGGTTTGGCGAGGAAGCTGGGGGCTGTCAGGATGGTGGGATTTGCTCTCTGTGAAACCTGACCTGGCTTTTCCCAGAGGTGCACGGGGGAACTGGGGCTGCCTCGTACCGGGAAGAACAGGATCTTGTTTTGGGGCTGTTTTATCACTTGCTGAGTGCCAGGAGGACCTCACAAGCCCCAGCAAGCAGGGGGATGACTCACTCTGCCTTTGTCAGCCCCTGCCCTGGGAATGTGCTGCTTTTCTTCTGATCAGAGGAGGTGATGAGTGTGAGGTGTGAGATGGTTCAGGCAGAATGAATCCCACCCATAACCCTGCTGAGGAAGCTCTCCCTGAGCTCCACCAGCCCTCTCATGTCACACTCTGGTCAGGACATCATCCAGAGGGGAGCTGGAAGGCTCAAGGAGCAGCCTAGTGTCCAGTGGAATGGCTGGAAAGAGGTGGATGAATTTGTCCAGGTCCCACTTTCTCTGCTTCAGGGTGTGCTGGGGCTGAGAAGTGGAGCTGCAGCACTGGGTGCCCACTCAGCTTGATGGGAAACCTCCACTTGGCTTTGTTGGGCTTCACCCCAGGCTTTGCTGAGCCCAGAGCAGCTCAGGATTAAAAAAAAAATCTGTGGACAAAGGGACAGCCCCCTCACATCCTCGTGTCACTGTTGGTGTGGGCTTTCTCCAAGCTCAGTGTCCCCAAGGTCTACCCTGCTAGGCTGTTCCCCATCCATTTCTGGCTTTATTTTTGGAAGGGTTTCTGCTTGCTCTCTTGGAGCCTGCTGGAGCCTGGCTGCTCCAAACTGCTCCTCTCCCAGGCACTTGACCTTGGAGTTGGATGAGAGTGTTTTTTTTCCTGGTTCCTTTGGCCTTTGGGATTGCTGACTCTAGTGGCCTGATTCCTGTGATAAATGGCCAAGGTAGATTGCCTTGGAGTGAGGCTTTATCAGCTGCTGGAGGAAACAACTAGCAAACAGAGCCAGCAAGTCTGCTGGAAACCTTGCTGCCTCCTGGCTCAGGCAGAGGTCAGCCAAGCTCCCAGCTCTGCCCACATCTGCCTTGACAGTGATGTTTGGCCTCAAGGAAACTCCTGGACCAGAGTTATCCCCTCCCAAAGCAGCTGGGTCAGCTGCTGGGTCATCCAGGAGCTCCTGGGCAAAGGGTTTCTCTTTGTGGCCATCTTCTGCTCCAGGAGCTGCTCTTGCAAGTGGAAAGGTGTGAAAGCTTCAAGATGGAAAGGTGGTTTGGGATGGAGCACCTCTGGAAGTCTTCTCCATGGACTCCAGAGAGCTTGCAGGGAGGCTCCAGCTTAGGTGCTCCTTTTCCACGTAGCCAAAGGTGTGGAGATGCTTCCTGCCCCTCACCATGGGGCTGAATGCTTGGAGGGCAGCAGTAGCTTGATGGAACTTTTCTTTTAAGCTCTTTTGGCTCTGCTGCCAGCACTGGGGCTTTGTTGCTCAGAGCAGCTGCAGGTTTGGCCCCGTGTGTAGCTGGAAGGAGGAGTCCTGGGGGATTCTGTGCTAATCCCCCTTTGCAGAGAGTTCCAGAAGACTTGAGGAACAAACAGAAAATAACGTCGATCGAGGTCAATATCAAAACCAAATGATCAGAGAAACAAATATTTACCCAGGTCAATATTTAACTAGGGAGACAATAAACGCTGATATTGAACCAAATCTGTATATAAATATGGTCTATTTATAACGTGCTCCTTTGAAGGGGCACTGCCAGGTACTTGCCATGGTCTTTGATTGATGATTATCCTCCCCATTGTTTGCTGATTCCCTCGGAGGTTGGAGTTTCATGCAGGTGCACGTAGGACAAAAAAAAAAAGAAATAAAGGTGCCCTGCGTCATCCCCAGCCCTTCTCCCACGCCTGCCCCTGCTCAGGGGGTTTCCTCACCCCCAGGAGTGGGTGTTCAGCTGTCCCCTCATCCCTTGACCCCCCTGCCTGGCAGGGCTGTGCTGCTGCTTGACCTTTCCTTGCAGCTCTCTTCCCAAAAGGTGGCTGTGGGGAGCCTGGGAAGGTGCCTTGATGCCTCCTAGAACTTCCGAGCAGGCTTGGGGGGTGCGTGGGGGACAAGCCAGGGCTGGAAGCTGCCAAGTACTAAAGAAATTCCCCCTCCTGGAGCCCTTTGCCCCTCCAACCCTCTCCCTCTGCCAGCTCCAGGAGCTCGTTGCCTGTTTAGCAAACATTGATTGTGCTCTCCTTGTCCCCAGCTGCTGGTGGTGACAAGGTCCGATGGTGGTGACACCGTCTGGTGTTTCTATGATGCTTTTGTTGTTTGTCAACTGGGCATTAGAAAGCATTTAATCACGGGCAGGACACCTCCCACCTCCTGCCCTGGACAGCCCAGGGTGCTGAGTCCTCTCCTGGCCCTGCTGGCAAAGGGACATGGTTGGCCCCAGCACCCTTTTTGTCCTCCCAAGGGATGTTTGTCTTGGGCCCTGCGTGTATTGATCGTGGTCCTGATAAGAACTCACTCTCCTTTGGCAATGTCTGGAGGGAAGGGGGATGGGGAGAGGTCTCCAGGAGGTTCCTGCAGGTTTTTATGGAAACTGGCAGATGGTGGAAAGGGAGGGGGGGGATACTGGTGTTGGGGCCTATTAGCCACAGGAGAATCCACTCTGGGGGGTGCAGGGCTTCCTGGTTGTCTGTCCTCATCCAGCAGCTGGCTGGGGGGGTGGCTTTGTCCTGATCCCAGGGTGCTGGGTGCTCCCCAATAAATGGCTCTGGCAGAGCCTGCTGGGGCTATCTTGCCCATCAGGTCCCAGGTTCACCCAGTGTCACACAGTCCTGCTGGTCCAGTGACACAAACTGGTGTCCCGTGGCTTTGTCTGGAGAGGACAAAATGCTCCTGCACACCTCCTTCCTTTTCCTGCTTGGAAAACCATCCTCTGTACTCAGAAACAGATCCTGGGACTTGGAGCTGTTGGTCTGTGGCTCCTCCAGTGGCTGCTGGAGCCCTTGTGGGTGGGTTTGTGGCATGGTCACCCCCAGACCTTGGACCTCACCCTTGTCTCAGTGGTGCTGGACCTGCTGGGGGCTGGAGCCCCCCTGAAGACCAAGTGGCTTTTCAGATGGAAGGCTCTGGAGGCTTTCTGCTCCACGTCAGGATGAGTTCCCCCTGGAGTGCTGAGCTGAACTGAGCTCCCTGGCTCCCTGAGGAGCTCAGCCCTTCTCCAAAAGGCAAGGAAATGGTTAATTCCCTGCCTGGGGCTGGCAGGCAGGCAGGAAGGGATGGGCTTCCAGGTGATGACCTTCCAGGTCACTGCTGTCTCATCTGAGCCCACCAGGGTGCCTTGTCCTCAGCTGCCCCCTCCAGAGCCACCCCAGGCAAGGCTGAGCTGGCTACCTGGCTACCAGGACCTGCTGGGGGCTGGCCAAGGAGTCTGCAGAGATCTGGTGTCTCTGGGGCTTCCTCCTGCTGGGGTCCTCAGTGCCTTCCTTTGTCTTTGTGCTGCTTATCCCTGGAGCCCTGAATGCAGGCAGCTGGCAGAGCAGGGAGTTCTGGGGGTCTCCTGGTGTGGTTGAGCCCAAAATGAGGGATCCAGCAGCTGGAGCAGCACTTGCACTTGATGGGGGTGATGGGACACCCCTTCCAGCCCCATAGCTCTGACCTGGAGATGTGATGTCTAAGTATCTCCTCGTGCTTCTGGACATGAAGACCACACAGAGACCTGCAGCTCCCCAGGGCTGGGAGCTCTCAGCATCCCCAGCCTGGCTGGCACCCAAGCCCAGGGAGAGGTGGGCTTTCCCCAGGTCCTCTGTTGGTAGGAGCCATGGAGGTGCTGGGTGTGGAGCTGAGTGTCTCCTGCCCACCAAAGCATCTTGTGGTGGGTGCCTGTGCCAGGGGAGGGGGTGCTGGGGTTTGGTCATGGCCCTGGGGCATGTGGCCGAGGGTTTCCTGGCACCAGGGCTCCCACCTGCCCCTTGCCCACCCCTCCTGTCACTGTTCTCCATCACCATCTCCATGGCTGGGGGGGCTGGGGGGTGGGAGATGCTGGTGATGGTGGTGGGGACCTGCCTGCTGACAAGGTGGNAACCATCTTGGCTTGTGCTTCACCAAACCAGTTGGATCCTCATGTGGTTCAGCACCCAGCAGGGGTGGTGGTGGGGACCCTTCATGGTCGGGGGAAGTTGGGTGGGCACCGTGGGAGAGCACCAGACTAACCCAGGCCTGTCTGCCCCACAGCTCCACCCAATGAGGATGGAACAGCGGATGCCACCGCTCATTCTTGAGGTGAAGCCCTTTCCTCCTCCTTCCCTCTGCATCCTTCTGCCCCTCTTGGTGAGAGGTACCCTGAAAGCCCCTGAGAGATGGAGCTGGGGCTTCCCTGCATGAGTGGGGGTCACCCTGAGCCACTGGGGAGGCCATGGTGGCACCTCTGCTCCCTCCTTCCAGCCTTCTCCATCTAACCCTAACCCTAACCCACCCCCTGGGGCCAGCTCCTTCCTGGCCCCTGTGTTCTCCACTAACTGGATCCCCGCCAAGCATGAAGGGAGCCAGGAGTGACACCCGAGCAGGATCCCACCCAGATCCATCAGCACTGACTCACCCATCCCCATTGTGCTGACTCTGGGCTGAGAAGCTGGTTTGGGGCAGAGGATGGGCTGGGAGGTGCTGAAGGACATGGGTGGCTCTCGGGTGTCAGCACTCAGCACCAGCAGTGTGGGAGCAGGCAGGGGCTCCACGGTGGTTTTGGGGCCACAAGCAAGAAAAGTTGCCCCATTTTTCCCCACTGGAAAAAAGAGCTGGGCCACCACCATCAGCAGTACTAGGACAGCCTGGGTTCCAGCAGGCTGGGGCTGGGATCCTTTCCTGCCCCCCAACACCTCCTTTCCTCAGCTCCCTGGAGATGCTGAGGATCAGCAGGGGCTTCATGGGGTGAGGAGAAGACTTTTTACTCTGCAGGTTGGGGTGGTTGTGAGGGGAAAGGAGGCCAGGAGACAGGGAGGAGAAAGCAGGTTGTGGATCTGCACTTAGGGCCCTCCCAACACCTTTCTACATCTCAAATCCCTGCCCCACAAAGAGCCACTGGAGGTGTGGAGGGGGAGACCTTCCCTTAGGAACTGAAGGTGAGAAAGTGAAATGCCAGAGATAAGGGAAGTGGAGAAGTCAAAAGGCACCCAAAGCCCTCCCCTTGCCCAGCTCCTGGTGGTTTCACTGCTCAGGTATGTTTGGCATTTCCAGCCTCTGGTACTGCCTTGAGCCAGCTGCTCCCAAGGGTGACACCAACATCCCAAAGGCAGGAGCACCCAAGGCTCAGCTCCAAAGCCTTGGCAGGGTTCTGCCTTGGGCAGCCAGCCTGGCTTGGACACTTGAGGGGGGAGCAGAGAAGGGAACCAGAGGTTCTGATTCTACCAGGAAGGAGTGGAGGAGCTCTGGCGCTCTTCCCTTGATGATGCTTGAGCTTCAGGGGGTGCAGGAGTTTCCTCACTTGGAGCATGGTCCTTCCAAGTCCTTCCAAGTGCAGCCACTCTCATCCTCCCCCCTGTAGCAGGAGGTGTGTTTGTGGCAGGGACTTTGGGTGGCTGCCAGCTCACCCAGGCCTGGCTGCCATGGCTCAGGGAGGTGCAAAAAAAACCTCTGAATGAGCTGGAAGTGCAGGTGAAACATTTCGCTGGAAAAGGGCGAGGAAATCTCTTGGGTCCCATCCAGCTTTGTTCCGAGGTTGTGGCGGGGATGACTTTGGCCCCTGGCACTCCAGTGACATCGTTCAGAGCTGGAAAAATCCCTTGGCTGAAGCCTGGCAGGGTGTGGGGTGAGGCCAGTTTGCTCTGCCAGGGGAACCTGGGGGTTCTGCCAGGGGAACCCTGTGGTTCTGCCAGAGGAACCCTGTGGTTCTGTCAGGAAAACCCAGAGGTTCTGCCAGGGGAACCCAGTGGTTCTGCCAGGGAAACCTGGTGGTTCTGCCAGGGAAACCTGGTGGTTCTGCCAGCTCCTCTGCATATGAATGAGTCCACCAGGGCTTGCAATGAGCTGACACCTGGATAACCACCTAATGAAAAGCTGGAGGTTCAGAGCAGAGCGTTGCCTCTGGGCTCTCAGCCCTCAGAGAGCAGAACCTGAGTCATCAGGTGTCAGGGATGACTTTCCTAGCGGGTTGCTCCATCGGGTTGCTGAGTTACTGGGCCTGGATCCAATGGGATGTGGCATCAGATGTGAACCAGCAGCCTCTCCAACTTCATCCCATCTCTAGCCCTGCATCCTCCTGTCTGTGGCTGCCCCAGCCCTGGCAGTGTCTCAGCCCGGGTTGGATGGGGTTGGAGCAGCCTGGGCTGTGGGAGGGGTCCCTGCCCATGGCAGGGGGCTTGGAATGAGCTGATCTTGGAGGTCCCTCCCAACCCAACCCAGTCTGGGGTTCTGTAATCCATCCCTGCTCCTCCAGCCCTGGCTGCACCTCCAGCAGCTCTCAGGGGGATGGATGCTGGCCAGGATTTGGGGGTTCATGTGAGAAGAAGGTTTGGAGCTGATTTCCACAGAGGTGGGAGGGCTGTGGGGCTGTGGCACACAGGGGGAGCACGAAGAGCCCAGCGAGGTGGCCCCGAGCCCCTGGAGAAGGAGAAGGTGCAAAGGGCATTTTTCTGAGGGCCCCTTCCTCATTGCAGTAGTTTGGGGTTGGGTTTGTTTTTTTTTTTGAAGAGGAAATGGCGACCAGCTTAGGAAAAAAAAGAAAAAGGAAGCTCTGGGTGGGCACAGAGAAGCGGAAGGACAGAATGAAAACCTCTTAAGTTAAAACCTCCTCAGTAAAGGGGGAAGGGAGGGGCCCTCTCTGTCTGCTTTTATTTTTTTCTTTCTTTTTTTTTTTTTTTCCCAAAGGAATTTTCTGATCATTATTAATTGGCCCTGAATGGAACAAGAAATTGCTGCCTTGTGAGACATTCTGAAAGTTTGCTTTTTCCTCTTGGAACTGAAACATTGATTGCACAGGGGGGGAAAGTTTTTTTTTTCCTGAGGGGGAGACCTTAATGGGAAAGTCAACTTGGAGGTGGGTTTGATCTGCCAGGTTCTGTGGTCTGGGCTCTTAAACCTGATGCCTCAAACGAAATCTGATCAGAGCAGATGGATTCACTTCTGAGTCACTTTAGGATCCGATGGTTTTCATGAAAACTGAGAACTTGTGAGAAAAACGTTGGAGATCCAATTCAAAGCCTCAAGGTCTCAAAAATGCAACAGATTTGGGGGTGTTTTCACTGTGTGCATCCAGTACCAGAGGTGCTGCCCACAGGTGAGGGGTAGAACCTGGTTTATTTGATCCTTAGGAGGAGCCACTGGCAGAGAAGTGGTGGCATGGGAGAAAACCTCAGAGGTTTTGGGTTGGTTTTTTTCATCCTCAGAATGTGCCAGGCACTGCTGAGCCATGGAGAGACCTCAGGGCCTCCTTCCCAGGGCTCTGGGAGGAGCAGGAGAGGAGCTGGGGCTCTGCAGGGGATGTTGGTGTCTGCTGGAAGTCCTGAGAGCCAGAAGATGCTTTTGGGTTGGGTCAGTGGTTCTGGCAGCTGGCAGGATGCTTTGCCAGAGGAAGCTCCTCCAGCCTGTGCTGACAGCTTGTTCTGAGATTAAGGAAGTGGCATTTGGGGACTTGGTGACATGCAGATGGGTTTCTTAAAAGGGTTGTGGTGTTTGAAGAGGTTTGGCTTTGTTCTAGGGGGTGGATGCCTGGGAATTACCTCACAACCCCCCCCCTGGCTCTAGCACCTGACAAATCTGTCCTGGCAAAGGGGCTCCACCAGGTTCCAGCTAAATCAGAGTCCCCAGGACCACCTCTGCACCCCAGATGTTCCCTCTTTAACCTCTGTGACCAGCACCCAGCCCTGCTGGATCCCTGGGCCCAGTCGGATCCGGGTGCTGTGGTTCTGGGTGCAGCAATGAGGGAGGTTCTCAGGAATTCCTTTATGTAAGGGAATGGGACAGAGGAGCCAGAGCAAAGCTCCAAGGAGGGGCAGGGGACCTTGGGAGCAACCCTGGGGGCTTCTGTTTGTCCCATCCAGACAGCTCCAGGCCCCGTGGCCCCCAGGTGGGCTCACGTCTGCCAGCCCAGGGTGGTCCAAGCCCCATCCAAACTTGGCCTGGAGCACTTCCAGGGATGGAGCCTGTGTCATGCCTGTTATTCCAGGCTCTTCCTTTTTAATTGACTGTTTTAATCAACTCAAAGGATCAAATGAGACAAAGGAGCCTGGAGGGGAGGGGTTTCCAGCTGCAAAGGGACAGGGATGCTGAGGACACTGTGTCCCCTCGAGGGACAAGGGATGGGGGGCAATGGGGCTGAGGCTCTGCCCTGGGCTGCTGGAAAAAGCAGCAGCTGAGTCTGTGGAGTCTGTCAGTAGCTGAGGGGGGAAAAAAAAAAATTAAAAAAAAAAAAAATAGTGAGAGAGGAGTAAACAGGAAACAGTTTCACAACCCTCCTGGCAGCAGAGCTTCACCCCTGGGGCTCCCTGGGGTGCTGTGGGGATGGGGGGTCCCCCCTGGGCTCACAGGGATCTGCTTCCCATGTAATGCTCGTGGCTTTGTGGGGGTTTTTCTTTCTGCAGATTTTGCATTTTTTTTAATTATTTTTAATTTGCATCCAAGGCAGCTGGAGCTCCTTGCTGGGGGAAGTGGAAAGGGCTCCTTTGCCTCCAGTGGCTTTCATGGAGCAGCTCCAAACCTGCAGAAACCCAACGTTTCCCCGTGGCCATTCCCAAAATATTATTGTTCTTTTCCTGCCTGGGGAAGATTTAACATCAAACCCCCAGGAGGACAAACAACAAAATCCCCAGGAAGCCTCCTCACTGCCACCCTCCTTTTGCTCCGGGGGAACTGAAGTCCCCAGGTCCTGGCTTGGAAGGATTCCCAGTCTTCTAGAAGTCACAAAGAGGCCAGGAAAGTACTCCTGAGCCTGCTGGAAAGCTGAACATGTCCCAGGCTCCTCGGGGTCACCATGAGGGCTCTTTGCCTTCTGCCAAATTCCTCCCTCCCACCCCTTCCCCCCCATTTGGTGTCCTTGCTGACTCCTCCTCCCAGCAAACTGCTTGTGGCAGGCAAAGACATCTCCTTGATGGGATGGGATGGGATGGGATGGGATGGGATGGGATGGGATGGAGCTGTGGTTTTAACCAAGAGTGGGGAGGTCTTGGCACCTTTGCAGTGGGCAGGTCTCCTGCCTCCCTCTCTCCCCAGGAGCTGGGCTCATCCCTGGGTGTCCCGGGAAGGCAGGACAAGTCTCCCCCCTCCTGCCAGCCAGGAAACCTTCTCTTCCTTCTCAGCTTTCCTGGCAGGATCCTCCCAGGGCAGCACGGTTTTCCATGGGCTCCATCCAAGCTCTGGTGGCTGGGTTGTCCCAGAATCCCAGCTCTGGTTCTCTGGGTCATGGCAAGGCCATGGGGAGGTTCAGGTGACCCAGGGAACCAGGCAGAGCTGCAGGAGATGCAGGAGCCCTGGGAAGTCCCCATGGGCTAAGGAGCTTTGCTCTGCTTGCCACCAGCTCCAGCTGGGCTTGCCCCCTCCCCAATTTTTATTCCAGGAACTGAGTTTCTTTTAGTCAACCATTAAAAACCCACTAAAAATTCCCCTGGAGGCACTTATTTCCCTCCTCAGAATTTTGGTTTGGTTTTTTTTCTGAAGAGGCAGGAGGGAGCATTATCGCGTGGAGAAAGGAGGGATTTTTGGCACAAGTCACCAGGAATGGGCTGCAGGTTTCCTGGAGGAGAAATGTGGTCATTTCCCCAGCTAGCAGTGGTCACCACGACCTCCTGTGCAGATGCACATCCCAGCAGAGATAAGATCAGCAGCTCCACGTTCTGGGAGAGAACACTCAAGATCCTGGAGGAGAAGGTTGGAGGGAGCAGAGGAGAGCTGAGGGGCCACATCTGGCTGAGCTGAGCTCTGGTCCTGGGATGCCCCAGATGCAGCAAGACTCTGGGAGCCTGGAGGGGGGGGGAAAGCTCAGGCACCCCCTGCACCCTAGGTGGGTGCTCCAGCAGGACAGGGAGGAGGGATGGGACAGAATGGTGGAGTTGTAGAGTAGAAAAGACTCCTGAAAGGGTTTGGGTGGGAAGGGACCTCTAAAGGTCACCTGGTCCAACCCCCCTGCAGTGAGCAGGGGCAGCTCCCAGCAGAGGAGGTTGCTCAGAGCCCCCTCCATCCTCCCCTGGGATGTTTCCAGGGATGGGGATCTCCCCCCCTCTCTGGGCCACCCGGGCCAGTGTTTCACCACCCTCAGTGTAAAAAAATTCCTCCTATTCTCTGGTCAAAATCTCCCCTTCTTCTGGTCCCCCCTCTCCGGGCCAGCATTGCCTTGTGGCCCTCAGCCACCCCAGGAGCTCCAGCACCCCCAAGGTCCCATCCTTCACAGAACATCCCCATCCAACCCCCCAGCCTCCTCCTCTCCTCTCTGCCCATCCCTCATCCCCAGCATGGAATGGGGGAGGAGGGAATTCCACTCAGTTACAATCCTCTTTGCTCTCCAGGTCTGGAATAACTCAGCACCACCTGCAAAACAGCTGCTTTTAGGTTGGGGTGGGGGTTTTTTTTGTTGTTTGTTTGTTGGTTGGTTTCCACTCCCCCCTTAATTTTTCTGAAGCAGGGGGAGGACGTGGGCTGGAGCCCAGCCCAGCACCACATCTGCACAAACACAGCTTGGGGACATCATCCATTTGTGGAGAGATGTTTGAAAGGGGCTCCAGCCAGTCCTTAAAATAACATCCCTACCCTGTGTTTTCTCCTTTTTGGAAAACACAACCCAGAGAGGGAAGGAGAAATTGCAGGTTTGGGTCTTTTTTCAGTTTTTTGTGGGTTGTTGTTGTTGTTGTTTTTTTTAATTTTTTTTTCATGGGGGGATTTGTCTTCTCTCGGATTGCATTCTTCTGGGTCAACATTTCCTGAGCAAGATGCTTGGTCAGAGGCTTGGGTGGTAGCTCAGCCCTCGAGGAGCTCAAACACCCCCCGAGACAGGGGGGAGGCACTGATGAGATGAGTTTGTGGGGCCTCTGCCTGCTCTGGGGGATGCAGGGACCTTGTGTCCACCTCAACCTCGATGGTGGGGGGAGCAAACCTTGGGGAAGCAAAAGGGGAGGAGGAAGAAAAACAAACCCAAGGAATAGCCCAGAAATGATGATTTTAACTCTCTCAGCCTGGCTCCGGGGCAGAGCTGCTCCAGCCCATCACCCTCCTCTGGCCTCACTCCAACCTCTCCATGTGTGCTGGAGAGCCCAGAGCTGGACACAGCTCCACGGATGGGAGGCTCAGGGGTGCCTGAGCACCCTGAGGGGTGGCTGATCCCAGGGAAGGGGAGAGCTTTGGAAGGAGCTGTGTGTCAGGCAGGGACATCCCGGGGAGCTGGAGCTGTGCAGCCCGGGGTGTTCTGCCCCAGGACTGCAGGGCAGGGGGGTAAGAAAGATGTTGATGAGCTGGAGGAAATCCAGAGGAGGAGGATGAGCAGTGAGATGAGGTTCAGCAACAGCAGCTTATTAGGAAATGTTGGAGGAGCAGGGTTTGTTTAGTCTGGGGAGAGGAAGAGATGAAAAGAGCCCATCCTCAGGAAGGTTTAACCAGGAACTGGCTGGTCGGTCCCTGGGGAAAGGCTGGGAACAAAAATCCTTGATTCCCCATAGGGAAGGTGCAGGTTGGACCTTACTGAAGGCATTTTAACAGCTACAGTAGTAAGGTGGGGGAGAACCAACCCTTTTCCTTTCCTTTTTCCTTTTTCCTTTTTTTCCTTTTTCCTTTTTTTCCTTTTTCCTTTTTCCTTTTTCCTTTTTTTCCTTTTTTTTCCTTTTCCTTTCATCCCCAGAGGATCTCAGCCCAGAGATGGTCTCTGCTGCACCCCCCAGAGCAGGGAAGGACCCGTCTTGCTTCTCAATCTTCTCCTTTTCTTCACAAAAATCCTCTTGGTTCTCTCCACCCTAATTCCCAAGGGAAGCTCCAGCTCCCTGGAGGGTCCCCAAAAAGGCCCCCACAGGCCCCTTGCTGCAGCCAGCAGCAGCTTTTCTGCCCTTCACCCCCCACAACAGGACTGAAACCAGCCTGGGGGGGGGATTCTAAGAGGGAGAAGAGAGGTTTGCCCTCACCCCTCACCTTTCCTCCCTCCTGCCCATCCCACCCGGGTTCAACCCCGGGAAGCTGGGATTTCTCTTTTACAGCCATTTTACAGCTGTTCCCAAACCAAATCTGGGGATTTCGTGTTGGTTTGTGTTTCTTTTGAAGACTCCAAATCAGCTAGACTTAAAAAAAAAAAAAAACCCACCAAAAAATCCAGGCCATTGGTTCTATAATTGGTGGGTGGGACCTTGGCCACAGCGATTTGAAGGGATTTGCCTCCAACCTTAAAGCCTGGTGGGCTGCAATTTCCTGATTAATTCTCCCACAGGTGACAGGGGCAAAAAAAAAAAAAACCAAAAAAAATCCCCAAACCATCCCAGCCTTCCCCCTGCCCCTGCTAAAGCTGTGCTGGGGATGGGCAGGGGGATGCTTTCTCCTTATTTCCCTCTCCTGCTCTCCCCCTGAAGCTTCAGGACCAGCCTGGGACAGACTTTCCCCTCCCCTGTCCTGAGGAGAAATGCTCAGGACTGAGCTCAGACCTCTGCTCCCTTCCCTAGAGACATTTCTGGGGGTTCCTGTGGTTCCCCCATCCCGCAGCCTGTCTGCTGACTCAGCATTTCTTCCCCTGCTCATTGCATTTCCCCTTCCATTTCTCTCTTTTTTTTTTTTTTTTTTTTTTTTTTTTTTGCCTCCTTCGAGCCCCTGAGGCTGAGCTGAAGCACACCAGGAGTTCAGCTGAGGTTCCCCTCATGGGTGCCACTCAGGGAATTTCATTGCAATTCCCCTTCCAGCCCACCCCGTATGATTTTCATAGTCCCCACAATTTTTATTTTATTTTTTTCTCTCTCACCCTTCTCCCCTGGCCAACAAAAGCCTTTCATCCCCAGCCAGCCTCCCAGGGACCTCCTGTTATTATATTATTTATCTGCCCAGGATGAGCCCTGGATGCCATTTCTCCTTTTCTGGCTCTTAATAAGCTTTTAATAGAGTGTGGAAGTCACACAATCCCCCTGTGCCTATTGAGTTCCCTTAAAAGCCTCTTCCATGGCCTTTAGCAAACCCTCAGGAAAACGTATCAGCTGCTCCCCATTAGCCCCCAGTTTGGTGACTTCCCAGAAGATGAACTGGTTGGGTTTGGTTTGATTTTTTTAAAGAGTTTTTAATTCTGTCTTTAATTATTATTCCAATTTGCTCGCTGGCTGGGGGAGTCAGCACAGTTCCTCAATGGATCTTTGCAAACAGGCTCAGGTGAAACGTTTGTTTGCTGATAAAAAAAAATAATAATGCAGGTTTGGGGTTAATTAAGCTGGGCTGCAAGTTCATCAGAAAGCACAGGAGTCAGTGCTGAATGAAAAAAAACGTTTTCTGTGTTGGTTTGGGTTTGGTTTGTTGTTTGTTTGGGTTTTTTCACATGTGAAAAATGTGTTTCCTTCTGCAGCCTTTAGAGAAAAAATTCCCATTTCCCCTTTCCAAGCAGTGTTTCAAGATGAGGTGACATTTTAACCTGCCTCTCCAGGTGGGATTAATGGCTTTCCAGGGAAAATTCCTTCCCAATAGCACCCAGGGAGGGAGAGGTGGCTCAGTTCCACCCGTTTCTCTGCCACATGAATTAATTACCAAACCAAACGAATTAAGGGTCCATCTGGGGCTGCCCCCCAGCCCTCCTCCTCCCCTCCTGCAAGCAGAGATCAGGTTCCTGAGGCCTCAGGGTTCCAGGGATGCAGAGCAGGGATTGTGCTCCAGGCAGGAAAAGGCTGAGTGGAGAGGTGGTGGTTGTGATGCCCAGAGCTGTGGCTCCTTCAGGGGTACCAAGGATGAGATCCCAACCCAGGGCTTTGCTGTGCTCCCAAATCTGCCTGGTCTCCGGGAAGGGACCTGAGGACATCTTGGGAACAAATCTTCCCTTCAAAAAATGCCTCAGGTGAAGGAAAACAGGGAGATGGGGTAGAGCTGAGGCACTTTGTCCTGGGTCAGGGGACTGTCACCTTGTTCTCTACTGCAGAAGGACACGAGAGGCTCTGGAGGAAAGCAGAATTCCTCCCAAGGAGGGAGCTCCAGGTGAGCAGAAGCCTTCCCAGTGGAGCAGGGAGCCAGACCCACACCTTTCCCTTTCCTTCCAGGTCCTGGTGGGAGAGGCCAGCTCTCCAGACAGCTCTCCAGGCACTGCAGCCTTCCAGGTAACAACACCCCAAGGGATGCTCTTGGTTCAGGGGAGGGGGGTGGTGGTGAAGATGAGGGTCCAGCTCAGGATCTGAGATTCAGGGCTGGCTTTGGGCTGCTCAGGACTCCCAGCTGGCCCAGTGCTCGGTGTCACTGGCCCTGAGAGCCCCTTTGGTGGCTCCAATACCTTCCCCACCCCTCTGGGCTCTCTCCTGAGCTGGTTGTTGGACAAACCAGGCTGGGGACAGAAGTGAAGCTGAGCCAACGCCTTTCAGTGGGGACTTGGGGGTCTGTCTGCTCAGGAGGTGATCAGAGCTCAGTCACACACTGGGTTTGGTTGGAAAAGGACTTTCAGATCATCAAGTCCAACCCAGCACTTCCAAGGCCCCCCCAGAGCCCTCAGCACCAGCATGAAGGAGGGACAGACACGTCTCTGGGTTTGCTCAGATTCAGAGGGAAAGCAGATGTCCAGGCAGCTCACATCCCATCAGGACACTTGGGACGTTTGTTTTCCCCTAAGATGCATCACTAAAAAGGAAGTTTAAAAGCTCCAGGAGTGATTCTGGAACGGATTTTTGTTTCAGGAAAGGAGAAAGATGAAAACTCTTTGTGTTTTTTTCCAGCCTGGTCCAACTCCAGGCTTCCCATCCCAGAACATCCTTGCAAAAAAATGGAAACTCCAGGCATGGCCCAGCTGTGACTTTAAAGAAAAGAAAAGGAGGGATTGAGGCAGCTCTGCTGGCAGAGCCCAGACCCCACCTCCTCTTCCAGAGCCTGAGGGATTAACCCAAAATCCCTGAGAAGCAAGGAGAGGGGAGCTGGAAGAGGAGCAAAGGCTCTGGGAGGAAAAACACCCCCACACCCCCTTGGCCTTTCTGCTCCCCCCTCCAATCCTATCAGCGCTGGGGGGATGGAGCTATAAGAGGCAAAGCCTCTCTTTAGCAGCCCTGCTGCCAGCTTTTGCCTTCTAAATCTTCCTAAGCACTTCCTTGCCCAGCTGCTCTCCTCTGCTGCAGGAACCTGGTGCCCTGGTGCCCACCAAAGCTCTTGCTGGGGGCTGGGCAGGGACCAGGGGGACCTCAGCTGTGACAATGGAGCCCCAGCACCCCCAGAACCCTCTTTTCTCCTCTACCTGTGGGCCAGGACCTCAGCTCCAAGCTGTGTTCCCTGGTTCCACAGGGAGGTGGCAGCTGCTGGGGAGGGCACCCATCACCCCTGGGGCAGAGGGAAGGTCCTGCACCCCAGGACACTCCTGGGTGGCCGAGCTCTGCTCTGACCATCCCACCCAGCTCCCTGAAGGGTTTTGCAGGCCAGGGCCCCGTGGTGTTGGATTGGGTTCAGATTTCCTCCCCCAAGGGCTCAATTTGGGACTGCAGAAATAGCTGCTCCGGGTTCCCCCCCTTTGGAGATGCTCTGCCAGATGGTGACCACAATGGTTTTGCCAGAGCCTGCGGGTGATGGGGATCGTGGTGGGAGGGAGAAGGAGGTGTGCCCAGCTCAGGAGAGAGCCAGGACCCGACTCTCAGGAACCAGGAGGCTGAGGGTGGCAATGGGCATGGAGTGGGGGGGGATCCTGCTGCCTTCTCCTGGATGCACCATCACCTGCTGGGTGAGGGTGGCTGGAGCTTGGTCAGGTCCCCCCCGGCCTCCTGCCTTCTGGCAACCACGAGCCCCAAGGAACCAGCCAGCCAGGGCTCTTTTGGCACCCAGCAGGGCACACACGTCCCCCCCTTGCTTCCCCTGGGCAGGGGCAGCAGGCTGTGGGTGCTGTCAGGGTGACCTGGGCCAAGTCCTGCTTCTCCCTCTGCCAGAGCAGAGGTGGCTGCTCTGCAGGGTGAGCTGGAGAGCCCCTGGCACAGACACAGCGTCAGGGAAGGAGCAATGGGTGGAGGGAGGCTGTGGGAGGTGGTTCCAGGCACTGCCCCAGGCTGAAGCATCATCCCAGGAAGGGCTCTGGGAGGCACTGGGGGTGACACCAGCAGGTGCTGCACAGGTCACTTGCCACCCCAGGCCTCCAGCATGGTGCTCTGGGAGGTCCTTTGGACTCTCTGGACAACCAGATGTGGCCACCACACCCCAGCCTGGCTCCTCTCACACTCTCTGTTCATCACTTGCCTTCTCATTTTTTCTTCTTTGGGTCTTGATTTTTTTGTTTGGTTGTTTGTTTGGGTTTTTTTTAGGCAGCTCCTGGCTAAGCCTGCCAGCCCCCCAGCCTTCAGAAACAGAGCACAACCCAAAAAACCACATGTCTTCTTCTGAGCCCATCCTGGACCTCAAGACAGAGCTGACAGCAGCAGTTCCAGGTGAGGAAGGTGCCAGTGCCTGTCCCTGGTGCCTGCAGCAGCCACACCATCCAGAGCCAAGCTGGGAGGATGGGACGTGGGCTTGAGGCTCCCTGCATGCAGACAAGCTTTGTGGGTTCCTTCTCAGCCTGCTTTCCACCCCTCTGAGCAAGCTGGGGGGGCTCTGGTTTGTCCCCCCTGACCCTAATGCTCAGCTCCATCTCTGGGGGGTCTGAGGCAGATCTGACCCAAAGTGATGGGACTGATGAGAAGTGCCCAGTGACAGCTGCTCCTGCTTGGGGTGCCATGGAACCCTCTCCCCTGGGTCAGCTGTCCTGCTGGTGCCAAGCTGCATGGCTCCCTTGGCTTCCTTGGCTCCCTTGGCTCCAGTCCCAGCAGCTTGCAGCATCCCTGGGTCTGGCTCTGCAGCCTCACCCCAGCCTGACCTCTGGTGTCTGCATCCCTTCTGCTCTGCCAGGACAAAACGTGTCACAGTTCCCATTCCTGCCCTCCAGCTGGAGGAGTGGATGGTGCTCTCAGGAAGGGCTTTGCCAGGACCTGGGACATCCCAGACCTGGGGGAAAGCCAAATTTCCCCCCTCCCCATGCTGGAGGAGGCAGCAAGAGCTGGAGACCCTGGAAGAGAGGGGGGAGGAGGGGGATTTGCTGCTGCTTCTCTTCCCCCCTCCCCGGGGAGCACCCCAGCTGCAGCAGATGTGTGCAGATGTTCCATGGATGGGTGACATCACCCTTGGGTGGCTGCCCACCCCTGCTGAGCACGGGGGGGGGGAAAGCAGGATTCTTGGGTTCAGGCTGAAGGTCGGGGCTCTCAAGAGGCAGGCTGGGCTGCTTGGATCATTTCCTTTTTCTTTCTGCTTCTTGCTGAGAGGTGGCAGGAAGGGGGAGCCAGGAGATGTCACCTGCCAGCCCTGCAAGGAGGGTTGGGGCTTGAGCCACTCTCTGAGCCTGGCCCTGGCACATCCCCAGCCTTGCCAGGAGCTTTCTGCTGAGCTGGGCACCTTCTGCCAGGGGCTCCAGGACTCCCTGGAGATCCAGCTCAGTGGGAGAGGAGACTTCCAGAGCTGCCTGGCAGGGCACAAGGGCACGTGAAGCTCCTGGTGCCACCCACCAGCTGGATCCCTGCCCTCTGAGAAGATGCAAAACAATTTCTTTCCACCACCACCACCTGTCTGCTGGGCACAGTCCAAGCTCCGTGGCACTACCAGGTTCACAAGAAATCTTTTGGATGAAGAGCAAATCCATTCCCCAAATGCACTTTTGGGACAAGAAAACCTTGGCTTGGCACAAACTGTCCAGGGCCACGTGCACAGACTGGAGGTGCTCTGCCAGCTCTTGTCTTCAAGCTTTTTTTTCCATCTTTGTGCCACAACCCTGTAAGTTTAAGAGGTTGGAAAGGAGTTTAATGAGCTTGTAAAGGAAGTGACATTCCCCTCTGACCCCAGGAGATGTGCTATTGCTCTTTTTTTTTTTTTTTTTTTCATTGAAATACTGGAAGGAAAAGAGCTGTTGCAATCAAGTCATGGAGTAGAAACCATCAGAGATGCACAAACCTCTGCTCCCATGGTGGGGTTTTCTCTCTGAGGCCCCTGCTTGGAAGGGACCTGGAGAACCTCAGCCATGATAATGCAGTCATGGAACAAAGAAGAAAGCTTTTTTTTTTTAAATTTGACAGTGGGAGAGGAAAAGCAAGCCCAGGGGCCAAGGCATCCTGAGCTGAAGGTGCTCCATTTGGCTGGAGAAACACCCCAGAAGGGAATCAATCTTCACTTTACCATGTCAGGACCTTGTGGCAACCCCCAGCTCCTGGAAGCCAACCCCCAGCTCCTGGAAGCCAACCCCCTGTAGGGATTTCAGTGCTGCCTCTGCAGCCCCCTGAGAGGAGGTTGGAGCCAGGGGGGGTCGGGCTCTGCTCCCCAGGAACAAGGGATGGGACAAGAGGAAGGGCCTCAAGTTGTGCCAGGGGAGGTTGAGGTTGGAGCTGGGGAACAATTTCTCAATGCCTGGAAAGGGTTGTCAGGGCCTGGCCCAGGCTGCCCAGGGCAGGGCTGGAGTCCCCATCATCCCTGGAGGGGTTTCAGCCCCTGGAGATGTGGTGCTGAGGGACATGGGGCAGTGTTCCCTGGGGTCACTGCTGGACTTGGTGACTGCCAAGGTCATTTCCTTTCAGTCCAAATGACTCTCTGGTTCTGAGGTTGGGGGGTTGGGCACCCAGAGTCCCAGCTGGACTTGCCCAGCCAAGCCAAGCTGCCCCATTCCTCGGGGTGGGTGCCCCCCAGCCACTCACCCAGCTCTCTCTGTTTCCTTCCCCAGCCCACAGCAACCCCGAGGAGCTGGAGCAAAGCCACGGGACAAGCCCTGGTGGTGGGGACAACCTTGCAACCTCCAGCATGAGCAGTCCTGCTGAGCCCAGCCCAGCTCCAGAGCCAGCTGAGACCCTCCCAGGTGGGAACCCCCAGTCGGAGGCAGAGGATCCCAGTCCCACCAACTCCTTGCCCTGGCCAGAGGCTCCCGAGGAGGAATGTCCAGCCCGTCCCACCACCCTGGACTTCTCCAAGTCCCTGAAGAAGTTGGAGGAGGTGAAGCAGATGGGGCAGAGGAGGAACAATGACCACGTGAAGGAGAACGGGGTGGAGGTCACCCCCGTGGTGGGGACAGTGAGTGAGGAGAGGAGGATCCTGGAGACTGAGCTGGGGAAGTGCATCGAGGACTTCCGAAGGATCAAGATCCCCCTCACCTTCCCCAACAAGAAGAGGCAGTGGCAGAGTGAGCTGCTCAAGAAATACCACCTGTGAGAGGACACCTGGTCCCAGGGCACCTCCTCTGCTCTGGTGTCACCACCCGTGTCCCCAGGTGCCATCCCAGGGTGACTCTTCAGGGCCAGGGGGTGGCTGGGGAAGCCAGGAAGGAGCAGGAGCTGCAGATGTGGTCACCACCCCTCTTGGATGGCCCTTTGCTCTCCAGGAGTCCCTGCCTGGGGCTGGTCCCTCCCGGTCCTACCAGAGGTGCCTGAACCCCACACCCAAAGGGCTCATTCCACATCCCAGAGTCTTTCCAGGAGCAGCTCCTGAAGGGATTCACTCCTCTGTGTCCTTCCCTCTTTGGTCTGCTTTGCTCAAAGCTGCACTCTGGCCCCTTTAATTCCGGGAATTTATTTCAGCTTCAAGTCCCTGGAAATCCAGATCCTTTTCCATCCTCTCCAAAGTCAACGGAACACGAGGTCCATTTTCTCTGGGTCTTTTGGCCCTTAACCTGGATGGGAGGAATTTCAAGTTCCCCCAGGCCAGGAGCAGAGCTGGACCCTGAGCACAGCCCTGGGCACAGGCTGTGGAAACCAGGTCTTGTTTCTGCTCCAGGTCCTGTTTCTGCTCCAGGTCCTGTTTCTGCTCCAGGTCCTGTTTCTGCTCCAGGTCTTGTTTCTTCTCTTGGTCTTGTTCCTGGTCTTGTTTCTGCTCCTGACCTGCTGCATGATGCTGGAAACCTCAGCTCCTGCCCCTTCCTGCAGTTCTCCTCCTTGCCAGTGACTGCACATCAGTTTTTTGCTGAGTGCTGCAAGGTCATGCAACCCTCCTTGTCTGCAGCCACCAGTGCTCTCCCCATCGTGGTGACGGGGCAGGGGAAGCAGAGCTCACCAGGACACTGCCTCCTGCCCAGGGAATAAACCTCCCACCTTCTCCTCTCTATTTATTTTCCACAAATGCTTCGGCTTTGCTTGAGCAGCAGGAAGCCATTAATTACCCAGTGACAGTGTTCCACAAGCATCCCTTAACTGAATGCCATTATCCTTTAATTAATTAAATACCAATTAATTACCGGGAACATCGCATGACATGAAGCAAATGCCATCAGCTAGTTGAGACAGAATAATTTAAGAAGCAGCGAGCGGGGCCCAAATAGTGACAGCAACGACCAGGAATTGTCCAGCAAAGAGAGGATGGAGACCTCAGAGCCATCCCCCTGCAGGCAGGTGGGGATGGGCTGGGGGGAAAAGACCTCCTCGGAACCCCATCCCTCCAGGAAAGCTTGGAAGAGCTTGGATGGTATTCAACACCACTCCTGGCACCACTCCTCGATTCAAGCTGGTCCAAAAATGTCCCAGCAGCTCAGGTCTCTGGCCACCAGAGCTGAATCAAAGGAACTGAAAGATTTTGAAGGGCACACGGTGATGAAATATCTGGTTGCTGCACTTGGTTGTGTAGTAGTTGGACTTTTTTTTAATGCTCAATTTTTACTTTCCTTCTGGAGCAAAGAGAAATGAGATTTTTGGGGGGTTTTTTCCCCCATGGAGGAGAAGCACTGAGTTCCCAGCAGTCACCAGATGTTTCTGCATGGCTCCAATCCTTGTCCAGAGCCACCCAGGGCAGGAGCAGCTCTGACCCTCAGTCCTTGCCCCCCAGTTTGCAGCCTTGGGACAAGAGACCCCCAGGCACCACAGTTGGGTCCTCTGCTCCCTGGCTTTGTGGCTGGAGCCCTTTGTGCCATGAAACCCACTTGTTGTTGTTGTTGTTTCTTTCTTGGCCGTGCAAAAGGCAAAACCTGCAGATGGTCGTGGTGGCACTGGGACAAAGCCTGGGAGAGGAGACAGGAGAGGTCCCTGAGGTCTTGGATGTGGGGAAAGTGGTGAGTGGGACAGCCCTGCCCACCCAGCCACCAAGGGGTTAAAAGTCTCCCGTGGCTCTGAGCCCTCTGCCAGCCAAGCAGAGATAATGGTTTATCTCCAAGCAGTGCTTAATGGCCCTCAGGGAGGTTGGTAAATGGATTACATTTTTATTTTAAACCAGCAGCACAGCCAGGAGCAGAGCCAGCCAGGGGAAGGAAGGAGTTGATGAGCTTAAAGGTCTTTTCCAACCAAAACACTTCTGCAGAGGGATGGGGAAGGCAGACAAATGGAACCATGACCCTTCCAGAGGTAACCCTGGCCCCACAGCTCTGCTCCTGAGTTTTCCCATCAAACACCCCTCCCCAGAGCCTCTGCTCTGCCCTCCTGCCTTTTGGGAAGAACTCTCCTTGGAGGTGACCTCGCTCTGCCTTCAGGTGTCAGAGAGCTCCTTCTGCCAGCAGGAAAACCAACCCTGTTCCAGGAAAAGTTGGGGGTGGGACCTGGGGAGACCACAATTTGTAGTTTTGCAGCCAGCCCTGCCACCTCCTCCAGGAGGCTTTTCCCCAGGCAGGCTGGCAGGGAGGCAGTGCTGTCCCTCCTGCCCATCCCCAGCTGCTGGGGATGTTCTCAGGGAAGGCTTTGGGGTTCTCTCCACCTGGGAAATGCCCTTCAGGAAACCCTGCAGCCAAGGGGCTGGCTCTGGGGGAGCCGTGCAGAGGTTTTTCCAGGCTGTCTCAGAAATTCAGGCACATCTTGGCATCCTTTCTCCCAGCAGCTGGGCATGGGAAGGGGTAATAAATCATAGGGATGCTCCTCAGAGGTGGCTGCAAGGAAAGAGACTGGGGATGACAATGGCCAAGCCTGGATGCAAACACTTCTTTGACTTTACCACCAGAAAGTTCACACCAGCACCTTCCCAGATCTTTTTCCTGTCCCAAAGGTACCAAAAAGCCACGACCAATGCTCTCCCCTGGTGGTTCTGCTCTAAAGGGGGAGGTAAAATGTTTTGGACTTGAGAATTTTGAAAATTTGAAACTGCTTGTTTTCTTTTTTTTTAAAAAAAAACAATTTCTGATCAAAATAGTTCCTTGTGCAGCCAACAAGGAGACAAGCATCCTGCTCTGGGATTTAATTGGGATAATGATCCTCCTGTTCTCCTGCAGGAATGAGGCAGCCTGAGTTATGTCAAATAAACTTTTCTTTTTATTTTCCACCCCCCCACACACAATTAAACTGATCTGTGGCTCTTTCCCAAGCACTGGGATATTAAATTCAGGATCAATGAGCTTTCCAAAACCTGCAGATCAGTCAGGGAAGGAGCCTGTGTGAAAAGGACAAGCCCAGCTTCACCCCACTGGTGGGTGCCAGGGGCCATCAGGGTCCCCAGGAGGATGGGAGAAGATCTGGGGGTGAGGGGGGTCCTTGGCCATGAGGGGCTGAGGAGGTGGGGGAGGAGCAGAAGTCTCTTTCCCTCCCCAGGTGTGAGATTTTCTTTGGGTTTGGGGGAGCTGGAGAGGGGGGGGAGAAGCCCCAGATGGGCTGGTGAGGCTGATGGCCTTCAGGAGGGATGGATGGGGGTGGTGAGGAGAGAGGAAAGAGAGAGATCACCTCCTGCCTGGCAGAACCTCAATCCCCCCCCTGCCTGGGGGATGAACACCCAAGGAACCCCATGGGATTTGCCTACAGGAGGAAAAAGGATTGCAGCCTCCAGCCAGCAGCCCCAGCACTGCCTGGGGATGGAGGGGCTTTGTTTCCCTTTGTTTCCCTTTGTTTCCCTTTGTTTCCCTTTGTTTCCCTTTGTTTCCCCGTGTTTCCCCGTGTTTCCCTTTGTTTCCCTGTGTTTCCCTGTGTTTCCCTTTGTTTCCATGCTCCTTTAGCAGAGATAACACCTCTGCTCTCCTGGCACCCACCTCACTGGGCCAAGCCCACCCCCTTTAGCTGTTCCCATGGAGGATTTGCACCTCAGCTCCTCTCCCCCTGCTCCCCCCAGGACCAGCATCACCAGGTGGGATGGGATGGGATGGGATGGGATGGGATGGGATGGGATGGGATGGGATGGGATGGGATGGGATGGGATGAGGTTCTGCTGGGGCTCAGCCCTGGAGCTTTGTCCCAAAACTTCCCCTGAGGATGCTCCTGGTGCCAGGAACCCCTTCCCAGCTCTGCCAGCCAAGGACCTGCAGAGCAAAGGGGGTCAGAGAGCACAGGAGGTAAAACCCTGGCTCCTGCTTAAATCTCATTATTTTACTGGCTAATCCCGTGTAACTTCACAGCATCAAGGGACTCTTTGGGTGGGGAAACCCCTTTAGGGCCATCAGGTCATACCATGAACCCAGCACTGCCCAGGCCACCCCCAGCCCACATCCCTCAGCACCACATCTCCAGCTCTGAAACCCCCCAGGGATGATGGGGATTCCAGCCCTGTCCTGGGCAGCCTGGGCCAGGCTCTGATGACCCTTTCCAGGGAGAAAATTTTCCTACTATCCAGAGGAAAAAAGGCAAATGAGAAGGAGGAGCTGCAGTGGGACCCATTTGCTGTTTAAAATGCAGGAGCAGCCAGAAGCAGTAGCTGCTGTGTAATTAAATCAAACTTGCTCAGTAGATGAGGAAGCATTTATCGAGCAGCCTCTTGGTTCCCAGAAAAGAGAAAAAACAAAAAATTACCATGAAGTTTTCAGGAGAAGGTTTTTTTTCTACCAGAGAGGCAAGAAAAATGAAAACAACTTGCAGAAATCCACCCAGAGAGACAAAAATCCACGGGGCTCTTCTGACACTTCATGAGATAGTTGCTGTTATCACAAGGAAATAATCTGGTTTGGGTTTGTTTTTTTTTTTAAGCTGAGGAGCACTGAGAGAACCTGCAGGCTCAGAGGCTGAACTGGGCTGAGGGACACATGGAGTGTGGCAGGGAGCTGGGGGAGCCAGGAGCCCCCAGGCTGCTTCCAGCTTGCTGCTGGGAAGAGGGGATGGCAAAGGGCCAGAGCAGATGGTGGGGACAGGAACAACAGAGAAGCCCCACAGAGCAACCTTTGGGCAGGCAGGAAAACAGACTGGGCAGGGGAGGGTGGAGAAGAAAGGGGTTTTCTTCTGCAGGAGTGACCCAGGCAGGGGAAAAACTGATCAGGGTGGGGAGAAACGTGTGCTGCAGGCCAGGGGAGGGTTTAGACTGGATATCAGGAGGAATTTCTTCACCAAAAGGGTTGTCAGGCCCTGGCCCAGGCTGCACAGGGAAGGGGTGGAATCCCCATCCCTAGTGCAATCCCCATCCCTGGGGGGGTTTCTAAACCCATGGGCATCCCAGTGCCAGGGACATCCCATTGCCATAGACATCCCAGTGCCATGGGCATCCCAGTGCCAGGGACATCCCAGTACCAGGAACATCCCATTGCCATGGGCATCCCAGTACCAGGAACATCCCATTGCCATAGACATCCCAGTGCCATGGACATCCCAGTGCCATGGGCATCCCAGTGCCATGGGCATCCCAGTACCAGGAACATCCCATTGCCATGGACATCCCATTGCCAGGGACATCCCATTCCCCCTGCATCTCCTCTCAGGACAAAGCCACCAGCAGCCAGGTTAAAATAAACCCCCCCAGCTGTTTGTGCTTTGCAGTCCCAGCTTCTTCACTGGTGTGTGAAGCAGCAAGAGGCTTGCACAGCACATATCTCCTGAAACCCTGAAGAGCACCTGAGTGCTGCTCTGCTCCCTCCCTCCCAGCAGGGACAGGACCTGCCCCAGGGCAGAATGAAACCATCCGGAGGTTCTTCATCTCTGCTCCAGCCAAACTTGGGCCATCGGGTCTGCTCTGAGCAGAAAGGGGCAGATGTCCCCAGGAAGAGGGTGTAGGACCTCTCCTGCCACCTGTCACAGCTCCAGCGTGGTGTCACCTGGGGCCATGGTACTGGGGATCTGTGAAGTTCAGTGATTTTTCTTGGAAAAATCCATTTCTGGACAGAACAAACAATTAGTGCCAGGTAACAGCAAGAGCTGGGGACTCAGAGGCAAAACAGCAGCTTGGAAATCAGGCACTGATGTGTTGGGGATGAGCTCCAGCCACGGGTGACCTGATCTGCTTGGACTGGGAACCAGGACAGGTCTCTGACACCCCGTGGCAAGGGCTACAGGGAGAGGGATGAGGGTCCTGGAGGGGGTGTGGGGGACCTGGAGGAGATGTGGGGGGTCCTGGAGGAGACATGAGGGGTCCTGGAGGGGGTGTGAAGGTCCTGGAGGAGATGTAAGGGGTCCTGGAAGAGGTGGGGGGTCCTGGAGGAGATGTGGGGGTCCTGGAGGGAGTGTGGGGGTCCTGGAGGAGGTGTGAAGGTCCTGGGGGAGGTCGTGGTGGGGAGGGGGGTCCTGGAGGCTTACATTTGGGTTTGGACCAGTAGAAGTCAGGCAGTTCTTGCAGGCAGGAGCAGAAGGAGCAGAGGTGTGGCTGTGGTGGCTCTTCAGACCTGCTGGAGGAGAGGATGGGCAGAGGAAGGAGAGAGGAAGGAGGGAGGGAGGTTTCTCCCCTCCTGCTGCTGCATGCCAAGCTGCCACTTTGGATTTCATGCTTGCCAAAGCGTGAGACAAAGAGCTGAGGGCTCTGAGCAGGTCCCCAGGCTGCTGCCAGGGAGCATCCCCAGCCCTGGGGTGGGCAGGGGGACAGGGATGTGCTGCTCCATCCCCAGCTGCAGGGAGGCTCAGGTGCCAAGGAGGAGAGGGAGGTGTTGGGGGGGGGTCAGTCAGGGTGTGAGCACCTCTGGAGCAGGAGGGAATCAACAACATCTGGGCCAGGCAGAGGGAAAAGCAGGACCTGGGCTTGCTGGGGCTCTGCCCTGGGCCATGGCCCTGGCTCTGACCCCAGGACTCTGCCCACCAGGGACCCCAGCAGAGCAGGGACCCCAGCAGAGGTTCCCAGGAGGCAGGGGGGGGGTTGCCATGGGTCCACACACCCTGGATGTTCTGAGGAAGATGCTTGGGGGACTCGGGAGCTGCTGGGACCCCCCAAATTTGCCATGAGCTGGGCTCTGGGGGGGCTGCAGACCACCCCCACCCACTGAGGTTTGGGCACAGGGACCTCTCCACTCCTCTGGGTCACATCACCAAGAATTAATGGCCCTGAAGAGCCTCACCTGGGGCACCCACCCACACCCACACCCAGGGGTGGTTCTATTTAAGCTTGGCCCAGGCTTTCCCTCTGCCCTCAGCTGGGCTGGAGGAACACTGCTCACCTTCCTCCTGGCTCTGGAATCCTTGGATGTGGCTCTGCTGATCATCCCCCTGGTTTCTGCCTCCTGCCTGATGTTCCTGAGCCCTGGGCTGACTTCCCAGCTTGGCCCTTGGCCCTGCCCCGTGCTGCTTTAGGGTTTGTGCTCGGGGTTGGTCCTCTGCTGGGAGCACCAAAGAAGAAGAATAAATACCCTGGGGGAAAAAAAAAAGAGATGAGGTAAGTTTATCTGTGGAGTCTGGGTTTTCTTCAAGGGGCTTCATGTCTTTTGTGAAGGCAAAAAGTGTGTTGGGGTTGAGGGAAATGAGGATTTTGTCTAGAATGAGGCAGGAAAGAAAAAAATGCCCCCAGCCCCAGCTCCTCCTGTCTCATCAGCTCCCCAGCTCCATCCCTGCTCTCCCTCCTTGGCCAGATGTTCAGCCTCTGGGATGATCAGCTGGAGGCCACTACCCAAGAAAAATCTGTTTTGGGGACATTTAAAATGTTTGTTTTCCAGCCACGTGTGAAAATGTGTGACACCTCGAGCACTCCTTTATTTTTCCAGAATAAACAGGATCTGGCTCCTTGTTTATTGACCCCCCTGGGGCCGCTTAGGGCCCATCTAGATCCTCCTCTCTCCTAGGAAGGATATTTTTTCATTGGGTAACAACAGCCCAAGTGTCTCCTGCTGTCCACTGCAAGGAACCAAAGTCCTTGCTGAATCCCTGGAGCTCTCTGCTCAGATTCTCCTTGAGTCTTTATCCCAACCAACTGATGAATATAGATAAAGTGTTCTGAAAGATGCATGAGGAGTGTGCCAGCTCTCCTCAGAAAAGGAAATGTGCATCTCTTTCAAGGCTGGGAACACGCCAGGACCTTGCAGAAGGGCCTGAGGTTCACCTGATTGACCTCATAAATATGGAGAGATTAAGGTGGGAGATTTTCTCCCAAGCTTGCTTGGGCTCAGCTTTCAGTCTGTGTCCTCATTCATAACCCCCTGATGATTGTGTGAGAGTTTTACAGCCTAAAAAAAAAAAAAGTTAATAAATTCACCCAGCAAGGAGTTTCTTTGCTGCTTTTTCTGTCTCTGCAGAACTCCCTGGATTGGTTGCTCTTGGTCTGTCCCTTGGAGCTGAGGCTTTCAGTGAGGGCTCCTGGAGATTGACTGCAGGAGGTGGAGATCTGGCTGGGAATGAGCTTCCCCAGGAGAGAGGTGCTGGGCTGAGAGCTCATGGCCAGGGGGATGCAGGGAATAATTCCTGACCTGATGGAGCTGGAAGAGTTCCTCTCTGGGTGAGGAAAGGACCATCCCTCCCCGGTCCCAAAGCTTTAATCACCCTGCCCTGAGGTGAGCCTGAGAGAGGGGAGGTGGAGAGGAGATCCTGGGAGGAAATCCTTTGGTGTGAGGGTGCTGCAGGACCTGGGAGCTCTGCTCAGGACCCTGGTGAGACAGCCCTGCAAAGCCCTCTCCTGCTGAGTTCTTAACTTACCCAGTGAGGCTGAATGGTGTTTCATTTGTCCCTGATATTACTTGGGATCAGCCAGGGCTCTTCCTGGCTTTTGGGGTCCCTGGAGAGGGATGTTGAGCTCTGCAACCCCAAAAAGGGGAGAGCAGCACAGGGAAGAGACTCTCTGTCCCTGCTTTCCTCTTCCTCTCCACAAATCTAAAAATAAGCTGCAGCTCTCAGGGAGCAGATCAAGGCCCAGCAGCCCTGGAGAGCAGCAGGAGGGAGCAGCAGGTTGGGATGCAAAGCAGGAGCTGGCATTTTCCTCCCACCTTCCCCCCGTGCCCGGGATGCCAAGGTCTCCCCACCTCTGCTGCTGCTTTGCATGCCCACCCCTCCTCCTCCTCACCTGCTGGGATGAAGGCTCCAAGGGCAGAGCTTTGCTGCTGAAACCTCAGGTGTGAGTGTGAAACCCCCCAGGGGTCAGAGCTGCCCGGGGTACCCTGGCTGGGGAGATGGCAGCACCCCAAGAGCAAGGAGCTGCCCTTGGCTCCCCTGCAGGCACCCCAGGGCTGCCCCAATCCCCCTTCCCAAACCCCCTCCTCCCTTCCTGGGTGCTGGGTCCACCCCAGGAGCTGGAGCTCTTGTTTCTTTGCTTCTCCCCCCCCAGCTCCTCAGAAAGAGCCCCCAGAGATGAGCTCAGGAGTGGGTGGTGGCCCCTTACAGCAAGGCTTGGGATGGAGCCCAGGGAAAAGGAGATCTCCTTTATTCCTTGTGCTCTGCCCCATTCACTGGAATCTGAACTTTTCTGGGACTCCGGAAAAGAATTTGCACTTTGGGGGTTTCTGGACACCAGCTCCTGGCTGGTGCCTCTGCCCTTGGCTCCTGCTGTCCTGGTCCTGGGCAAGCAGGGACCCAGGGACAGGAGCTCTGAGCACAAATCCTTGTTTTATGGCTCATTCCAGACACTGGAGACAAACCCTGGCTGGTGCCTCCTCCACCAAGGGCAAGAAGAGTCTTGGGGGCAGCATGAGTTCCAAGAGACCAAAAAAAATCCTCTCTGTGGGCCAAGGTCTGAGGCTGAGCTGCTGGGAAGTCCTTCTGCCACCTTTCCACTGGCCAAGGAAGGGTCTTGTTCCCTTTGCTGTTGCCACCTCTATAAATACCAAAGGATCTTCTGAGCACCTTGTTCTGGGTGTCCTCCTCCTGCCAAAGCTCTGTGACATTTAATCACTGATTCACTGCAGGCCTTAAACACCTCGTTAGGTTTTTGTGGGGAAATTGCAGTCGCTTACAAGGTGCCCATAAAAAAAAAAAAAAAGAAAAAAAAAAAATCCTCCTTCCCTCGGGGTGACCTTGTGGCAGAGATGGGGGTGCAGATGGCTCCCTGCAGGACCTCACTGGGATGCTGAAGATGAACTGAAGAGGCCCAGGAGCCCATTTGCCAAGTCAGAAGCAGACACAGGAGCCTGAGACCCCTCCTTCCCTTGGCAGGTGTGGAGGGCAGGAGCTTCAGACCCAGAAGCAAGTCAGATCTTGCATCCCTCCTCTTCCCCCAACAGCCCTAAGTGATGCTCATTGTGATTTTCAGAAGGAATTTTGGCTTCTACTCATCCATGACCAGCAGGTCCCCAAAGCCAAGGGGCTGGGGTCACAGTCCCCCTGGCCAGAGGAACCAGTGTCTGTCTGGAGAAGCATTTCCCCTCTTTCTTCGCCAGTCCCAAAGCCACTGCCTTGCCGCCCCATTCCTGGATATCTCCTGCTGCTTCTGGAGATGATGTTGGTGGGTGGGAACTTGATGCTCTGAGCAGAAGGTCCCCTCTGGGTCAGTGTTTCTGCAGGAAAAAGCTGCCTGGCCCTGGCCTGGCCCCACAGCTCCCTGCAGACTGATGCCCACCCCTTCCCAGCAGCTCCTTGTTCCTCTTGCAGTCTGGCTGCTGCATTAACTTGTCCCTAAACACCTCATCCAGCTCCTCCTGAGCTGTTCCAGAGGACCCAGCAGCCCATCCCAAACTTGGGAGGGGGTCTCCAGGATCCCCCTCCAGCCTTGCAGCCTGCCCCAGAAGGGGTCACCAGGAGCCAGATGCTGCCAGCAGCTCCCTGCCCCTATTTCAGAGCTGCCCACGTCCCCCCTGAAATGCCCCCCAGGTGACTGCTGCTTCCCCCAGCCCCTGCTCTGCTCCTTGATGAGGAGAGTTACTAATTGGGGTCCCTGGGGGTACAGTCTGGGGATGGCTCTGCCCTCCACTCCCTGGCAGAGCTCAGGAATCTTCTCAGGAGGAGGAAGGGGAAAGCCCTGGAGGACCAGGGGACCAAACGAGCTCCAAAGCAAAGCTCGGGGTGTGTTTGGGGAAAAAAAAAACCTCCCATAGCCCCGGTGTGACCTTCGGGCAGCAGGAGCACAGGTTCTGGAGGCCCCAAGGAGGCTTTAAGGAAGCTGGGAGGTGAGGTGGGATGTCCATGGAGTCCTTCTCCCCCCCAGTGCTGTGCAGAGTCAGCTTCAAAGCCTCGTGGTGCATCCCCAGCAGGCTGCTCCTGCTTCCCCCTGCTCCTCTGGACAGGACTGGTTTAAAAGAGGAGGTTTTGGAGCAGGCTGAGAACCCAGATGCAAGCAGTGCCAGGGTAGTGGTGGTCCCTCAGCTGGGGCTGCTCTCCAGGCAGGTGCTGGAAGCATCCAAGTGATGGTGTTAGAGGCTTCTCCTTGTCCTGGTCCTGCCAGGGGGACCTGGTCTGGTGTCCCCTGACCCCAGCTGCCCAGGGCTGAGGGGCAGAAACTGCCCCAAGGGGAGGGGGTTCTGGAGGGGTCCTGGGGGGTTCTGGGTGTTGGGGGGCTGTGCTGGTGTCCCCACCTCCAGAGGGCTTGTACCACCCGGGGAACAGGGCCAGCATCCCACTAGGTGGCACAGCAGGACCGGGGCCACCAACATTCTCCTCTCCAGCTGCAAGTGTTGGGAGTGCAAAACCAGGACAACCCCCAGACCCTCCATCCATCCATCCCTCCTGGGCTGCTCCTGCCGGCAGTTTCTCCAGCTGGGAAAAAAACCGCAGGAAGAGGTAGGGAGATCTTCATGTAAACCCTTCACTCTGCCCCTGGCATGCAGCTGAGGGGCTGGAGCCTCCCACCCCCTGGGGGATGCCCTCACTGGCAGCTTCATCCCTGACTGGAGCCTGGACCTCACCCCACTTCATATTCCTCAGCTTGTCCTTCTGGCTGCTCTCCCACCCCGAGCAGCTGTGGGAGAACCCCAGAACCCCGGATGGCTTTGGGTTGGAAGGGACCTTAAAGCCCCCCCAGTCCCTCCCCTGCCATGGGCAGGGACCCCTCCCCCAGCCCAGGGGGCTCCAAGCCCCATCCAACCTTCAGCACTGCCAGGGATGGGGCAGCCGCAGCTTCTGGGGGCAACCAGGGGCTCAGCACCCTCACCCCAAAGGATTTCTCCCTCCCCCCTCCTCTCCATCTCCCCTCTTGCAGCTGGAAACCCTTCCCCCTCCTCCCATCCCTCCAGTGTCCGCTCCCATCCCTCCAGTGTCCGAAGTCCCTCCCCAGCTTTCCTGGAGCCCCTTCAGGTACTGAGGAGGAGCTCCTGGGGCAGGGATGTCCCCTGCTGTCCCCAGTGCCCCCTGGGCTGGCCCGGGAGGGGTTCGGAAGGTCCATCCAGCACAGGGCTCTGCTGCCCCAAGCGCTGCGCAGCCGAACGGCACCGGCGGAGCTGATGGGGGGGGAGGAGCCGGGGAGGGGGTGAAGATCCTTTTTTCTCCCTCATCTTCACCTGGAGGGNCTTAATGTCTATTTCCAAGCCTGGTTTAGGACCCTCTGGGGATCTCGGGGTTCGCACGGAGCAGCCACAGACATTGTCCCAGTCGGGTCACCTGGCTGGGTCAGCCCTACCAATGCCTTTTGGTTTCAAACAATAAGAGGCTGATCTCCAGGATGGAAACCAACTCATCTCAGCAATGAATGGAATTCATTCAGCAAGGACTGAAGTTGGAGCTGGGGGAACCTCATCAGGAGGCACCTCCCAACACCAACAGTGCTCCAGGCTCATGCCATGCACCTTCCCCCCCTCAGATCCCCATTTTCCTACCCAAACCAAATGAAAAATAATTCTGCTTTGGGGTTGTTGGGGTTTTTTCCCCCTTTTTTTTAAGCCTGGAAAACCAAGAGCTGTGCAGAAGACAGAAGAACCACCACTTCTCCACGGGATAAAATTTTATTACAAAATAAGAGCTGGATTAAGAGCTGTAGGGGAGCTTTGGGGTGTGTGAGGGGAGGGCTGGGGGGAGCAGGGGGTCTGTAACAAACCAAAGCAACACCAGAAAACTTCCACCCAAGTTCTCCAGGTCCCAGTTGTGGGTTTGTTTGGTTTTTTCACATTATGTTCATCTCTGACAGTCAACAACCACAGTCAGTCCCGTCACACCACACAGGGCTCTTTGCCTATTTACAGCCATTCTGGGGGTTTGTTTTTTATTTACAGTGATTTGGGGGAGGGTTTTTTTTTTATTTACAGCGATTTTGGGGGGTTTTTTTATTTTTATTTTCCCTGTTTTGTCACAGGCACAGCAGAGAGGAGACCAGCCCAGGCTTCTTTGCTCCACACCAAGCATGTGCCTGCAGAATCTCCTGGCTTTGCAAACCTCTTCCAAGGATTCCCAAGTTCTGGAGGACCCTTCCTTCAGGGAGGAGCTTTGCTCCCTCACCAGGACCCCCTTTTCCTTGGATTTCTCCCAGGGAACAGTTGCCCTTGGCCACCCAGAGCTGCGATGAGGTGAGAAGCTGTCCACAGGGAAATAAAGGAATAAAAGCTGAGCCTTGCTGGGGCTTTTCCTTTGGAGTTCTTGTTGAGTTTTTTTAATCTTTTAAAGCACAAGTAGAATATTTAAACTTCAGCAGTTTGTGTGCAGTGCAGTGGTGGGTGGGTCTGGTTCTTTTTTTGTTAAGACTCTTCTTCCTCTGCCCCCCACCCTCATGAAATTTAAAATAAAACAACAAAATAATAATAAAAATATATCTATACACACATCATTTGTGTGATGAGGAGCTGAAGCTTTTTTTTTTTTTCTTTTCTCTGTAGTGAAAAATAAACCACCAGGATCATCAAGAAAATTATTTACAACTCCCCCCAGGATGTGAAGCTGCCCATGGGGTGGGTTGGCTTTGTGCTGCTGTTGAGAGCCCAGGTTTGGAGTCCCAGCAGCACAGGAGAGATGGGAAAAAGGGGGGGGTGAGCAGAGGTCTCCTTGTCAAAAAAAAAAAAAAATAGAGGGGGGCAGTGAGATCCTTCTGGGAGGGTCCCAGGTGACCGCAGGACCAGTCCAATGGCACACGTGGTGGCTGGGTCCACCTGAGGAGTTTGGCTCACGTGTTGAGGAGGTCCAACCACAAGAGATGGACCAAAAAAACCCAAAAAAACAAACCAGAAAAAAAGGTCTTCCTAGATGGAAGTTGCAGTCCCAGCCACGGGGGCTTCCAAGGAGCTGGGGTGGAGCCCAGCAGGTCCCAGCATGGCCGTGTTGGGTCCCCACCAGCCCCACTGAACCAGCCTCAGCTTCCTGGAGACAGCAGCTACCCTGAATTTCTTTTGGCCTCAGCCCCAGCACCTACACCCGGCACCACCACTGCCTTCCCAGGGGTTTTTCCATCTTCAGAGCCCTTCCCTGAGCCTCTCCAGCCCTGCTGGTGTGCCCCACACCTC
Organism: Florisuga fusca; assembly: GCA_038090715.1. Classification (NCBI taxonomy): domain Eukaryota; kingdom Metazoa; phylum Chordata; class Aves; order Apodiformes; family Trochilidae; genus Florisuga; species Florisuga fusca. The sequence continues at coordinate 19,807,556 of JAAWXA010000017.1, read as the reverse complement.
ACAGCACCCTGGGAAGAGGAGGGAAGGTGCCTTTGGCAGGTGAAGCTGTGAGGTAGGTAACATGATTGCAATCTGAACAGCAGGATTTATTGGAATTTGGTTCAAAGAGGCTTTTTTTTTTTTTCCCCATCTTTTTTTTTTTTTCTCTTTTCTGAAGTTAAATATAGCAAGTTTTTAGAGTTTTAGGGTATCTACTTTTCTTTTTTTGGTGTTTTTTTTTTTCTTTCTTTCTTTNTGGGTTCGAGGTGAGGACCCCCACCTGGAAGGGGCAGAGGTTAAAAATCACGGAGGGAAAAATCCCAGCCATGGGTGCAATGAGTTGTGTGGTCTCTGCACTGGCTCAGCTGGACCCGTGGGAGGGGGTGGGAGCTCCAGTGGGTATCCCTGAGGGTGCCCCAGGGGGGGCTGCAGGGGCTGATGTGCCCCATGGCCCCAGCAAGACACAAGGTTCCTGTGCAGGGGGGGGTGTTGATCCTTCCTCTCCTGATCCACGTGTTTGTCCTCCTCCACCTTTCCTTGGAGAGGGACTGGTGTGACCAGAAGGTGAAGGGCACAGCCAGGAGGTGGGACCATCCCCTCCTGCCCCAGCAGGACCCTCAGTCAGCAGCCCGGGCTCCATGTGCCCCTCCAGGTGAGCAGCAAATCCCCCCCTGTGTGTGCTGCACCCTCAGGTGCTCCCCAGCTCAGGGTTTGTCCCCCCTTTAGCCCCCTTCCCGCTGAGCTTCAAGGGGACAGTTCCCCAGCTGGCTCTGGGACCTCATCTGCTTCCAGCAGGGTGTGGGGGTGGTTTGTTTTTTGGTTTTGATGGGGTTTTTTTCACCCAAAATCTTCCCTGGTGTGACTGGATGCAGTCATGTCCCCCCCCCCGCTGGGGTGAGGGCAGAGCAGACATCCCCCTCCAGCACTTCCAGGTCCTCATTTGCTTCCAACCAAATCCAACCCCGGGAGACACCACCCACCCTTGGGGTGCCACTGGGTCATCCTGGAGAAAGGAGTTTTGGGATGGGGAAACACTTCCTGGGGCAAGGGAAGGGGATGGGATGGGATGGGATGGGAGGAAGGTGTCGGAGCTGTTTGCTGAAGGAAAATTGAGGTGAGCCAGAAAGTGATGGGACTTGGCAGAGGTTTCGGGAAGGAATTCTCCAGCTCCAGGGCCTCTCTGCTTCCCACGGTGCCAGGTGAAGCTCGGGTCTCCTTGGTGATGGATTAGAGGATTAGTGGCTGGAGCCAAGCTCCCTCCCGCGGGTGGGTGACTCCCAGCACTGCCAGTGTTCCGTGGGAAACCTCCCAGCCCAGGAGGAATCCAGCACCAGCCCAGGAAAGGAGCAGGAGGCTGAGGAACCCATCCCACCTCCCCACGCTGGGGTCCTGGCATCTCCCTGGCACTCAGACATGAGGATGTCCATGTCCTGGGGCACAGGGACCCGTGGGATGTACTCATGGGGTTGCAAAAGCCACCAGTGAAAGTTGGGACTTCCCTTCCAGAGAAGCTGTGGCTGCCCCATCCCTGGGAAGTGTCCAGGGCCAGGTTTGATGGATGATCCTGGGCTGGTGGAAGATGTGGTGTGGGTGAGAGGGGAAAACATCTGGAAAGGGAGGATTTGTCCCCAGAATTACCCGATGACAATGGGGGGAAGCTTGTGAGGACCTTTCCTCCTCCCAGTACTAGACAAATCCCCCCTTCCCAGGGCTCCCTGGGGCTGGGGGACACGGGGGTGTCTTGGCTGTGGCTCTCCTGTCCCACCTCCCAGCACCACTCTTTGCTGTCTGTTATTTCAGCATTCATCTTGTTTAAGCAGCACTTAAATGGGGCTGGAGAGATAATCCTGGAGAGAAGAAACAGTTCCCATGTCCTCCTCCCTCACTTTCCCCCCCGGGCCTGAATTACCCCAAATAAACACTCCCTTGGGGTAATGGTTAACTTTAATGGCTGGGTCCTGGCTTCAGCACCATCGGGGGGGCTGGAGGAGCTGATGGTCCTCAGGACAAAGGAGAGAAGGTCTGGGTTTGAAGGGCAGCACTGCTGGGGAGCGTGGTCAGTCCCCCCAGGGACAGACACGACCCCAGGATTGTCACCATTGCCCCCCACCCCAGACTGAGGTGAGATCTGAGGGAGAAATTCTTCCCCGTGAGGGTGCTGAGCCCCTGGCCCAGGTTGTCCAGGGAAGCTGTTCCAGCCCTGGCAGTGTCTCAGCCCAGGCTGGATGGAGCTTGGAGCAGCCTGGGCTGTGGGAGGGGTCCCTGCCCACGGCAGGGGTTGGAATGAGCTGATCTTGGAGGTCCCTTCACCCCCAAACTGGTCTCTGGTTCCATGCCCCCCAGCACCTCCTGAGCCCAGGTGAGCACCAGTGGGGGCTGACAGCATCCACAGGGGAGGGTTTGGTCCCATTTTGTCCCATCCCTGGGTGCCACCAGAGGCTTTGCCCTGCCTGCTGGTGGCTGCATCTCCTGCTCACCCCAGGCTGAGCTGCAGAGATACCCCAGGAACCCGCCCAGCAGCTCTTCCTCTCTTTATTGTGTTTTCCCAGGTCAATGGATAACTTTACAGCCCGGGCCATGAAAACATCAAACAGAACAGCCCTGGGGAAGCAGTGCCACGGGGGAGATGTCTCAGCTGAGTCACCTGGTGGGGAAGGGACCATAAAGTTCAGAAATAAAACCATCCTGAAAGTCATGGCCATGGTGCAGAGGTGGGTGCTGGGCTGGAGGTGTGAGGTGGGCACCCCTGGCATCTTCTCCACATCCCGGGGGGTTTGGGTTTTCTCCCACCAGACCCTGGGCACAGGGTGGCCCCGTGCAGGGACTTTGCTGTCCTGTAGCCAGGGAACCCTCCAGCCTTGCCTTCCAAAATCACCCCAGGGGGACAGAGGGGGAGCAGAGCCTCCTCCACACGGCTGAGAGGTGGAGGTGGGTGGGCTTCACAGGTTGCTTCCCAAACAAAACAAAAAAAAAAAAAAGAAAAAGGGATGGTTTGGGAACCTGACTGGAGCTTTCCTGCAGGGACACCCTAAAGGGGAGCTTCTCTCACCACCTCCCATGGCTAAGAGAAAACTTCTGGGACAGGAGGGTCCCCATCTCCCCCTGAGAAGCTGTGACAGCCCCATCCACACCGGTGCCACCTCTGGGGATTTCCCTGCTGCAGCCCCAGGGAGGAAGGACCCCGGGGTGTGCATGCAATAAACCAGCCACTCTCTGGACTTTCCTGCTGGTGTGGAAGATTTTCCCTGTTCCTCCCTATCTTGGTGACCTCGGCAGGAACCCTTTGGCTGCCTGGGCAGAGCAAAGTCCAGCGTGCAGAAGGACAGGCTGGGTGGGAGGAGGGGGTACAAGGAGGTGCTCAGGTGTTCAGCCATGTGATGCCTTTGGCCACAGGAAGGTATTGAGCAAAGCTGAGCAGCATCCCAGCTCTGTCCCAGCCTGCCAAGGTGGGACCACACATCACAAAGTGAGTTTCCACAGGTCCTTGCAAGAGCAAATCCTTCCTGTTCCCAGCACTCAGCCCAGGATGGGTCCATGGTGATCTCCACAAGGATCTGCTTGGCCTCCAGACCCCCCCCAGAGGCTCTACCCTCTGGTCCATATCTTCCTAAAACTTTGCTCTGCAGAAGCTTCCATCCCTTTTCCAGGTCCCAACCTCCCTCCTCTGACATCCCCCTGGGAGGATGGGGGGGTCCCTGGCTGCAGCCCCCAGGTTGGTCCCCAATTATTGTTCAAGTGATGGTGAAACCTGGAAGCAACCAAGGGGAGGAGAAGGACTTGGGAAGTGGGGACCATCCACAGGGTCTAAAAGCCAGAGGAGGATGGAAACCAACTCATCTCAGCAATGAATGGAATTCATTCAGCAAGGACTGAAGTTGGAGCTGGGGGAACCTCATCAGGAGGCACCTCCCAACACCAACAGTGCTCCAGGCTCATGCCATGCACCTTCCCCCCCTCAGATCCCCATTTTCCTACCCAAACCAAATGAAAAAAAATCTGCTTTGGGGTTGTTGGGGTTTTTTCCCCCTTTTTTTTAAGCCTGGAAAACCAAGAGCTGTGCAGAAGACAGAAGAACCACCACTTCTCCACGGGATAAAATTTTATTACAAAATAAGAGCTGGATTAAGAGCTGTAGGGGAGCTTTGGGGTGTGTGAGGGGAGGGCTGGGAGGAGCAGGGGGTCTGTAACAAACCAAAGCAACACCAGAAAACTTCCACCCAAGTTCTCCAGGTCCCAGTTGTGGGTTTGTTTGGTTTTTTCACATTATGTTCATCTCTGACAGTCAACAACCACAGTCAGTCCCGTCACACCACACAGGGCTCTTTGCCTATTTACAGCCATTCTGGGGGTTTGTTTTTTATTTACAGTGATTTTGGGGAGGGTTTTTTTTTTATTTACAGCGATTTTGGGGTTTTTTTTTATTTTTATTTTCCCTGTTTTGTCACAGGCACAGCAGAGAGGAGACCAGCCCAGGCTTCTTTGCTCCACACCAAGCATGTGCCTGCAGAATCTCCTGGCTTTGCAAACCTCTTCCAAGGATTCCCAAGTTCTGGAGGACCCTTCCTTCAGGGAGGAGCTTTGCTCCCTCACCAGGACCCCCTTTTCCTTGGATTTCTCCCAGGGAACAGTTGCCCTTGGCCACCCAGAGCTGCGATGAGGTGAGAAGCTGTCCACAGGGAAATAAAGGAATAAAAGCTGAGCCTTGCTGGGGCTTTTCCTTTGGAGTTCTTGTTGAGTTTTTTTAATCTTTTAAAGCACAAGTAGAATATTTAAACTTCAGCAGTTTGTGTGCAGTGCAGTGGTGGGTGGGTCTGGTTCTTTTTTTGTTAAGACTCTTCTTCCTCTGCCCCCCACCCTCATGAAATTTAAAATAAAACAACAAAATAATAATAAAAATATATCTATACACACATCATTTGTGTGATTAGGAGCTGAAGCTTTTTTTTTTTTTTTTCTTTTCTCTCTAGCGAAAAATAAACCACCAGGATCATCAAGAAAATTATTTACAACTCCCCCCAGGATGTGAAGCTGCCCATGGGGTGGGTTGGCTTTGTGCTGCTGTTGAGAGCCCAGGNGGGGGGGGGTTTGTTTGTTTTTTTTCTTTTCTTTTTTTTTTAATAAGATTACATTTAAAACCAGAAACATCTGGGGATGGGGCCTTCAGAGGGGGCTTTGCCCTGCCTGGTTGATCACAGCGTGGGGTTTGTTCCTACGGAGGAGAAGAGGAGAAGCCCCTCGGTGAAAAAGGAAAGAGTTTCAGCTGCTCTTGGAGAAGTGGTGAGGGAGGTTGGGAGGCTCCCTAGTTCTGGTGCCTCTTCATGTGGAGAGCCAGGTGGTCAGAGCGGGAGAAGCAGCGGCCACAGGCAACACATTTGAAGGGTTTGGCCCCCGTGTGCTTTCGGTAGTGCCGGGTCAACTCGTCGGAGCGGGCGAAGCGCCAGTCGCAGCCTTCCCACGTGCATTTGTAGGGTTTCTCACCTGCCGAGGAGAGACACAGGTCACTGCTACCACCCCAGCCTCCCAAAAGGCCACTTTGTCCTCTCCAAGGTGCCCCAGCTACAGGAAACCCTGGAGGGCACCCAGAGCTGCCCCACTGGTGTGAGGGTTCCCCTGCTGCCTGCAGTCCATGGCCACCAAGGGACCATGGCCTTGACCATCCCAAGCAGGTCTTGACCATGTCACACCCTGCCCTGCTCTGCTTTCTAGTCTTGGGGGGTTTTTTTGGTGCTGTTCAAGTTCCTGCTGGATTTTGGAATATTTCTGGCTAAACCATTCTCTGACTTCTTTTTTTTTTTTACCTAAAAAAGACAAAAATCCCTGTGGGAAGTGTTGCTGCTCTTACAGGGTGGGGGGCATCAGGTGGAAAGAGGGGTTGTACTATATAGATTTTCCTCCAAGGCCCTGTAGCTTTGAAACCTGGTTGATAGATGTTAGGGAGAGGTCTACTAGGGTAGATGTTCAGAAGAACTATTTCACAAGGAGGTTCTAAGAGATGGCCCAGAGAGGTGGCAGAAGCCCCATCCCTGGAAACACTCAAGGTCAGGTCTGAGAGAGCAACTTGCTGGAATTGAAGATGTCCTTGTTCACTGCAGGGGGGTGTGACTGGATGACCTTTGAAGGCCCCTTCCAGCCCAACCCATTTGATGATTTTATGATCCTCGTTGCCTCCAAGTTCAGCCCCGCGGCAACGACGCCAAACACCACGTTTCCCGGCAGCGGGCGGGTGATGTAATGGCTCTGCCCTCTCCCCCTACTCTTGCTCCTCCTGCACACACACACACAAACACACACACACACTCCTATTCCCAACCTGAAATCAATCAAATTGTGCAATTTCTCAGCCAGCTGGGAACTGGGCTGGAAAAGCCCGCGCCCGCTTCCAACTCCTTGCGTGTTGGGAGGTTGTGGAGCTGAACCCTCTCTGTCTCTCTCATGGGTGTGGTGCTCTCAAATATTAGTCCTCGCTCTTAACAGCCTGAACAAGCAGGCAGAGTTCAGGGAATGTGCTGACTTTCCCCGACCTCAAATATTTACCGTTCCAGCAGCCCAATTGCCGAGCGCGGCGGCAGGAGCGCACGTACGCACGCAGCCTGCGTGCACAGGCATGTGTGTCCTGCTCAGACATGCCTCCCCTGTTCCTCCCGTCTGCTGGGAAAGGGCAGGGCTTGGCCAGGAAACACAAAACATTCAGCCACAGCAAGATCAGCCAAGGTTTTGGATGTAAAGTATGAAAGACAGGTGAAGCTGGAGGAGATGGGGCACCAAGGTCCTGCTCTTCTGAAAGCCCTGGCTTGGGTTGGGTTGGGTTGGTTTGGGTTGGGTTAGGTTGGGTTGGGTTGGAGGCACCTCCAAGACCTTTTAGTCCCACCCCTGCCATGGACAAGGACATGTCCCACCTGCTCAGGTTGCTCCAAGCCCCATCCAACCCTTCAACACTGCCAGGGATGGGGCATCCACAGCTTCTCAGGGCAACCTGAGTCTCAGCACCTTCACACCAAAAAATTCCCTCCTAAGATCTCCTCTCAGTTTCGCCTCTTGCAGCTGGAAACCCTTCCCCTTCATCCCATCCCTCGAGGCCCTTGTCCAAAGTCTCTCCCCAGCTTTTCTGGAGCCCCTTCAGGCACTGAATAAATACAGAATTTAACTACATCATCCTCACAACAACTACAATAGCAACAGCAATAACAACAACAACAACAGATTTACTTAAATGAATACAATACCAGGTAAACACAGAACTTAATGTCTATTTCCAAGCCTGGTTTAGGACCCTCTGGGGATCTCGGGGTTCGCACGGAGCAGCCACAGACATTGTCCCAGTCGGGTCACCTGGCTGGGTCAGCCCTACCAATGCCTTTTGGTTTCAAACAATAAGAGGCTGATCTCCAGGATGGAAACAAAATGCTTTCCATTGTCCCACGAGCTGGCTCCATCTCCCAGGACAGCACGGCAGGGCAAGCTCAAACAAAGGCCCCAAACTGGCATTCCCAGCCCCAAGCAGGGGGCTGAGCAACCACCGGGTTAGATATTTAATCTCACAATGGCACCCAGGAAATGAATGGTGTCTCCAGGAGATGAATACAGCCCGGCCCATGGCAACAGGCAAACCACAAGAAAAGATCTTGGAGATCATGGACTTCTCCACCCGGCTGCCACCAGGAATGGAGAGAAAAGGCTTCGTTAACCCTTCGGGAGATGGGGGCAGTTGGCTTGGAACTGGCTGGCATCTTGAGGCTGAGACCTCCAAAGCAAAGCAGGAGGCTTCCCAGGCTGGATGTAGACACCCTGCCTCTGACCCGGGTTTGCATTCGCTTCTTCTTGCCCATCCCACACCACCACCACTTTTCTTGGTGCTCAGGTCACCTCCTCCACCTCTCACAGCAACTGAAGGAGGCAAAGACCCTTGGGCTCCCAGGGCAAGCTGGGAAGACAACTGCATTTGGGTTCAAAAACTGCCCAAGTTCGCCTGGATCCATCTTTTATTTCACAGCTCGTGGGGATGGGGCCTGTCTGAGATGTCACCCATGCTCCAGGAGGAAAAGAGGCCTTTTATCTCAAAGCAAGAGCCCTGAAATTCAGATTCCTGCAGTGCCAAACACTCATCCCCACCCAGCCCTCGGAGCTGGGACAATGTCCTTCCTGCTCCTTCCTTCCACCCCTTCCGTGTTGTTCTCCAGCCTGCTCCTGCTCCTAGCCAGGCCCTGCCAAAAAAAAAACCCCTTGTGCCTCACACACAAAGCAAAATTCCTTGCTGGCTGGTTTGAAGGGCTGATAAGAGGAAAGCGGAGCAGAGCCAAGTCCAAGAGCCCATTCCCAACCTCAGGATGGGTTTTGTTCGTTGTTAATAAAAAGAAAAGTGAACTCTGGGCCAGCTTAATTGCTTTCAGTAAAGATCAGCCCTTCTATAAAAGAGATTTATGAGGGCACTGATGGTTCCTGGACTACCCGGGGATCTGATAAAGGTTCAGGTATAATAAAAGCCTTAATGAGGAGACCTGGGCTTGAATGCAGAAATGCCACTGAGCGAGGCTGCCCCAGGAAGATGGTTGTGGTGGGAGCTCCTGGGTGACAGTGACTCTGGTGGCACCAGCAAGGGCAGCCCAGGGTCCCTTTTTCCTCACAGCCCTTCTGCTCCTGTTCCCATCCATCCATCCCTGTCGTGGAGATGCACCAGCATTGCCCTGGGTGCAAGAGGTCTGTGTGGCTGGCTCACGAGGAGGTTCCTTCCTCTCCTTGGGAACCCCAGAGGTTGGTGACACAGCAGAGGAACCCATCTGCACCTCTGCACAGTCTTCCTGGGGGCCAAGCAGGGTCAGGCCTGGCTGGGATTTGGGAAGAGCTCTGAGTGATCACGGTTTTGGGGGCAGCTCCTCCACCCAAGCCATCGGCTCAAAGCCTCCAAGAGGTCTCCTAAATTCTAGAGCATGCCTCCAGAGGGCAAGTGCACACAGCCATGTGCAGCAGCAGCTGGACTTTTTAAAATGCTGGTAGCTGGTAGACTTCACTCTGCTCCTTACCCCAGTGACCACCCAAGGTTCAGGTCACCAACTCAGCTGTGTTATCACCCCCAGGAACAAGCTCAGTGTAAGAGGTGTGGGCTGGCAGAGTTTCCTCATGAGCACAGAACCATCAAATCCCAGACTGGTTTGGGATGGAGGGACCTTAAATACCAACCTGGGCAACCTTCTGCCATGGGCAGGGACACCTCCCACCAGCCCAGGATGCTCCAAGCCCCATCCAACCTGGCCTTGAACAATTCCAGGGATGGGGCAGCCACAGCTCCTCTGGACAACCTGGGGTTCACCACCCTCACACCAAAGAATCTCTTCCTAATATCAAGACTTAAATCTCCCTCCCTGCAGCCCACAACCATCACCCCTTGTCCTGTCACTCCAGACCCTTGTCCTAAGTCCCTCCCCAGCAGCTCAGTGCTGCTCTTACCTGTGTGAGTCCTCTGATGTGCCTTCAGGTGGGAGCTCTTGGTATAAACTTTTGAGCAACCTGCAAAAAAAATAACCAATAGGAAACAAAACAAAACAAAACAAAACACAGTGAGAAAGGAGCCTTTGTTCCAACCAATCCAGAGCAGGGATACTTGAGGGTAGGGAGGGAGCAGGTCTGAAGAGCACTCTGGGTAATGATATGCAAATCAGCCTGGTTAGCCCCATTTGGTTTCTGCAGTGACCCAAGACCATTCCTTCTCCCAGGCAGACAGACAGACAGATGTTGACAGCTCTCCATCATTTCCTACAGAATCCTGACCCCCTGTGGGCATCATCCCAGGAACTGGGGGGTGGGAAGGGTTCAGGCACAGACTTTCAAATCCCAGCCCCCATCCTCAAGGGAGGATGAAAACCTGTTAGCTGCTGTCTTTGTGCTGCTGTTTGTCTGTCTGGATTCCATCTTACAAGGCTGGAGGGAAGAGGGATTTTGCAACGGTCCCACCCCCAGCAGACTTGGGGAAAATGTTCCAGGAAGCAGGAAAAGTTGGGGACACCATGGAGCCAGCACCTGGCTTTTAGGATCCAGAATCAAGCTGGTGGGAAGGGTTTGTTGGTTGTCTTTTTTTTCTTTTTTTTCAGGAGCTCAGCAACAAAAGGCTGAATCAAAGAAAGGCTCTTCACAGCCTCACCGTGACTGCAGCAAAGGTTTCAACAGCCTCAGACTGAACCCTTGCCAGGGCCTGGTTTCAGTTAGATAAAGCTTAGGGAAGCTTCTCGGGATGTTTTTATGGCCCTTGCCTCATTCTGTGTCCACAGCCATATTAAGATCTGGATTTTTATGACCTGTGTGAGTAACGTAATGCTTTTTTTTTCCCTTCCAAACAGCCCTGAAGGAACCTCTTGGGTGAGATCAGCTCTCCACCCCGTCCTGCAGGAGCAGGCAGATGCCTTTTCCCCCTCCGGGTTAGGAGGGCTAAGACTTGGTGACCCCATCCAGTCTTATTTCTGCTGCTCTGTGGAGGTCCCTGACGCTGGAGAGATGAGTATGGATGAGACCAAAGGCTTCCTCACTGCTGGGCATGGAGACAAAGCCAGCTCAGCACCCAGAGCAGTTCCCAATCCCAGAGGGAGCAGCCCAGGAGAAGCCTGAGCTGAGCTTGGAGCTTCAGCCCCTCAGCACTTCTGCTGAGGAAGAAGGTGTTGGGGCCACCACCTGGAAATGTGGACTGGGGCTTTTCAAACAGGTCTCCCCTCTCCACCCAGTCACCGGGGTGAATTCCCCGTGTCTCCCATCACTTCCTCCTGCAGATCTGGTGTCCCTGCCACCAGCCCTGATGGCTTTAACCTCCAGCTGAACCTCAGCAGGAGGGATTAGCAGCAGTCCTTCTGTCTCTGCACGTCCACACCACCCAGACACCCACTGGTTATTATTATTGTTGGGTTTGGGGGTTTTTTTGCACCTCAGGTGGGTTCCTGCCTTCCCAGGCAAGGCAAAATCCTGCTGCAAACTGGCAAGCTTTGCTATCCTGCAGGAGGAAGCTCTTGCCCTGAGCAGGTCTGATAAGAGTCGTGGGGTCTATCACACCCTTCATCTGTCACCCCTCGTGCCCAGCAGAAGGGAGAAAAAAAAATCAGCACAAGCTGTTACCCAGGAGAACCTAAAAAGTCCCTGTCCTGCAGGTTGCCAGAGGGTGGGGAGATGGAAGCACAGAAAAGATCTCTCTCAACCACTCCTCCTATTCTTAGATACTTCCTCAGGTCACTTGCTGGGGACAGGATCTGAGCTGAACAGGCCCCTGGGCTGACCTTCTGCAGCCACCATCATCCCAGGATGGTTTCTCACTCCTCATGGGAGAGTGGGGAAGGAAAGGATGGTGAGGAAATCAGCCCAGGGAGAGCAGGGGGCTGCTGGGGGTTAGGCAAGAGCAGAGAGAAAGGGGCAGCAGAACTGCCAACCCTGACCTGGGCTCCAGCACCACCTGGGCAGCCTCCCCAGGAGGTCAAAGGAGGGGATTCTGTCCCTCTGCTCTGCTGAGCCCCTGCCTGGGGTACTGTGTCCTGTCCTGGGGTCTCCAACACAAGAAGGACACAGAGATATTGGAGCGAGCCCAGAGGAGGCCACAAAGATGCTGGAGCTGCTGGAGCTCCTGTGGAGCCAGGCTGAGAAAGTTCAAGGGCAGGTTGGGTGGGAAACTGGTGGGGTGGAAGCTGTCCCTGCCCATGGCCAATGGAACCAGATGATCTGTAAGGTCCCTCCAACCCAAACCATTCCGTGGTTCTCTGATTTCCAGGAGCCTCCCTCTGCTTTGCAGGAGCTCTCTGCCCCTCCAAGCCAGACTGGCTCTCACCAGAGTGGAAAAGGAAAGGGGAAAGGAAAAAAGGAAAAGGAAAAAAGGGAAAGGAAAAAAGGGAAAGGAAAAAAGGGAAAGGGAAAGGGAAAGGAAAAGGGAAAGGAAAAGGGAAAGGAAAAGGAAAAAAGGGAAAGGAAAAAAGGGAAAGGGAAAGGAAAAAAGGGAAAGAGAAAGGAAAAAAGGGAAAGGGAAAGGGAAAAGGGAAAAGGAAACGGAAATGGAAAAGGAAACGGGAAAGGAAAAGGAAACGGGAAAGGGAAAGGGAAAGGGAAAGGGAAAGGGAAAGGGAAAGGGAAAGGGGGACTGACCTCAGCTGCTCCCGTGGTGGTGGTGTGGTATGAACCCCACGTCCCTGGGGTCCCCACCCTGCCCCATCCCTCCCATCATCACGCAGAGACAGACAAAGGGATTTCAGAGGCAGCTCCTGCCGAGGCCCAAGGCAGCCTCAGTGAGTCAAGAAGAGACCTGAGCCCCCCACTCAAGCCCACAGCTCAGCCAGGAGCATACCTGGGTAGTCACAGTGATGGATTCTCCTCTTCTCCAGCTCGGGGTTGTTGCGTCTGTTGTACTTGGGGGGCTGCATGACAACGTGACCTTGGGAGAGGGTCCCGAGGCCGTTGGGGACTGGGGGGGCCTGGGCCGACTGGACCAACTTCAGTCCAAAAGTGGCTTCGTAGGATGGTGGGGGAGAGATGGTGTTGATGAGCTCGGGTTGATTTTCGGGGCTGCCAGGCTGTGAGTTGGGGGGCGAAGGGGGCAGGGTCACCCCTGGGACAGAGTAGAACTGCCCTGAGATGTTGAAGCTTCCCTGTCCCTGGGAGACGTGGGGGAACTGCTTCACCGGACCCGCCGCGTGGACGGGCCTGTGGCCCACGCCGGGCACGGCGCTTCCCGTGGACATGGTGACACCCGTGAGGCTGCTGATGGCCGTGGTGCTGCTGGAGGAGGGGGTGAGCGTGGTGATGTCAGAGCTTCCGTTGCCAAGGGGCAACTGGTAGAGCTGGGACTGCTGGGGGGCGGCGGCCAGGGGGGCCTCGGGAGGCATCTC